>RYFJ01002131.1:0-153895 GCA_003991445.1 Oryza meyeriana var. granulata
TACGAAGAAGAGAAAAACAGTGCCTCAGAAATCAGCATGATGATTAAGGCTGAATAAATGAACTAAAAAATTTTAGTGAAACATATGACATCAGTTCAACTCCTAATTAGGTACAACCAATCAAGACGGTATTATGCACCACTAACCCCCAAAAAACCAAACATTCTATATTACAACTAAACAGAAATCAAACTAAGAGAAAAACAACAAACTAAGGTGGCGCGTCTAATCTGCCGACGGCTTTCAGCGGTGTCATCTTTTACTCCGTCCTCTCGTCGCCCCCTCAGCCGGGCGGCTCCTAATCCACCACGTAATTCCCACTCCGTTGGCGAAGAACTGCCTCCTATGCTATGGTGTGGACCCGCTGAAGGGCTGTTGTCGTCTGTGGAAGTGAACCCCCATGGATCTGGGCTGGTGCCTCCTTTGAGAGCCATCGTCGCCTGACGAACGTGCTGATCCATCACCCGTCTGTGCTGACACTGGGGCTGGAGCTGGTGCTGGTGGTGTATGTGCGTGTGCCTGTTCTGGGGGCCAACTGAACACGCACAGGAGGAAGGGTCCTCTTCTGGAGTCAGCTGGATCCTGGCTCCACCGGGTGGTGCTGTCCTTAAGTTCTGCGACCTTCAGGTGGTCGATTGGTTCTAGTCCCATGAATAGTCTCCTGTGGCGTCCTCCTGGCGTGGGCAGCATGCACCTAGTTGGCGTGCATGTCAGTCCATGGCCAACATCGCCCGCTCATGTGGACGATGGTGTGTCGTTCTCATTGTCTGCCAGCTGAAACGCACTGTAGGTCTTGGTAGTGCGCCGCAGGGAGTACATGTAGCGGTGGTGCGGAGAGTAGCGTGGTTGCTTCCGTCGTAGTTCTCCAATCAGGCAGAAAGCGGCCTCCTGGCAGGCGTGATCGAAAGTACGCCCACCAACCTCGACTTCCATAGCAGGCAGGAGGTACATCTCGCCTGGTAACTCCAAGCGAACCCAGTGTGGTAGCTCACCCTCCATGGGCTCCACTGCAGTGTACTCTGGGGCATGGCTGTACCTCAAAGTGAAACTCATCATCCGTAGTTCTTCCACCAAGCCGCCCATGTCTATGATACGCTGGTTGGGGAGGTTGTCCATCTATAGAAAGCAAGGAGGGGAATCAATGTATGCTCAGATCCAAATAAGGGAACAGTAAATAATTTGGAAACAATAACGATTTTATGCAGAAAATAATCTTGTAAGTAAATTTGAAACCGACAAAATACCATTGCGAAACCAAATAATACAAATTAAAATTCACATAACAATTGCAAAGCAAATAAAAATATTTTATGCATGCCATAAACCATACCTTCCCCTTGATCAACCAGTGTTTTCCCAAAATTTGGACACCTATGCTAACCCAAGAATAAAAAAAATTTTCACTCCAGATTTGACTAGACTCAAAATTTTCCAACGAATAAACAACCGAGATTTTATCCCAATTCGAGAACGAATTCCCACTTTTCCCAAAATAACTCCAAATGTGAGAAGCATATGCAAATGGGAATTTCAGAGGGCTCTTAGGGTTTCCATTTGGCTGGTCCTGCGGTCAAGCTCGGCCCTGATACCAACTTGTAATGCCCAGAAATTTGCTACCGAAAATCTGCACATTTATGCGTATTAAATCCCTGCCCAGGAAAGCCAGGGTATACAAACCAAGTTGCCATACAAAGTGTCTTACAAACGGAGTAAAATTATATTACATAAATGCAGCGAAAAAGGTAAAACGAAGTCTATAAACAACAGGTCCATCAGCAGCATCCATCCCACAAGCACCTTGACGGCGGAGCCAGCCTATTCCTCAGGACGATCCTCGCCAGACGCGTTCTCCAACACTGAGGGGGGGGAAAGGGAGCAAGGCTGAGTACCACTACAGTACTCAACAAATCACACCCATAATTATGCATATGCACCGGGTACAAAGATGGGATAGGGTTTGTTCTGCATAAAAGCAGTTGCAAACAATATTAGTTTGCAAACAGTAAAAAGTTGATTAATTTAACAATATTAAATTTCCACCGATTAACGTTACACCACGCTAACCAGGCCCAACCATTCCCAACTGGCTGACAATACACCACGTCACCCAGTCTCCACTGATGAACGCTACACCACATTCACCAGACTCCTCCGGTTACCGTTACACCACGTTAACCGGACTCCACTGATTAACGTTACACCACATTAACCAGTCTCCACTGAACAATGTTACACCACGCTGACCAGTTTTTCCTGGTCAACGCTATACCATGTTGACCAGGCCGCGCTGATGAACGCTACACCACCTCCACCAGGCGTCACTAATGAGCGTTACAACACGCTCACCAGTCTCCACCGATTAGCGTTACACCACGCTAACCGGCCACCCCCGATCAACTCAACCACGTTGACCGGACTCAACACTTTCCACCACACCAGTTTCATAAAACCAGATTAATTATCTAAAGGTGAGACTAATCACGGTGAGTCTTGGCCAATGTGCCCATAACCGCGGGCGCGACTATTCGAATAGATTTACTCTGATAAGAGGTGTACAATTGTACCCACAAGACACAGCCCCACACACGTTCCCGTGTACCAGTGCATCACCACGATGCCCCGTGAGAGGCTGTGACAGGACCGTTCACGAAACTCTCCCTAACCATCCACACCACACTGAGGTTGCACCTGCCGACAGGGCACGCCATATTGGCCAGGCTACCCCCCTTGCGCCACGGTGAATCCGGAAGCTGATCAACCCTACCCCGGGCCGACCCAATTCCATCCCGCTCACCCTCTTCTTCGGTGCCTAGGAGAGGGAGAAGAAACGCTTCAAGCCCAACCGTTGCCCACGCTGGTTGTGCAAAGTACAGGTAGTTGCCCAAGTGGTTCTCGCGAACCAGTCCTTAATTGCCATGGGTACGATAAGCAGAACCATACACCCACAGCCCACCATTTAGTTCAAATTTTAATAATTTAACATCAGCCTATCCAAAATTCCAATTTTTGCGACATTGAGTCGAATCATATGAAAGGATAATATTTAATTCCCATGTGAGCTATGTTGCTAAGCATGGCTAAGCATTCCTAAGAATAGTAACCTAATCATGTTATTATCCAGGTAACAAGGATTCAAGTTTCAAAGCTAAGGCAAAGTCCTAACATTGCATAGGTTATGACCCACCCACATGAAATATAGAAATAATACAGTTTATTTAAGTAAACAAAGCAATTTAGCAAAAAAAACAAGTACAAAGTGATCAAGGAAACAGTACGACTTGCCTTGCTCCGGCTCGATGTACTCGGCAACGACCTCGAAATACACCGCAGGGTCACCAATGCCGGATTCTATAACAAGCAAAACACAAACAATTAAAAACTATAGAAGTGGGTAGGCAAACAGGGGCTAAAAGTATTTTTATTGAATTCTTGATATTTTTCTGAATTAAATGAAATTTCAATGGAGTTAATCGGAGTTCGTATGAATTAGTTATGATTTATTGAAGTTTTACTGTGTTCTCTAATGCAAATATAATTAATAAGCAATTTATTGCACATTAACATGATTTATGGCGTCACCAGGGAGAGGCAGCGCCGACCAGCGGCCCCACCGGCAGGGACTAAAAAGCGCCAGCACACGGTGGACTCGGTCCACCAAGTCGGAAACGGGTGTGCCACGTGGCGCACACGTGGCGCCAGCACGGCGGCCACGCGGGCGACCACGCGGGCAGCCCCGATCTGCCACCCGGCAGATCGGACGGCCCCGGGGAACGGCGGCCACGCCGGCCGTCCCGAGCGGGAGGCGGTGGCGCGCACGCGACCCGATGGTCGCCGGCAGCGACCACCCGGCGCGGCGGCGGGCACTCGGAGGGGCGAAATGGAACGGGAAGACGGGGAGGATTCTCACCAGCGGCTCGCGGTGGCGAGCGACGGCGTAAAGATGACGGCGGCGATGAGATAGCAGCGGCGGCTTTAGGACGACGTCAGCGACGGTGCTCCAACGGAGACGAGAGAGCGAGGAGCAGCTGCCGAAGAGCGCTGGGAGAAGGGGAAAACATGAAGGGGGTTAGGGCGGAGAAAGGAGACGCGGCACGGCGGAAATGGCCGACCGGAGAGGATGAAGAGAGCCGGAACTCACCGTGAAATATAAAAATAGTTTATGACCCACATGAAACGGCGCCGGCGCACGGTGGACTCGGTCCACCGAGCCGAAAACGGGTGCGCCACGTGGCGCACACGTGGCGCCAGCACGGCGGCCACGCGGGGGACCACACGGGCGGCCCCAATCTGCCAGCCGGCAGATCGGACGGCCCCGGGGAACGGCGGCCATGCCGGCCATCCCGAGCGGGAGGCGGCGGGCACGCGGAGGGGCGAAATGGAACGGGAAGACGGGGAGGATTCTCACCAGCGGCGAGCGACGGCGGCGGCTTCGGGACGACGTTGGCGACGGTGCTCCGACGGCGACAGGAGAGCGAGGAGCGGCTGCCGAAGAGTGCTGGGAGAAGGGGAAAACGTGAAGGGGGTTAGGGCGGAGAAAGGAGACACGGCGCGGTGGAAATGGCCGGCCGAAGAGGATGAAGAGAGCCGGAATTCCGGCGAACTTCGGCTTCCACGGAGTGGCGGCCAACGGGCTCCTCGGTACGGTGAGGTGATGGCGCGGCGTGTGCTTGGCGGAGTCGGGAACGGCGGCAAGCGATGGTCGGAGTCAGTGGAAAGCAGCAGAGGCTCGGGTGCGCGGTGGCGACGGTGATTTAGGGCACGAGGAGACTCGGCGTGTTGGGGAAAAGGCGGATGAGAGGGCGGGGAGGCTTTTTATACACGCGGGCGAGCGAGATCGAGGCCGAACGGCTCCAATCGTGCTCCGGGTTGAGGGCGGCGGCGTCGGAGACGTGCGTGCGATTCGCGAGAGAGAAGGGACGAGGACGCCGGGGGACGTTGGGAGTGGACGCGGACTCGGTCCCGCTTCATCTGAACCAGAGGCGAGCGCGGGAGGAGGCGAGCGCGGGCGCCGATCGGACGGCGGAGGGGATTTTTCCCCTCTGCCCGATTTGGACGGAGGTAGAAGATGGGGTTGACAGGCGGGCCCGGCCTGTCAGCGGGAGGCGTGTGGTCGTGCGGTGGGAGGCGGCCTGACAAGTGGGGCCCAGCGCAGAGAGAGAGAGCGAGCGGGAGGCAAGCGCGCGCGGGATGGGCCGGCCCAGCGTGAGGAGAAAGAGGCCAGGGGGAGAAGCAGGCCAGCGGGCGCGTGGAGAGGCTAGCACAGGGGCGAGCCGGTGGCCCAGGAGAAGAAAAAGAGAAAAGGCTTTTCCAGAGAGATTTTTAATTCCGATAATTGATTTTGATTTATTACAAATAGTTCCTGTGCTCTGAAAATTCCACTAAAAATCCAATTAATGTATTTTGGCCAGGAGAACATAAGAAAAATATTCTCGGCCATGCTAATTTATTATTTTGCATTTCACTTATTTAATTAATTCCTCTGGCTTTTAAATTTATTTTTCTTAGGCATTTTCTCAGGTAGAATTTTGTATGGCTAAAATTAGGGTGTGACAACGCATCCGGTTACGGGTAAGTCGAGCCTCTTATGGACAGAGTGTGCCCGACCAAATCTCTCACATGGATACCCTCTTTGGCACCTCCCTGACACCGCAGCACCGCCGAGCCATTCCGTTCCATCACCCACTGCTTGAGAGCTCCAAGACAGTGCACGCCGCCGTAGACCGAGTTCATGAGCACCCCGTTCAACCTCCGCCTTTAACCCTGCCGTTGCACCACTAGTCTCCCCTGGCTCGCCACATTACGTCCCAAGCAAGTCCAGGGAGAAAACTCCCCTAGGCTGCCGAGAATGCGAGCGTCAATTGTAACAGCCCTAAAAATAACTAAATTTTAAAACCGTTTTTATTTTTACGTATTTTCGAAAATTCACGTCGAGTTTATCGTTTCCTTCCATTTTAAAAACATCGTTCTTCGTTCATCGTTCGTTTTTTTTCTTTTTATTTTTAATTTTCTCGGAAGTGCAATCCGTCTATCCTAAATTCTCGCGGACGAGTCCACCTCGTTCTCAGGTCATCGGCCCATTTTCCTTTCGCTCGTCGTTGATCCATTTTCCCTTGGCCCAGTTTGCCTTTTTTCTTTCTTTCTCTTTTTCTCTAATTTCTTGTCGGCCTAGGCTGGCCCAGCCCAGGCTGGCCCATTGCCTCCACCGCCTCTGCCGTGAGGCAGAGAATTGCTCTGCCGACTTCCTTGCCGCTAACACATTTTCGAGAGCCACGCAGCTGCTTCTCCGGCCCCCGCGTCGCAGCCCCTACCTCAGCCACGCTACCAAGTTAGCTGCACCAGCTCCAGCTCGTCTTCTCGCCGCCCTTCTCTACTTGCCGCCGCCTGTGTCTCCCTTCCTATCTCCACCTCCGTTGCTCCTCGTTGCTCGGCACCAACAGGGAAAGAGACCGCCTACACCTCCTCTCCCATCTCCCCAAAGCTGCCCCGACCTCCGCGCCGCCAATCACCGCCACCGGCAGGGAAACAGAAAAGAGCCGAGTTCGGCCATTGGAGGTAAAACGGCAAAATTCGTCGTTGCCATTGCGTATCTCCTAAAATTGAAACCACCACTGTCTTCTCCATGCCAAGCACTCCTTTCCCCTTTTGTTTCCCCGGCGAGACCGCCGCCGGGAGCTCGTTGGCGCCGCCGCGCCGCGGCGGCTCTGCTCAGCCGCCCGCCGACCGCACGGCGTCCCGCCGCCCCGGCCACTCCCGCTCCCATCTACCTCCGCCGGAAGCTCCCTCCTGCCACCCTGTTGCTCCCCGACTGCCACGCCCCGCCACCAGCTCGCCGGAGCCGCCGCCGCCATGGCTGCCGCCGACGCTGTCCCCTGCTCGCCGGCGCCAGCCTCGCCGCCGGCCTGCCAACTCCGGGAACCCTGGGGAATGGATTCGCCTCGGCCCCAGGAGCCTGGAACCGATCCCACATCGCCGCCCCTCGGCCTCCCTCGCAGCCGGCGCCATTAAACCGCCGTTGAACTCCTCTGAACCAAAGAAAACCCAACAAAACCGGCTCGAACAATTTTCCTTCAGAAAAATAATTCCAAAAATCCATTATTCCCTAGTTTGACTGGTTTAGTGACCGGTTGACCTCAAAATCAAAATCCGATACCTATTCCTGACTCCTTGAATTATTCTGAATCCATCCGCGCTAGTTTTGTCGTGATCCGAGCAACCGTTGATGCAACCCTAACTTTGGCTCTAGGGTTTCCGCTCGACGCGACTTTAGAAAAATCCCAAATTTCTTCTATAATTCCTCCTTTTAATTATCTTGTGCACTTCTTGAATTTTTGGTATTTATTTGGGGTTATTCGCTTATTTATTTTTATTTGTATATCGATAGAACCCGCCGCAGCAAATCTGATCGAGGAGTCCGAGTCCGTAGCTAACGCGTACGCCTACGTAGTCGTATGAGGAGATGAGTGGTACGGCTACGCTGACCCCGAATTCAAGTCATGTACTCTTTGAACAATAATTGAACTCGATCTGGAACTAGGTCATATTTTGAGTCGAGTACAACCTTGAAGTACTTAAATAGGATGCATGAGTTAATTTTCTAAAGTATTTCGAAATAGAGAACACCTTTTATTTTATATTGTTATAAATATATTTATTACCATGCCTTGAGTTGAGCCTAATATATACCTTTGATAACTCTAGGTTAATCCTGCTTTTTATGAACATGTTGAATATTATATGAAATTGTTATTTTATGTGATAGTTTTAGAGGTATGTGATATATTTAAAGTTTTAAGGACATAACCTCCTTGTGCCAGTATAAGTGACAAGTTAGCGCCCATCCGCACAATTGAGGTATTCGGACCTAGTGTGTACTGCTCCAGTGAATTGAACTTCTACAGCCTTTCAGTGTATCGGCATTTTAGGCTTTAACGTGTGTAATGGCCACTGAGTGATGTAAGATTATTTGATTATGTGAGTGTGGGTGTTGCAGTGCCCTTTGCGGTCCTTGAGGATTGCGTGTTCCTCCTAGTCGTGCAATAGTGGGTGAACGAGTCGTTAGGTTGGTGCACACCCTCGCGAAGGCCAAGTTGAGGCCAACAGGCGCCTTGTCCTTTAACCCGCTAGGCAGAACAGAGATAAGCTTGGGGCAGTATTACACTTTGTTATCTTTAACCTGGCTAGCTGTGGGTATCGTGCGGGTAAAGCTGGGCAAACCCTGCAAAGTCGTTTGGTATTCAAATACGCCGTGCTCCCGGTAAATGGAGATATGTCTATGGGTGAATCCAGAGTAATGGCATGAGTAGAATTGAGATAATGGTTTAAATTGTGAGTAATACGGCATGAAATGTTAAACCCTTTAAAATTAAACTTGTTTATAAAATGGGATATTTGTAAACTACTGATAAGGTTTAGAGTTAAACTAGTTTCCTTCTTTGTATATCATGCATTACTATATATTTCCCTCCATGGATTCCGGAGTACTTGTGTACTCAGTCTTGCATATTTTGGGCTCCAGCCGTTCAGGAAGAAGTTGCAGGTGAAGTTGAGGAAGCCATCGATCCACAAGACTAGGACGAAGATGAAGGCTTCGAATTCTAGGTCGACTCTACACTCAGGCCGTTCCTGTGGTGCAGAGTTGCATCTTTTGGTTATATGTGTATGGCCATAGGTCAGTTGTGTGAGTGTGTTGAGTCTGGGTTGTCTTAAAACCTTGATGGTTTGTATAATTAATCGAAGTTCTGTTTCTATATCATTCTACGCGTAACTAAATGTCCTGGGCAGTTACTGTGTCGTGGGACGTTTGGACCCCCTCCGAATGGTCCCCACATCAATCTCGACGCCACTGAGCACGCGGGCAAGCCATAGCAGCACCAGTGAGCTATCTCCCTGAACCAAGCACGTCATCTTCTTCCTCGTCCTCCACTAACTCCATTCTACCCATTTCGTAGCCTTGGACACTACCGTCCACCGTGCACCGTCGCCGCCCATTTACACCAGCTAAGACGACCATCAATGCAGGACCTCTCCAAGCAGCCTCCACCTCGGCCGAGCTTAGGGTAAGCTTCCTTGACCCCTATAGGTTCCATTCAGAGGCTCAGATTAGGCCATAACCGCTATAGACGCGCCATCGCCGCTGTCTCGATCTACCATTGCATGTAGGTTTCCATCACACTACGAGCCGCTGTGTGCAGCGCTGTAGCCTACGAGAATGGTCGCAGGGACCTCCCCTCGCTGCTAGGAAGCCCGCCTAAGTGAGCCATGCCGCCTCTCGCCGTCACTGAGCTCAGCCCATAGCAGCCGAGTTCTCCTACATGTTAGGTTGAAGACAAGGGCTAAACCGTGATTTTTAAAAGGCTTTGGGTTGAATAGCAAAAGTACCTCTCACAGTCAAATAGGCCTAAGGACCTCTACGTAATTTCTGAAAAGATTTAAGGCTCTAAAAGTGAATATAATGCTCAAGAGGACCTATTTATAATTAGTTTTAGAGCTCGGAGGGACTTTCCTGTAATTTAGTACTCGGAGGACCTATTTGTAATTAGTTTTAGTGCTCAGAGGCACTTCCCTGTAATTTAATACTCTTGAGGACCTACTTGTAATTAGTTTTAGTACTCGGGGGACTTCTCTGTAATTTAGTGCTTGGGATGACCTATTTGTAATTATTTTTAGTGCTCGGAGGGACCTCTCTTTAAAAGAAAATAATAAATCGAGAAAATGATTTATACCAATTATTCTTACACTAAAAATTGCTGAAACATTGAAAAATCGTAGAAAATTCATTTTAACTCCAAATCAGTCGGGCCAAATTTCTATGGCTCAATAGAAATTTTCTCTTTAATATGGTTCAATCAGATTTTGCACAAATATGACAGAAATGTACAGCTAAAGTAGGTTTTGCTTTTTTTCAGGATTTTAAATTTTGGAAGCTTACAACTCGAGCATACGAAGTCGGATTCAAGTGATTATTTCACCTATATTCATCTAAAATCAACCTCTACCCACTGTATAAGTCTCATGCTTGTTGCATCATATTTAATTTTTGGTGTTTATTCAATTTTCGTTTAAATTTGAATAGACGACGATGTCACAACCATATAGAAGTGTGAGCAGGTTAAGAATATTTCGAGGAAACTACTGAGCAAGGCAAGTCCTATTCATTTCTCCTTCAATCATATTGGATCCTATATTTTCGTAAATTGTTTTACTACTTATAAATTGCATGTGAGGTTGAAAAGTTTGGGATATTGGTAGAACAACACATATTTGCTTAATTATCCACCTTGATTATTATTCATCCTACTGTTGATATACCTATTGATATACCTAGGATGAGTTGTGGTGCTATCCTAGTGCTAAATTGGGTATATTCGAGCTACGAGTGCTAGCTACTGCTTAGCCATGCTTAGAAATCACATTGATTTCACATAACATGATATTCACTCTTTAAACTTAGGATATTTGAACATGTGGTATAGAGGGGTTGCCTCTACTATTTGTGAATCATGAAAACTGAAAATGTAGATTTTAGACTTGGACGGCAAATGGTGTGCATATTGTGGTAGTTGCAGACCGATAGGGGAGTGTTCACCTGGCTCGATTAAGGACCGAACTATGTGTTACCAACTAAGATTACAGTGCAACCACATGTGTTAGTTATGGGGTAACCTTAGCTTATTATGTTGCTTATTGCTTAACCTTGCATTAGAAAGCCATTGTAGCAAGGACTAGTAGTGTGATGGTTCGTAGAAGCTACCCATGTGCCCCTGTGGAAACGGTTGTTCGCCATATGTCTTGGGCGTCTAAACATATCCAATATAATGAATAGTGCCTCGTGGAGGTGACGGTTGTGATCATCCTCACGGTGTTAGGATTAGGATCTTTCCTAACAACATTGGTTCATGGCCAATGTGGAGAAACACTCTCCGTGCTCGTGCAATGTTAATCTTTGAGCAATGTAGTGGCTTCGTCACATTTGGCAAAATAGGTACCGGTTGGTATCACGTGGCATGGTTGACATGATTGCTAGTATGTGTCATGTGGATAAGGTGCACAAACTCTGCAGAGTCTAAACTAAACGATTAGCCGTGCTCACGGTCATGAGCAACTTGGTGAAATGATGCAAGTATAGTGTTGGTGTTTTTGCTAAATGTTTGTGAACTTGGGATGGTGGTGATTTTGCCTTGTGTAGGCTGAGACTAAAATGTTTACTTACTGTCGTGGAGGGCACAAGGATGATATTATGACGATATTTAAATTACTACTACTATTATTTACATATCGTTTTATAAATTCCGTTGCAATCTATTATTATTTACTATTGTGAATCAAAGTTTGCTTTATGCTGAAAATTTAGTCTACAAATTAGCCTCCTTTGATCTCAGCTTGCAAGTACATAAAGGCTTCCCAAGGCTTGGGTAGGGCTTGCCAATACGTATGCATTGACTCACCTTTTGTTGTTGTTTTTAGACATTGATGCAGGTTAGACAAGTACTTTGCGCCGGGTACCGAAGGTTTTGAGGATGGTTCTTTCTAAGGTGACTCCTAGTCGATTGCCTGTGTTCTAAGGTGATTCCTAGTCGATTGCCTATGGTGGTTTGGTAGATGGGCATACCAAAGAACTTATATATTTTACTATTTCTTTTCCGCCGCGTTTGAACTCCTTTATTTGGCCAGTCGGTCCTATCTATATTGTATGATCCTGTACACTCGCTAAGTTATGTGAACCACATTACCTATTTGTATATGTATAAGGTGTGGATGTGATGACAAGGTTGTGAATGCATGTACTAGCCACTGATCATGGACTAGTACGGTGTACGCTCCAGTATTCAGGAATTCCATCCCCGGGTGCTGGCAAGACAATTCTATCTGAAAAATAATTTGGAGAACAAAAACCATAATCAACTTTAGCAAATCCAGTTAAAACTGTGCAAACAGAAAAAAAAAACAAAGAATTACATCAATGATGACCATTCACCATCCCAAAGTTGTTTACTGCATGAAGGCCTTTGCACCATTGTCAATCACAAACAGTTGTGTTCAGCAGTTCAGGACTGCTTGATAACCCTTATAACTAGATACCGGATCAGATTAACCCGAGCAAAGCCATATCTGCCATAAAGGTCCTCTGAAGACTGGCCATGGCTGCATATGGAATCGAGATCCCAAATATGTATGAATATAAGCACATTAACAATATTCCAGTTCTACACTGAATGTGCTGAAAAATCGTTGTAGTAAAATACAAAATACATGTAAATTTTATCTGCTGATGATGCCAAACTCTGAGGCCTGCATTGCCACAATGTACCCCTCTGTATTTAAGCTGATTGAAGCCGTACTTTTTTCGATCATATGGTATGCTTTCTTTAATTAATCCTAAGGCCAGTATTTCTGCACAAATTATAAAATCAGCATCTGGTTAGCTAGCTAATCAGTTTTCTTTGAACAAAAAGATAATATATCTGGGGAAAAAAGACCTCTGACACTGTACAGAACAGAACAATGCGAAGAATAGCTACATTATATGCTGCTCTTCGAGATATTTGCATATTTGAATGACTTTTCACATATCTTGGGGGACATCTAGTATGAATTTTATTTGTTGTTATTGCAATTCCTACATTTTCTTTATTACTCACTGACAAAATTCATCTTGATCAAGATCATCATTTTTAAGCCTTGGAGCATAGGGATCGATTTATAAGAATTGAATGGATTTTTTTTATGTTATTTTGTGAAGAATGAAAAAAATTCTATATAGAATGATAGAATGGGTTAGGAATTATGCCTAGATCCTGTATAAATGGAAATTTCGTTGATAAGACCTTCTCAATTATAGCCAATATTTTATTGCAAATAATTCTGACAACCTCAGGGGAAAAAAAGGCATTTACTTATTATAGAGATGTTGCGATTGCGAAGATACCACAAGTTAATACACATTCTAGTGAATTTGTGGTATCTCTCACTACCTTTCTAGTGATGAGGTACCAAGAGGTACAAAAATATATAAACAGTACGAAAACATATGTAGAACCCCATGATACCTCTCAAGAAAAATAAAAAACATAAATAATCTTCTTAATCATGCCCGTGGTGTAAGTTCCCAACTCCTTTTATTTATTGTTTTTCAATAAAGAACAGAATCGTCAATACCCTAATTAAGATGACAAAAGATGACAAGTGTGTTCAAATTAAGGGCCCGTTTGGATAATGGGAAAGGGAAATGATTTCCCACCACTCAAGGGTTAACTTTGAATCCTAGTGATCCATTTTTCCCACCTCATTTCATCCCAACCCTCTTTTATTTTCCTATCGCAATCCTACCCCTCATATCCCATTATCCAAACAGGCCCTAAACAGATACTGTACGAACTACACAGTGGTTTGACTGAAAAACTAACCTATATATGGGTGAATACTTTAGATAATGTGCAGGAGCAATTTTATCAAGGACCGTAAAATTTGATACCTCTCAGTACCTCAAGTACAAGGAGGTACCAAATTTTACATTAGATATTTTGGTACCTCTCAAGTAATATAAAATTGTGTGTAGGTAGTTGTCGTACTGATTGAAACTTACTTTTTTTTTACAACAAATAGTGATTGAAACTTACGACATGTTGGACGTGGACGAGCTTCTTGTTCCGCTCCAATTTACACCATTGTGTCAGTTCAGAGTTGTAGGAGATTCCTAGCCATTTGAGGTTCGTAAGTTCTTGTATACAATCCGGCAAAGAATTGATATTGTCGCATCGACGGATAATGAGACTCTTGAGAGAGGTAAGTCTGCACAACATGTGATTATCACACTGTTTAGAAGGCATGCTCTCTGATAACTCTGCCAGGTTATGACAGTATCTGATTTCCAACTCCTGGAGGGTAGGGAGGTGGTGAAGTAACCTCCACTCTTCCAGAGGCAATTTGCTATACACGACCACCAACCTGATGGTGCGTGGAGTAGAGGAGGATGGAGAACAAGTGATGACTTTGTCTTCCTCCACTTTCTTCTCCCAAGATGATAGCACATTGTCACTCCTTTCGATGCTCCAGCACTCATCAAATATAGGTGGGCTGGGCTTCAGTGTCATCCTTGGGCAATCCCGTATTGACAGTGTGCAGAGCTTAGGGAACATGAACACTATCACACCATCCTTGTCATGATATTTTGTGCTCCACTCTTCCAAAAGCTCCATATCCCACAAATTGAAGTCTAGCAATTTACAGAATGCTCCATTGCCACCACAAAAATCTCCATTAATTTTTGTAATGCTGCTCAGTCGTTCAAGATGGAGCTCTGCCAAGTTTGGTAGCTGTCCCAGTGGTGGTAGTTCACTGCACCTTGACAAATCCTGTAACTTAATAGCGACAAGATTTGGAAGATAATGAGAGATACCCATGAGCCAGATGGGAAAGTGTATGCTACCATACCCTTTTAGCTCAAAATCCTCGACCTCTTTTGGTGGCTCTAGAACCCCCAACACATCCTTGTCCTCCAAAAGTCGATCAGCGTGCAGCGTCCAATGAAATGCCAATGTTGAGAGATTATGTTTCTCTGACATTGCAATTCCTTTTGCTTCTTCTGTAGACCTTATATTTTCAAGACAGCTTATTTCCAACACTTTAGGATTTATATTCTCAAGCTGATGAAGGTTGCTGCAAGAACGATCATCATCAGGGCAAACCACAAAGTGCGGTAACGAGACAATATTTTTACCTAACCGATGTTGCCTCATGTAGTTCTTCAGTTTGTCTGAACATCTTGCTGTCAATAGAAGCTTCAGACTATGCATTTCACTTATAACCACTGGTAGGGATTGTAGAAACCTGCAGCCTGAGAGGTCCAATGTATGTAGCTTTTCCAACTTACCAAGACTTTCAGGTAGGTAAATTAGATTGTCATTATCAGATAGGACCAGATGCTCTAGATTGATGAGAACGCTGATACATTCAACATATTTCAAAATATAATTCAATAGATTTGATAAGTTCAAATACTTTAGCTTGGTGAGGCCGCCCAACACTTCTGTTAAACTTTTCACATTAGAGCAGCTTGACAAATCTAGATGGACCAAATTTGTGAGTTTGCCAATTGACTTCGGCAGTTCATCAATTTTGCAACAACAAGATAAGTTCAAATACTGGATTTGGTGAGGCTTCCTAGATATTCCGGTAGCTTTCCAAGCTTACAGCACTTTGATAAGTTCAAATATTCAAGTGTGGTGAGGCCACACAGAGTTTCTGGTAACCCAACAATACTGGAGCAGTTAGATAAATCAATATGCATCATACATTTAATTTTGACAATTGATTCTGGTATTTCTAACATTTGAGAAGATTTGTGGAGGCTAAGTACTGTAGTTTTGAGAGCTGAATAATACTTTTGGGGAACCTTCGATTTTGCAAATTTGGAGCAATAAGGTACCTCAGTTGTTTCAACCGGCCAATGGAAGTTGGAAACATTGTGATAGAGCACTCGGTCAAATCCAAGACACGCAAACATTTTAAAAATGAAAATTCATCACCACAGATCTCTAATTTGCAACACTTCTGAAAATGCAGTGCCCTTAATTTGGCCAGTAAAACAGTTGACATCTTCGGTAGCTCTTCACAATTTCTGAGCAACGCATAGCGACAATCTTGTTCTTCCCAAGTGTTGTTCTCTTTCTTGTCACTGCCATCATAGACAATCAGGTCTTCTTTCATGACTGATCTTGCAACTTCATGCACCAAATCATGAACAGTGAACATCATATGGGTCTGAGGTTCTTTGAAAAAAATCATATTGGTCTGAAAAAAGAAGTGCTAAAAGTTCCCTTAAATGATTCAAGCCAAATCATATATTCTAATTCAAATAATATCATATCGTCCATGATTTAAAGAAAAATCGTTGATGCAGTTCTCGAGATCTAATCCTACCAATTGTTCAATATAAGGGCTACATAAACCATTTTTAGTTGAGCAAGGGCATCGTACTTCCTTAGGAATTATAAAATAAATAAATTTGCATAAAATACGTAGCATCTGAAACAATCAGAGTAACAGAAATTTATTTAAAATTATAGACGGAACCATTGTGTCTAGAAGCAGTCATTTTCACAAACTATATAGGAATTATGAATTTGAAAAGTTTTATGCAATTCTAGAAGTCCTAAAAATCAAATTTCTAAATAATATCACATCTATAACTGTTAGGCACATCCAGGAAATTTCCACTTTAATTGGAGAAAAGGTGAATAAATCTGGCCGTCTATCTGGTTGGTTCAAGTTATAACGGCCTAAAACTAATATAATCTCCATACCTAGAGAGGAGCACTACAGCTGTATGAGAAATACAGTTGTATTCCTGGAAATAAAACTAATAGTTATACATAAATTGGATGCTGATACAAGCTCCTAGCATGGTACTAAATAGTGATCGTTGCGGCCGCAATGGCGGTAGTGGATTGTTCCCGCTACCGCAATGGCGTTGTGCCGCTAAAATAACGGAGGGAACTTTGCGGCCGCAACACCGCAATATCAGCCGCTATTTGGTAGATGTTGTTGAAAAGTATTTTAATTTTTTTCGGACTTGGGCTCGATGACTAATATGTTGTCTAAATGATAAGTTTTAAGTAAATTAAGCACTATTCTACAATTTATAACTTCAACAAGTAAATTGGTCTCACATAAACTGATGATATATACATAATTTACTAATATTTTGAGTGTGATTATTTATTCCTCCATTGGAATATAGCGTCCGCAATAGCACCCGCAATCCGCTATCCGCTATGCTGATGGGAATCCGCTACGACCCCGCTATTCACTATTTAGTACCTTGCTCCTAGCATGAGATGCCAGGCAATTAAATGAATAAATGTAAAATATGTTCTAGTGAGGTCAATGGAGATACAAGAACTCACTGATGGCAACCCTGAATGCTGGAGGAAAGACATCGCCAGGAGTGCTCTAACACACTTGTTTCCAAGCTGAGTAGCCAAAAACATATTAGATGGTTTGATGAAATCAAGAGCAATCCATTGGTGAATCAGATCATTTGCAGTGATGTTGTGACCTTTTGGAAATATGGCACAATAGGCAAAGCACAACCTCAAATATGGTGGCATAATTTTATAAGTCAACTTCAAGGATGACATAACTGCACTTTGTGGGGAATTGTTGTCTTCAGGATAATATTCATTCCAGATATCACTATCTCTCACTGCTGACCATTCGGTATTATCCCATAACATACATCCAAGTGATTTAGCTGCTAATGGTACACCTCCACATTTATTTGCAATGTCCCTTCCTATCTGCTCCAATTCTTCTTGGTCAGCTTTAGTTTCAAAGTGACTAGTTTTCTTGATTATTTCCCAACACAACTCCTTATCCAAAGGCTTGAGCTCATATGGTCTAATGGTTTTGCATACCTTTTCGGCAATATCTGCTCTGCGTGTCGTTACTATGACTTTCATCTTGCCGCCTACATCTAGCATACATTTCAGTCCAACCAAATCTTCGTCATTCTCCTCCCATAGGTCATCTAAAACAATCAGAGTCTCCTTCCCACAAAGTAGTTCATTAAGGCGCAGGTTTATTTCCTGCAGAGTAGTTAAATCCCGTCTTCCTTCTTTTGATACTTGAGCAATTATAGAATTTCCTATTTCTTTCAATTTAAACGCTTGGGACACGTAGACCCATACCTTATGGTTATACTCTCTGAACCTGTCATCATTGAACACCAGCTGCGCCAAGGTTGTCTTGCCGATTCCTCCAAACCCATGAATAGGAAGTATTACAGTCTCCGTACAGTTTTTTGCAGATAACAAACCTATGATATAATTTTTTCATTGTCCCTCCCTACAATGTCTTCTTGATTCACCTTCGAAGTTGTTTCTCGCCGGTCAGAAATTTCCTGCTCATTATTTGGGCTAGAATTGAAACTGAAATGGTTGTGCTCATGTTTGATCTTCCTCAGTTGCTCTCTTATCGTCTTCATCTTACAAGCCACGCTAATCTTGGGTGCAATGGTGGGAGTTGAGCACATCATACCCATCATCTACGAGAAGTTTCAAACAATTTCTCAATCGAAGGGAAAATTATAAGAATTTACAACAAGATGAGGCCAGCGAAAACCCATATGCATGGCTTGATCGCTCTGTGGTCTAGCTAGTTGAACGATATGGTGTTAGGGTACAGTTAACAGATAGACGACCACTCACGATCCAAGCATAAAATTTCCAACAGTTCATCCCTCCTCTCTTTCCAGTCTACACTAGTTAAGACACTACTAGTTTTAATATGAAAAGACTCCTTGGAATTATCCACCGGAAAAAAAATTATTAGCTACAAATTTGCCACTGAAATTAATGTGCACACGTACGTCGGCTGCCCTGGCTAGCTTCCTTGCCATATTGATATGTCTACTACCATTTGAATGAGTGGCTACATGTGGTTATATATGTCCCATGCTCTCCAGGAGAGGTTAATTATAAATTGCTCCATGCTTCAGCTAGTAATTTGACAGCTACTCCTACTGACTAGCTCTATAGACAAGAAGAGAGAATTAGGAGTATCTATGTGTGCATCATGCATGTATATATACAAACAAATTCTAATTGGAGAGTGATGTTTGGACCTGATCATCGAGTATTCATGCTGCATACATGATCACTCCTGTGTATAGTTAGCTGATTAGCTCGCACTGAAAATACTACTACTAGCTACTGCTCTATTAATACTATGCATGTGTAGGCAGTACGTGAGTACAATATTGTGTAGGCTCTAATTAGCAAGAGGCTAGCTATATATATCCATGCATTGTTAAACATCAAAACTGATGATATGATCATTCTTACTTTATCACTGCCAAGTTAAAGATTGTAAATGATTCTCTCTGTAGTAGTAGCTATAGTTGTTAATTTGTTACTGCATCACTGCATTTTAATTTGTTTTCCATTGATTCCAAGTTGATTTATGCATAACATGTGTAGTACCAGATCACCATGTTTGAAGCTACTCAAGAACAGAATAAAAAAGAATGGAGATGTTTGTTAAGTCTAATTTGCCGGAAGGGACATTTGATCTAATTTGATAGTTTCTGGTGTTTGTTTGTGTATGCAGGCGATATTCGTAATAATGTTGGTGAGAGGCCGAGAAGTCAGAAAAGTTCCTTTAGTGAGCTTGTGTTCAATGTTTGATTGCCACCAGGGTATTTTTGGTGTTATGCAAAATTGACTTGATGGTTTTCTTGTAATGCGCCTTCAATTTGCCCCTAGTCATCACTGATACATTTAATGTTGCGTCATAAGATCACTAGTCAAACTGAAGCGAAGGACCATTTTGTGTTTCAGAATTTTCCATCAATTAGCATTTCCAATTCAATTACTCATGTTCCAGGTTCAGATCCATGTTTGGACTGATTGTATAGTTCAATTATTCAGGCTCTCAATTCAATTATATCATCCACGAAGGCTCAATCCAATCTACACAGTACAGCTGGCGATCTAGCGCTTTTGGGACGCTCCTACGTACCGCATACTACTTGTAACTTGTGTCAGTTGTCACTGAAAAGAATAGCAAGAGCAATCGTGTACGGAAAGGGAAAAACAATTTACTCAAAACAAAAAGAAAGAGAGAGAGAGAGAGAGAGAAGAGGGAGAGGGGATCGGCGCCCAGACCTGCCGCCCGCGTCTTCCCGATCAGTCACAGTAGACGGGCAGGGCAGGGCCCTCCGACGAGTAGAGCAGGGGTGTAGCGGGGGGGCGGCGGCGGACGATGCCTCGACCTCCCGATCCACGGCAGCTCCAGGCCCAGATCGACGGTGCACGAGGGAGGCGGAGGCGGAGGCCTGAGAACGGGGACACATGCGTCGGGGACGCCCGCCGGCCGCCATGCTCTCATCGGCGACAGCAACTTCTCTCACGCTCCAAAGGAAGGCTAATAATGGTAATGGAGGTGCCAGAGGTCGGGAGCAAGGCCGTGAGGTCTCTAGTCCAATCCAATTATATATGTACCTTCACTCACTCGAGAGATTGTTTGCATCCAAAGTTTCCAAATTAGTTAATAATTCTAATATGGATATTTCTACACTGTCAGCGTGTTTGGTTTTATGATTGTTTCATCCTTGATGGGCTGGTTTAGGCAACGTTGAAACGTGAGGTTAGTCCTAAACTTATTACCGTACGAAAAACGTAGCAGATCATTAGCGTATAATTAATTAAATAGTAACTATTATAAACATAAAAAGTAGATTTATTTGATTTTTTTTAAGACTTCTACATTAAAAAAATTTTAAAAAACGTATTGTTTAGCAGTTTACGAAATGTATTCATAAAAATGAAATGAGTAGTTTAAGCCAAGATGGTTCATGTATTTAAAACAAACATGTGCTAACCATATAGCTTAAAACAAGTCGAAATTGAAGCTATATGGATAGACAAAACGGTTCATGTAATTTTAGCTATACGATTAGCTTATTTATTATGGAATATATATATTGTAAACCTGTGCTAACCATATAGCTAAAAACACAGTCGAAATTAAAGCGCGTGCAGGAAGTAAATACTAATTGTTAATGAGAAAGGATTAATTGTGATTGTAGTAGTACCTTTGTAGAGCTGGCGTTTTTGTCGTTGTGGGTGTCGAACTCATCTAGCATGTCGGAAATGTCCAAGGCTACGTTCTTGAGGCGCTTCAGCCACAGCCGAACGTGCTCATCCTTGACGGACCGACCCTCGGCATCTTTGAGCACAGCCTCCATGGATTTCAGCGTCTCCTTTATGTCCTTTAGGTCATCCTTGTAGTTACACAGCAGCATCACTTGATCGCCCATGGCACTACTAGCCTTACCGACCACCTGCGTCACAATGGCTGACGCAAGCAACCCCACAACGTCCTCCATGGTATTGTTCCCCTCTCCCTCTCTCTCGTGTGTGTATATATATATATAATGCTATGCTCTATAAACTTAGAAAATGCCTTCTCTTTTCCTTTATAAAAAAATAATTTTTAGCTACAAATCTAGATAAGCACTTATCTAGGTTATTTTATTTTAGAACGAAAAAATATCTTAGAGGGATACATATATAATCAGGTGGATATGGATACCATCTATTTTCTCAAACACAATATACACCTTCCATTCATAAATAGATATATCTCATTTAGCTTTTCCGTCAAACTTTGAAACTTTGCCAACAATAAGTCTTCAAAAGCTTACTCCCTCCTTCCTCCAAAGAAAACTTCATTTTTAGGCTATCTTATATATATCAATATAAAGTTAAAAGACCATAATGCTCTGTGCTTAGCAAACTTCAATGTATTTGTCCCACACTTTAACAAACTTTAATATATTTATCCCCTACTTTAGCAAACTCCAATGAATTTGTCTCCTATTTTAGCAAACTCTAATAAAAAATAAAGTTTTTGAGACAAATAAGATGGGCAAAAAATAAAGTTATTTTGAGACCGAATGAGTAGTTTAAAAACATAAAAATGGTGTGTACATATTTATCTTGAAAAATACTTTCATAATCTCATCAACTTATTAGATTTTATAGACAATTACAATAATAAATTATGATCAAAATCGCACCCTGAATACAAGAAAAAAAAGTTAAACAACATACGGTTAGCTTGTGGCACAAGCTGAATTGGAATAGTGACCATGCATCTAGCTTGCTTGAGATAATACATGTACGGTTTGCTTTTGCTTTGTTCTGTCACATGCTGTGTGCAACCTGCAGGGTGAAGAAAAGAATTAATCCGAAGCTTTTTCGCTTTGCAAGGAAGAAAGGCACGGGTGAAGAATATCTCTTTCTACAATGAAAATGAAGAGTGAATTTCAAAAACTGTATGTTTTGATACATCCGTAACACCAAACCAGGTTTTAACCTAGGTTTTAAAGCAAAATCTTTCATAATACATTCCTACACTATTTAAAAAACTATTTTTACATGCGGCTAAAATCAATTTTGACCAGCAGCGGAGCCAGCTGTCTGCCAACTAAAGGCATGTAGAAATGAATTATTTTCACAGGAGGATAAACATCTGCCGTGAAAATCAATTTTCACGGATGACCGTCTTAACACAACAGGCTATATAAGTGAATTTTCACATTTTGATTTTTTAGGGTAAAAATGAAAAAATATTTTAAATTTTACTAAGCATCGCAAGTCACAAATCACACAATTTTTCACGTGAAATACGCGCGTGTGTGGCATATAGGATTCGAAACTGAGACACCTCTCTCTCTACGCGTTGCTCCCGTACCATCTTATCATTGAGCATTTCTTGGCTAGATTCAATATGGTATTCTTTTCACTTCACATCTTCAAAAATTGTAGTGCTTATTTGACACTCTAAATGATTTAAAATCTCGTTAAGCTCTATAACTTTGATATAGAGCTCGTCTCCATCGGAGGTCGTTTGAAACATAAAGTTGAGATTTTTGTAAACATAGATGTGAGATTTATAACGAATATTTGGACCCCTAAATGATCTCAAATAAAAAAGTTATCAAATACAAAGTCGTAGATCTCGTTAGAACTCTACAATTTCGATATAAAGTTTGTCTTTATCCAACTTTATATGAAAATTTTAGATGTATATATATATATATATATATATATATATATATATATATATATATATATATGTTTTTTTCTGAAAATTGATTTTTAGAGATAGACAACTTAAGTGCCCACTTGTAAAAACCGATTTCCTTGTAAAAATCGATTTCTATAGGTGGACGCTTAAGTCGATCGTATGTGGAAATGAGGTTATAAGTGACCGCCTGTGAAAATAGATTTTCAGAGACAACCCATGACCAAAGACCCCGATGCATTTCTACAGGCGGCTCATCTTTTAGACCACTTGTAAAAATAAAGAGGGTGTCATCCAAAATGTTTTTTTATTGTTAAATCATTCATTTGGCTGTTATACTTATGCACAACACATGTATAAAAAATAAATGTGTCATATTTTTTTTAGTGGATACATATATTAGCCACTTTACATATATCTTCTAAGCCACATGAAAAGGGTGTGCCGGCCCATTATTTTCTTGTATTTTGTATCTAAATCCTCAATATTGATTAATGCCGGTCGGTGCCTATGTTTTTTTTCCGGTAAAGATTTTTCACGTAAAAATTTGTCTCTACTGTGTATCTATTTCATAACATATATTGCAAATTTTGCAGTTTTATACTTGTCACGTATGCTCCAAATTATGTGGTTTTATAAAATTTACTCAAGAAAGAAAGAATTCTAAATGCCAAGTCCTACTCGTACATTGTATATGTGACTGAAAAAAACACACTCGATGGGGAAAAAATTGTTACCACGATTCTTGCAAAAAGATGGAAAACCTTGTTCGCAATATTAAAAATGGTTTTAAACTAATCATCCTTTTACTCTACTCCAGAAAAGCTCATCGCTGATCACTGGTGATTCTCTCTTAATTTTTTATATGATTCTTGCTCTTAATTAACAGAGACGAGGGAGGTTATTATCACAGGCAGTCTATGATATGATGAGTTGACGAAACAGCTCATTGCAACATCAGCTTTTTTTTTTTGAGACACATTGCAACATCAGCTGTAGGGTTGAAAACAGGACGCCGACTGTTTCCGTTGCCGTTTCCGTTTCTTACTTGTTCCTGTCGGTATTGGAAATTTTCGGTAATGGTAATGGAAATGGTAATATTCATTGAAAACGGTAATGAAAATGGGAGAGCTATTTTTCCGACCGTTTTGTCGGTAACCATATTGAGCCGGTAATTTTCGAAAATTTTCAACATTTATTTCCGGAAGCCTTTCTCCAATCTCCAGTCCAGTCTCTTGTCTTCAAACTCCAAAGCTCAATATTAATTGTCGACTTATTTTATTTTATTATGTGATCATAACATAGCGGCATTATGCAGTTTTACTTATGTACTCAATAAATCATGAATGACATGATGCTATACTTATGTTCTTAATAAATCATAAATGACATGATGCGAGGATAAATTTATATGGTCATGCATAGTTAAATATCTAATGTTATTGTTCGTTTTTCCAACATGAACTTTCGGCTTTCGACCGATATCGGCATATTTCCGTTCCAATAGTTTCGTTTTCAAAATACCGATAGTACTGATATCGTTTCTGTTTTCGAATTTATCGTTCTGTTTCCGTTTTCGAGGAAAAAATATGAAAATAGAAATGGAAGAGACAGTTTTCCGACCGTTTACAACCCTAATCAGCTGAACCCGAGAAATGAGATAACTGGGTCCTGGACCTCTTGGTGCCTAAAAATATGTGGGTCGGCCCACAAACTGTTGCTTAGGCCTAGCCCATTAAGGCTGCCGGAACACTGATTTCAGTCCAAACCACTGCTTGTTTTAGTCCATGGTTTTAATCCCCGTCTCTTCACAACTATTGGGCCATAAAGTTTGGCACAAAATTTGGTCTGGCTTGGGTTATTGCTAGTGCTATTATATCTATTGAAATAGTACCAGCAATTGTTATAACCCTTTTTTTAAATAATGGAACATGAATAAACATCTCCGGTCTCTGCACATAGTGCACCAAACCAAAAAGGTTGTTTCACATGTCCCAAAGTTCCCATACGAAAACAGTCCAGTGAAGTAGTAAGGGCACAACCGTCACCATTTTACAGAAAAAAAATTGTGGCATTACCAGGGACAAGGATATTGCCAAAAAAGATCTAGCGATTTGGCCAAAAAAAAAAAGATGTCCAATGGTTTCAACCCTATTGCAAAACAACACTATTTATTTCTGTCGGCCACCGTTTTCATAACAGAAACCTTCATGTTTCACATACCAATCCCTAGATTAAGTAGTTGGTATACACAAGTACATTGTTGAGAATATCACGAGCGTATTCACAGAAGTCTCACACAACTCTATTACATAGCGGTCATACATGCACTATAGAGTACTTCGAACCACATGATTCACGGGTTACATTTAAATACAGAAAGTAGATAAGGCTACAGACATAAGGCAGCGGCAACACCATTGCCACATGCAATATGACCAAGACTAAGATCTACTTAGCACCATCTTCCAGATACTGGACGTAGGGGTACTCAGCTTCAGGGACTAACTCTAGAGGTGATTTTAGCAAGGGTGAGTACGAGGGTACTCAACAAGCCACCACACAAAAGTGCATATGCTCAAGGTATAACAAGGAAGGCTTGTTTACTTAGCAAAAAGCTAGCTTCACAAACTTCTTTGCAAACCTATGACCTACATAGACTGAACAAGTTTTAGTTCCATTGTTCATTAATCAATGGTGGTTCTGTCTACCATCCCTGATTAAGAAAGGATAGCTTCCCGCCATTGTCCATCATGATTTTTTGGGGTCTACCTCTTCTTGCCTCTCAAGAAGTTGATCACCCAATCCAAAATAGTCATGCATTACCCGATACCCACAAGTTAAAAGTTGGAGTCTAGCCAAGTGTATCACATGTCCCGGCGCTTCATTAACCATGAGCATGGCTATTTGAATAAATTGGTTTATTCACACTACAGTGGATGTACGCTTTACCCTCACTCTGTGACCTGACCAACGAATGAGCCTAGTCTCAAAGAATGAGACGCATCACGGCAAAACATTTCGTTAGCCTCGCTTTGGCAGTACTCACTCTAGGAACTTTGACCCTCATGCACTCTAAGCGTACACGGTTTCTAGCAGTTAGAGGAGTTCTGGAGCTCCCAAGATTCTTCATCTTCAAGCTTGTTGTCGAAGTCGGTAGGTCGGTTTGTGGTTTTCACCTTTCTCTCTAACAAGAATTCCACCACGGCTTGGGTACCGCATCCGCTTAGCTAACTACTTTGCTAGGTCTATACCCATGCGAGAAGTACGGTAGCACTCTGTTCATCTCATACATAGCTTCATGGCTTGGTCCTTAATCAACTAGGGCGACAGTAACACTTTCCTAGATACCACCCAATTCCACCTTGCTGCCCCGGTCCAAAATATTTTGGTTGATTTTATTTCACAGACCATTTCATCAACAACACGACAAAGTGGCGCTCCTGTCTCCACATGCCAATATCCAATCACCTTCCCGACGGCGATTTCCCAAGCATTAGCATTGATAAAATATGATTAAATGCATCTAAATTAGCACAGCTAAGCAAGTGGCATAATTGACTACAGACTCATACGAATAAGGGTACAAGGTAGCATGGTATTCAATATTCAAGGTAGGCTTATAGAAATTGAGGATATTATATGTATAGCATGTGACTTTATATGTAAACAAAGCATTATCACAAAATGGGTTCAACATGATCATAGGGTAGTGGTGATTTGCCTTGCTCAAGCTTTTGATCTTCTTGCTCTTCCGTCACTCAGCAGCTCCTTCAGAATCTAAATTTACGAGCGGAGGATTTAGTTTGAATTCAAATAAAATCACCAAAATTCCAAATAAAATCAACTAAATGCAAAATTGCTACCAACAGATAGATCTTGATTTTAGATGAATTTAGGTTCAAGTTTCATTTGAATCGAAGCTATGCTTTGAGAGACATTAGCTTTTAAAGATTCCGACGGCCCAACTCAAATTAATTATGAAAAGCTACTGTGCTATAGACGGCCCAACAGTACAACACCCAACCCAGGTGGCGGCGAGACTGACAGGCGGGACCGCCCTAGGATTTTATTTATTTGTGAATTATTTTTCCTAAGAAAAATCTGTATTGCTGATAGGTGGGGTTGACCCCCTTTGACTCTAGGTCAACCGGTTACTTAAAATCTAGTGGGCCCACATGTTAGTGACACAAGAGTTCAAATGAGGTTTAATTAGATTTTTAACCACGGGGTGGCCCACATGTCATAGAGTGATTAGAGGGGATAACTATGCGCTAATGACGGGGTTTAAAATGGAGTGGCCCCAGCTATAAGTCATGGCGGGGCCGGTATCATCTTCCTCATCTCACCCGCGCGAGAGGCAGGCAGAGGCACAACGTCGCACGGTTGGCCAGAGCTGGAAATGGCTTGGCCGCGGCCAAGGAGGGGCCGGGGTACTCCAGCGATCCTCTGCCGATGATGGCAGCCCAAGGTGGCGCACGGCGGAGCAGTGACGGACGACGCGGTAGGGCGAAGCGGCTCCGAGCTCGATTTTGAACCCAGGAAACTAGGATTAGGGGGCGAACATGGCCAGGTGTAGCTAGGGTGGATTTCCACGGATCCTAAGGATTCAATTAACAACGATAGCCCGAAAGAAAAGAACCAAGGGGTGGCATGCCCACGGAGAGCTCGACGACGGCGACATTGCACGTGGGCTAGCGATGTGATGGGGCACAGGGGCTAGGGCGGCAGCGCGAGTCCATGCCCCGTAGGTGTTCGGTCACCCGCGGTGCGGTGGCACAGAGAATTGAGGTGGTTGAACCACGGCGCGGCGTGGAATGGGGTATGGCTATAGTGGCTAAAAGAGAGGATTGTATATATATTTGCTCGCCCTGGTTGGTGGCCGGCAATGGCGAGGGAATGGGCTCGGACTCGGCAACCGAGGCGATGTCTTATGTGGCTATGGACAGGAGGCCGACGTAGGGCTATATGGTGCGGAAAAGGCAGGGTCGGGTCGCTAGCGAGGTCTAGGGATGCACAGCGGTCTCGGGTTGGCTGGGGGTGCCCGGGCGGTGGTAGATCAACGTGGTGATCGGCAGGCGACAGGACGTGGCAGCGCATACAACGTCATTGGGTCAGGGAGCAGTGACAAGATGTGACAAGGAGAAATTGACCACCCGGCACGGTCAGTTGCTCCATCCTGAGGCGATGAGGCAACGGCCGGCATGGAGTCCCGAGGCAACGAAGTGACGGCGTGGTGTGGGATCCCAAGGCGATTCGAGGTACTCCCTCCGTTTCAAATTACTTGTCTTCTAGATTTGTCTTAAGTCAAATATTTATATCTTTTACCATTAATTTTTAGAAATTTGTGTAGTTTAACAACATGTGATTTATATATTATGAAACTATTTCTCATAGCGAATCTAAAAACATAAATCTTATGATATTGAACTATATAAATTTATAGAAATTAATGGTCAAAGATTCAAACTTTTAACTTAGGATAAACCTAGAACGACAAGTAATTTGAAATGGAGAGAGTAGTTGCCATCCGTGGCTCTCCTCGGTTGTGGCGCGGTTGGTGAGACAATGGCACACTGGACACGGTGGCAGACCGACGAGATGGGGCAGCGGGCTCGGCGGCAATGGCCGACACAACGACGGGTGGCAGATGGGATGCAATAGGGGCGTTGGGTCCCAAGGTTCCATTCCCCTGGGTTCCTGAGGTCACGACTAGGGCTGGCGCGGTTGGTGAGTGGTGGCCAAGGTTTGCACCGAAGGGGATGTCGGATGGGATGGCGGCTCGGTTGAGGCAATCTGTCGAACAAAAAGCTCGAGGCCCACGGCTCGAATCAGCTCGTAGCGATCTCAGCTCGAACTCGTGGTCATAATGAGTCGAGCCAAACTAGGCTTTTAGCTCGTGAGCTTAAAGAGCCAGCTCACGAGCTACTCGTTTAGCTCGTTTGTATAAGAGATCACCATAACTTTACATACTTAGTGCTTCCTAACTAGTGCTTACTGTTTTAATTACATCCAAACCGTTTGTATTTAGTGAGTTCTTTATTAGTTAGTATTTATTATTATGTTAATATATGGTAAAGGGATAAATTTAAAATAACAAAGGTAATATGAATGTGTTAACGAGTCTAAGGAGCTTAACGAGCTAGCTCGCGAGCCAAGCCAAGTTAGGCTTTTAGCTTGTTATAGTTAACGAACCGAGCCAAGATGGCTCGTTATCCACCCCTAGTTGGCGTGCAAAAAGGCTGAAAGGGGAATAATTCCAGGGGAGAGAAAGAAAAAGAGGAGAATGGAGGGGCTAGACTGCAAAATCTGGATTTTCAGATTTAGGGAATAAAGAATAAATTATTTTAGAGGATTTGTACATCACAAATTATTTTAGAAATGAATTCACAATACTTGGATAATTTAACTTTGATTTATTCTTTGAAATTTCAGGGTGTTACAATCTCCCTTCAATTTTCTTTTCGCAAAAATTGTCTTTTCCATGTTATTACGTTATAATTCATCGTTGCCTCATACATAGACTGAACAGAAAACAGCATGTTCTTTTGTAAGTCCAAACTAATATAATCTTTGTCGGCGGTGAGGGTGATGTTGGCTAGGTGCAAAACTAATTCATTCCAAGCAACCAACTTTGAGCCAACAATCGCTCAACAAAGGAATAACTATGTCAAGGTCACATGTTTATGGTGGGTAATATGACATAGAAAGGGATATTGAAACTTTTGTTGAAAATTTAAGCACATGTCGATTTAATTTATTCCATAAATAAATCATGATATTAATAACATAAGTAAACAGAACTATGTAATCTGACTTAAACATATATATAATAGCAATTAACATTAATAGATCAAACACAAGAGACATAGTGTACGCGTACCTACAGTCCTGTTTTGGAGCAGACACGGGCGTAGCACGTACCACACGAACAACACGCGGCACCGGGTGGTGACAACGACGTGCAACGCCCGAACGTGAGGGAAGACAAGCCGTGATGGGCGCACAACGAGCAGTCGCGCGTAGCACTTTCCAAAAACCTTATTCGCCATCTACCAGTGCAGGACATCAAAGGCGAGGGTTTCAGAGACCTACTCTTCCAATCTGCTGGTACACTCCGACGAACGGAAAGGAGTAAACGACGAACGACGGCTCAGAACAAAAGAGATGGCAAGCCCTAGATTGTTTTCGTTTATGTTGCGTGGAGACAGCAGCTCGGTATTTATAGAGATATTAGGATGTGTGATCAAGACGCCCGCACGATCTCTATCTCGTAACCGAACCGGATAAACTGCACGTATCTTATCTGGACTTCACGCTTATCAAATTATCCCGTGAGTTCAAAAAAACTCCGGATAAGTTGTTAAGATTTACAGCAAAACAGAACTGCATCTACGCAAGCATGAGAAACCAATTTTAGCGGACCATTCACGCGCATGTCACGTGCACGCCGCCTGGCCTTGCAAGGCGAGCAAGCACGCACGTGTGTTCCTCTAGTTCTCTCCACTATGCATGTCTCAAGTAGTTAGGAGAGAGCTCACCCTTATAAGAAGGTCTTTAGCTCACCCTTATAAGAAAGTCTTTCTCTCCTAGAACTAGCAAGGTAGTACTAAACTCCCATGCCACTCCCCATGAGATGTGCCTTTGAAATTTTTCTAGTAATTATTCTTCACATGGATTTTAGCTCATTTAGTAATTCCAACAACTTTAGAGGGTGTGGCACAGGCCATCGGTCCTAGCAAAACCTAAATTGCTTTCCATTCCCCCATGCTGTAATAGCTAAAGTTAGAAAAATGTTGATTAAGGTGTTGTTTAGTATGGCTCTAACTCTAGGATAGATCCTTTCAAAAGAAATGGAAAATTTAGACAAAAAATAAAGTTGTTTAATTTAGTAAACAACAATGCAAACGAGTTATCAAACCCAAATAATCCTAGTTTAGTCCCAGCTCCAAACTTCCCTAGCTAAAAAAAGCTTAATGAGTACCTTTACATGGTTGCCGGCCCGAACGAAAGGCTCTTTCAGGAAGTAGTCCCATCATTCTCGGGCCCGGCACCGACCAAGAGGAGGCGGGGCTCTCTTCAATCGTTCCGAAGAGCCAAGATCTCGTAAAGGAAAATTTAGCTAGCTCAGCAGATTTATCCCTATTTTTAAAAAGTGGAAAGTGTGGAAAACAGATAATCGCTATTCTAGCGCTCTCTAGAAGGCACTCCATGGCTTTTCAACTTGAAGATAGGAACATACACGAGCCACTCTAAACTAGCGATAGTATTCTACTATCAATATTATTATCGTAAAAATGATCTTAACCATTAATTTATAAATTTTACTGCTAGTAGAAAAAATATTCTTCTATAGTGGTTGATATATATAGTATAAATAGATAGAATTCATTAGATTAGAAAAGATAAACGACCTAGATTGATTTCTACTACAGTAGAAATCATAAAAAAAGCTTCAAACTTAATAACCAAATCAATGGTCCACAAACAGTAGCGTTTGTGGGATACACTGTGCCCTCCTCTTCATCCAAATTCCTACGAATGTCTTGGAAATCCAATTGTATTGATCTTCCTTACCAAAATCTATATACTACTTTAAAAGAGGCTAGTGGTGGTAGTGACTAGTGAATCTACCGTCACTACCACCACCACCAATTACCTATTTTTTTATGGAAAGGAAAAAAAAGACAGTGTGTGATCAAAGAACCCGTATGTTAACCACCCCTACAACCATCAGTTTTCTACTTTTTTTAAATGAAAGCTAGAGGAACCACATAACAGATATATGCAGAAATTAAAAGATAATATATGCACAAGGTTATGGTAATAAGGGATTAATTATAGTTTTCTTTAGTTAAAATCCTGTTGTAATGTGTGGATAATATGTTAGTCTAACAACTATTGCTTTGTGCCGAGATGTTTCAGGTTTTTATACGCGTGTGTGTGAAGAAGAATCATTGAATCAACCGTCTCTTTGGAAATCCAAAGGAGAAGACTACGCCGGCGAAACGAATGAAAACCCACCCATGGATCGAACGGAACGAAACGAAACGAAACACAGAGAAAAGCAAATTAAGGTTGGTTTCTTTCCAGCATGCCGGCGGCGGCGGCGGCGACGGCGACGTGAAAGTTTCTAATAAGTGGATGCTGACCAACGCACCCACCGACGAATTGTTGTTTAAATGGAGAACAGAATTTTAGCCTTTGATGGCTCCGTGATCTCCAATTGGCTTTACCAAAGCAAACAAGAATTTAGCATCGATCGCCCACTTTAATTCTTTTTGAATTGATCGTGGGATTTGATTTGAGAAGATGGGCACATAGCAAGTCTGGACTTGTGTTGCCGGGATTAATTTCATCAGACAGATTAAGTACTCCTCCTAATTTATGTTGGATTTAATCTTTTTGTTTTGCTCTGCTTTTGTCCAAACATTTCTCCAAGGATGGCCCACAGACTGCACCTGTCACCACCTGGTTCTAGATGGTCACTGCACCTGACCTGACCAATCACACCTCTACACACTGTTCTTGAGCATCAACAGTTCAACACAGAGAACAATTCCTCCAAAATTGTGTAGAATTTTCTTTTAATGTTCACAAACAAAGCCCAAGAGAGGGTGTTGTTGCTATACTTATGGTGATATGTATCATGGAAATAATTTGTAGGTACGCCGATTTTTTTAAAAAAATAATAAAAAGGTCACCTGCATCCTGGCAACCTAGAAGGTCACTCCACTTGACCAATCACATTTGCACCCTTGAACATCAATCAAACACACAGACAAATACAACCATGGAATCTGGGGTCAAATTTCTGTTGGTGTCATTAGGGGCCAAGAAACCTAGCAGCAGCAGCAAAACTTTTACTCCCATCACCAAAAGTCTCACTTATTCTTCTTCTTCCATTGTCTCCTTACAAAAAAGGAGCAAGAACACAAGGAAAAAAACTGCACCAAGAACAATCAGTCAGTGCTTTGCATCATCAATCACAGCAGCACAAAGAGGAAAAAGAGATGTCCATGAACGCCGATTTAGGCAAGCCGAGGGAGCTCACAGGCTTGCAGCAGAGGAGGGCTCTGTATCAGCCGGAGCTGCCTCCATGCCTCCAGGTATGCAAGCTCTCTTTGCTCACTTATAGTTTCTTTGCTCAGATCTCTGTGACAGTTCCAGATATCTACAGGTTACTCGATAGTATTGTTTGTATTGTCTCTCAAAGTTTTCAGCCTACATATTCATTCAGGGAAATGCGATCAGAGTGGAGTTTGGTGATTCAACAACGACTATCGATCCAACATGCGCAGATATGGTTGCGCAGGAATTTCCCCACACTTTTGGCCAGCCTCTGGTGCATTTTCTGAAGTCGAACACGACGGATTCTAAAGCCACAGATGAACATCCACCAATCAGGTTTGATTCTTTTTTTAGAATGATGCAAAACCCTGTTCCATTTTTTGTTAATAAAAATCAGAAGAAAACAAGCTTGGTTCCAATGCCAAATTAGCATGTTAACATCTAATGTCAATGCTTTCATTGAAAACTTGATGTTTGTCTTATGAACAAAGTTTTCAGGCTAGATTCTTGACTTGTATGTAGGGTTGGTGTGGTGTTCTCTGGGAGACAATCACCAGGGGGGCACAACGTGATATGGGGCCTCTATGATGCTATGAAAACCCAAAATCCGCAAAGTGTTTTGCTTGGATTTATTGGTGAGCAATTGAGCATACGTCCAATTTCTATATTTTAAATGGGCGCACAAGAAGCAGTGGTGTTCTTTGGATATATTGTTGTGGTATTTATCTGCATAGTATATATATTGATTTCCCGGCAAAAAGAAAGATATATCTATAGAGAGATAATAAAAATAAGTCTCATGAAGAAATTTGTATTTCTACATAGGTGGCACAGAAGGCCTATTTGCAAATCAGACATCGGAGATCACAGATGATGTCCTTTCAGCATACAAAAACCAAGGTTTTACATTTATTGACCTTGACTGCTGGCTCTTCTAAATATATTATGGCATATATAATAAGAAAGTTTTTTTACCTTCTTGAAGGTGGTTTTGATTTTCTCGGCAGAACTGTAGATCAAATCCACACGACTGAGCAAGTGAATGCTGCAATGTCAACATGTTGTGATCTTGGCTTGGATGGCCTGGTTATCATTGGAGGTACAAATAGGTTATACCAAAAACTTTGCTGATTGAAGTGTTTAGTGAAGATGAAACAATCATTAAAGAACATCAAAATTGTTTTTCCATAAGCACTTAGATGCCATTTCAATCTAGAGCGAACAAAGAGCTGTGAGAAAATTGTGGTTAGATGAAAACAATGACCAACCAAGCAAGTTTATTTCAAAAACATTCTATGCCTTTAGGACTTGTGTAATTCTTGATGCTCTTATCTTCAGGGGTGACCTCCAATTCAGATGCTGCTCAGCTTGCAGAAACATTTGCCAATCAAAACTGTAAGACAAAGGTATATACACATTGTTAATTCCACATCCTCACATGTTTGGAATATAACACCCATTTTCAGATCTTTCTCCTGTTTGACAGGTTGTAGGCGTGCCTGTTTCATTAAATGGTGATCTCAAGAATCAGTTTGTTGAGTCAACTGTTGGTTTTGATACAGTGTGCAAGGTGAGTCTTGTAGGTTATGTAGCAAATAAAATTCCAATTTAAAGATATGATAGTTTCTACAATTCCCAAAAAAAAATCTAAATGAAGGATACAAGTGTTACATCATGACATGTCTTTTTTTTTATGTAAATGTCTTCTATGAAAATGTCCTTTCAGGTGAATTCCCAGCTTATAAGCAATGTTTGCCTCGATGCAATCTCCGCTGGGAAGGTAGATTCTAATATTGTCCATCATAATAAATTGGAAATATTAGGATCGCTTATTATTTATCAACAGTGACATATCATTTCCCTGCAGTACTACCATTTTGTCCGCGTGATGGGTTGGAAAGCATCTCATGTTGCCTTGGAGTGTGCACTTCAGTCACAACCAAATATGGTCTGCTTTGATCAAATGCATCGTAAATTCTAGCATAAGTGGACAGTTGTTTGTTATAATCGTAGATTTCCCACGCAGGTTATTTTAGGGGAAGAAGTGGCATTTTCCAAGCTCACTTTGATGGAAGTTGTAAGCAAGATATGTGATGGAGTGCAAGCAAGGGCAGCACAAGGTATCTACAGTTCATTGACCGTTTTAGTTGATGAATTTTCATTAGAGACTGAAAGTGTGCATTGCTCAATTAATAAAAGCATGAAGGACTTTGTGACAATCTAATATATTGGATATAAATTTTCAGAAAAGTACCATGGTGTACTACTTATTTCAGAAGGTCTAATCGAGAGCATTCCAGAAATGTATGCACTTATTCAGGTGATACTTGTTACTACTACACAATATAGTGACAAACCTTTTCCATGAATCTTACTGGTTTTCTTTACGCCTATTGTAGGAAATTAATATTCTCCACAGCAATAAAGTTCCTGAGAACAAAATCCCATCCCAACTTTCTCCATGGGCTACCGCCTTGTATAAGTACTTGCCTCCTTTCATGAGAAGAGAGGTATTGCATTACTTTCATAGTCTATTTTGTTAATAATTTACTTAAATTATGCTCTGAAGATTTGGAACTTTTTGTTATAGTTGCTCCTACATCAAGACTCTGATAACTCAGCACAGTTGTCCCAGGTTTGTGCCTTTTGGAATGCTCAACAGTCATGTATTCATGGGAATGCAATTATTGATGTCATAACTTGTTATTGACATTTTCAGATTGATACTGAGCAACTCTTAGCCCATTTGGTAGAAGCAGAAATGAACAAACGAACTGTAAGTTTAGTTAAAACTTGAGCTTTATGTGCCATTTTCTTTTTTAATTTTGATTGTGCTTGATTCTCAGAAAGAGGGAGGATACAGTGGAAGGAAATTCAATTCAGTTTGCCACTTCTTCGGTTATCAAGCACGAGGATCCCTACCATCAAACTTTGATTGTGATTATGCCTATGTAAGTAGTAAACCTGGTCTATAATTGTTACAAATGAAATACTATACATGCTAGGCTCTAAACCTTGAACAATGCAGGTCCTTGGTCATATCTGCACGCACATACTAGCAGCTGGGTTCAATGGTTACATGGCTTTTGCAACGAATCTGAAGGAATCGACAAAAAGATGGCGATGCGCTGCTGTTCCTCTAACAGTATGCTTTTAGTCCAATGTCTTGTTTGCATTAATTATGCTCATTTTAAGTTGTCTCAAGGCGCAGGAGAGAGGGGGGGGGGGGGGGGGATATATACGGTATGTATATCTAATACTATAAACGGCTATACAATCTCTAATAGATACACTTTTTACAACCAGGCAATGATGAGTGTGAAGAGGCACTCACGCAGTCCTGGAGCTGTTCCTACTGGAAAGCCAGTTATTCATCCTTCTCCAGTTGACCTGCAAGGGAAGGCTTATGCGTAAGTCCATAGTTTACAGCCTTAAAAAACTATTAATTACTGCTTCAGGCAAAATACTGAAAATGTTAACAATATTACCACAAAAGTTCTTGAAAGCTAGAATCGCAAAACAATAACAGGCAATAGTGGGTTTTCAGATAATGAGGCAAAAGTGAGTTGATATAGACCTTGTTTAAATTAATTTCGCAGAATATATAGACACATAACTGCGTCACTTTATGTGTTAAAATCATTAATCTTTTACAGTGACTCTTCAAATTAAGGCAGATGGAAACTGTAAACTAATTCTTTTTTTCTCACACTACTCTAGGGTCCTGAGAGAGAAAGCCTCAAGCTTCCTGTTAGATGATTTCTACAGAACTCCAGGGGGCATTCAATTTGCTGGATCTGGAGCAGATGTTAGGCCAATCACATTGACAGTTGAAGACCAAGACTACCTAGGTGACATTGAGATCCTGCAAGACTACTTGGAGAAGGTTTGTCACAAAATAAGCATCTGCTAACTTCAGAAAAGCTAAAAATATTCAGTACTGTAGCTGAAACTTGTCACACTGATATCCCAGGTGAGGAGCATTGTGAAACCTGGATGCTCAAGGGAGATTCTGAAGGCAGCGATAAGCTCGATGTCGTCGGTGAAGGATGTGCTGAAGGTGATGTCTGCTCCCTTCAATGCAGAGCTTCCTCTGTTCAATCTCAACTGAAAGTTATCTTCATCAGACATGCAATTTTTGTCAGTTAGACATTGAGGTTCATCATATGGCATCAGTCCATATTGTAGAATTGGATCAGAATCATGAGTAGTGGTTACTGATCTTTGGTAGTCTGTTTTGTTTGCTGTTCTATTCTGCTTGTGATATGAATAGAACCCAGCTATTCTTTTTTTATCTTAGGGAAAGAATCCTACCATTCATGTCAGTAAACACTGCACGGCAGTGCATATGACCGGCTAGCGGATATGAATAAGTACAAACTGCAGTGGCTTCCTAGCCAATAATTAGGACATGTTTTCCTTCGATGTTAGCTGCTCTCAACATCTGCAAATGTGATCCAACAGAAGTGAGGCCTTACTGAAACTATTTTTTTTAACAAACTATAAAATGATTTACAATTCAGATGTTCATTTGACAGATAGCTCAATTGTGCTATTTTGCGGATCAATCTTGAAATTTGTCTCTCAATATGCACATGGCATGAATAGCAATTCCTGCCATATCAAATTAAACACTGGAGTATGTAAATTTTGCTAATGGCCAACAGCATCATACTCCAAAATATGTGACTGCGGTACAGCACAGAGCCACTCACCTCTAAATCACACCTACAAAGCAAAAATCTAGCTTACCGCTGTAGCATTTGAGTATGCAATATGTGAATCTCAAGGACAAATCCATGGCACGAATTGGCTGCTCTTTTATGGGCAATGCATGGAGCATTCAGGCAGTGAAGAGAAATGCATCTAAGCAGAAGAGGTAGATGTAAACACAGGATATTTAAATCTGATCATGGAAAAGGATAAAAGATTATACACATCAAAATATCCACATTTAAACACAGTTTTCAGACTTAACAACACCTCTAGGCTCTAGAGCAGTTGCTCATACTAGTAACAGTAAACAGTGCCTTTAAGTGGCACTGTTTTTATTTTTATTTTTTTATGATATCCTTGCAAGTTGATGCAGAGCTTGGTGAACTGGCAGCATGGAACAAACCACGGTGTTCAAAGTTGATTACTTGATTTGCACTGGAGATCACCATATGCTGCAAGGCCCAACCTGCATTACAGAACAAAAGAATCACTCATTTAAGCATAATGGTGGGCATACCAGCTACTAAGCAAATTCTAGCAGTAAGCAATGCAGTTGATCCAGTTATGGTAGAAAATGTTTGAAAAAAAAAAGAGCTTCCAATTTCATGGTGATGTCCAAACGCTCTAAATATAATCAATATAAGAAACTTTAGTTTCTCTTCACGAGAACCTTATGTACAGCGGTGAATATTGCCTTTATATGACTGTTCCGCTAGGGATTAAGGCGTCCTTGATCACAGTGACAATGCCACTTTTAATGAAGTATCCATCTGTCTCCCTTGAAGCTTCTTGGACATTGTCAACATTGATTATCTGTCCAAGCAACATCATATAAGATTGATCATAATTACGCAATAACATGGCACATTATTTTGTTCAGTTCAGTATCAACTGGTCAAGAAACAATATGTAAATTGATTGCCTGGTTTCAGTTTGTGCTTAGTAAGTAAATAACTAAATATCCATACTCAACAAGGCAAAAAACACATGGCCAGATAGGACATATAGCATTTGAAAAGAAAGATAGTTTGGGGAAAAAACAGTATGATGACGTATTTGCATTTTGTAATGAAGGCTTTCAAATCAGTGCTGCCAGATGCATAATTGTACAAGGCCACCTTTCACAAAAAGCATGAAAAAGTACCAAGTTTGTATTCAAACAAATATACAGGTCCCTCTCTTTCCTTTCAAGTAATGAATAGTTGAACAGTTAATACAGAACATACACATCTCATGATCCGATTGACAACCAAAAATCGAAATATATATGAATACCTTCACATTTTCTCCAATACGAGCATTCTTGTCGATTATTGCTTTTCTGATGTGTGCATTCTTTCCAATACCAATGGGAATGCCACCAGTCTCAGAAAGGGCTTTCTTGTCATTCTCCGTCTGAACAAAAAGCTCAATAAATTCTCCCAACACAAATACGCCGTAATATATATTTTTATTCTATTTTACCTCATAATAGTCTGCACCCATTAGCAGAGAGTCCTCTATCACTGCGCCTTCAGATATACAGGATCGGAGTCCAACCACAGAATGATTGATTATGCAATGCTAACCAAAATAAAGGGGAAAAAGCATGTCAGCAAATTTAGGAGTGCATGATTTGAAGCAATGAGAAAGAAAGGTTCCACTAATAAGTAATACTTCAAAAGATCCTCATATGTTATGATCTAATACTCCTACTATCGATGGATCATAGAAGTGCTATGATAGTTCATCTGAAAAGGATACTTACTCTAATAACACAACCTTCACCAATAACACTGTCTGTCACATCAGCATCAAGAACCTTTGACGGAGGCAAGTATCGAGGTTGTGTATAAATTGGGGCAGAACGGTCATAGAAGCTGCACGCAATAATGATTGATCAAAAATAGGTAGAAAATTCAGCAAAAATGCACCCTCCTAACCTTTTCACTGTACAAGATGAGTAAACCCTACCTAAAATCTGGCACAGGTTTCTTAGTTATCCCCAAGTTTGCATTGTAGAATGCCTCTATGGTACCAATATCTTCCCAGTAACCATCATATAAGTAAGCTTGCACCTATCAAAGACATTAGCAGCATAAGCAAACATGCAAAGTAAAAATTAAGTAAAGAAGTAACATTTCACAGTAGATGGTGTAACTGCAGTTTCTCAGTTAATCAAATACCAAAATTCACAAAACCTACAGAATGAACTGAGAAAAGGATAAAAGTTCCCTACAAGTATCAAGAGCATAGCATACCCTCATTCTTATTTCTGTTGCTCCAGGAATAACCTCGCTTCCAAAGTCATTTGCGGCAGGGAAATTTTCACGGAGAAGCTGAAGCATCACATCTTTGCTGAATACATAGATTCCCATACTAGCAATATAAGGCATTTCCTTTGCCCTCTCAGTATCAAGGCCAAGTATGGTAGTGTCAACCTGCAAGATCAAAACATGCAGACAAATTACTGAAATAGCATAATTGCATAAGCAAATATGCTTCACCAGATCAGGTTGCATATGGTCTCAACGGATGACTCATCAATTACCATCATTGATTTCAACTTCTCTCCTTTTGGCTTTTCTGCAAATTCAATTATCCTCCCTTCATCATCAATTTTCATAAGGCCAAATGCTGTAGCACGTTGTTCATCCATGGGCAGTGCAGCAACAGTTATGTCAGCACCTGTTTCTCTGTGGGCTTGAATGAACTTTTGGTAGTCCATACGATACAGGTGATCTCCAGCCAAAATGAGAAACTCCATAACATTGTGTTCCTCAAATAGCCACAAGTACTGTCGCACCGCATCTGCAGTACCCTGAGACAGGAAGGAACAAAATAAATTAGTACAGTGATAAATTAGGCAGCTTGGAAATTGTATTGTTGTAATACAGAAACTGTAAAACATGAAAGTTGGTTACAGAAGAGCTCATCTATCATTGTTAACTTAGTTCGCAATTCCAAAGCAATCATTGGAATGTCTAAACTAGTGACCACTTCACTTATTGAAGTACCGATGTGACAAAGTATGCAAGAGTGAATCGCCAGGAGTTAATGAACCTAATAAATTTTTATTCCGTAAAACAGGGTGTAGATTATGCATTGGTTTCTTTTGATTAATTGGTGTGTTCATATCAATTATTTATCCCCTTCTTTTCTTTGTACCCTACAAAGTTTAACTACAAAGTGTGTGGAGACCAATAATACACAGAAGCAGAAACGTTCAGTATACAAAGATTATCACTTACGGAGTTCAATGCAAAGTTGCAAACTATTACTCTAGAAATTTGGCAAATCAAGTACAGATTAACCAAGATACCTGAAACCAATTAGGATTCTCTGGGCTCTGCTGCGCAGCAAGAACCTCAACGAACCCCTCATTCTTGTAACCACTAATGTTGTTTCCATAGGCCCTCGAGAGGTGGCGGTTGAGTGACGCGGAGTTGAATTGTGTCAGAACATAGATCTTTGACACATCGCTGTTCAGACAGTTGCTGACCGGGATATCTATGAGCCTGTAATTGGCACCCAATGGCACTGCCGGCTTCGCCCTCTTCTTCGTCAGTGGATACAGCCTTGTCCCAGCGCCACCACCAAGGATGATCCCAAGAACACTCTGCAGGAATAAAAATTGGATATGAAAAATTGTACAAAATCGTTATCTGATCTATGTACATATATGAACTACTCTGGCGTTCCAGGTTATGTACTTATACCACACAGTCTAATAATTAAACTCAAAAGTACAATATTCAGATCTTGAGCCAATTATTAAATTCAAGCCATGGACCACGGATAGATCCTCCACTAATTAATTGTAGGTCTCTCACTAACAACCACCGTTAAATGTATGTCAACATTTCATCCAACAGCTAAAATAGAGGTAGTGTCGCCATCAACTTTCCACCATTTCTTGGATCACAGATTACTAAAGGTAACAGCTGATAGAATCACCTAGAAATCGACACCGAAACGCTCTAGAAAATAAACATTTTGCACTCGCAGGAATCACCACAAGAAACATATCAAACACATTTTGCTCATCCAAATGCGTCGAGTAAGATAACGGCAACACATCGAATCCCAAGAACGGCCTTTCGAGTTCCCAACTCTGTACACCAAACCCCAAAAGATCAGACTTTTCCCCCACGTGAACGCGCAGAGAAGCGAAGAGAACCGAGCTCTGGAAGAATGAAAGAAAGAATTTTTGGCAACGGCGGCGCCGGCCGGCGAGATCGCGTACCGTGCTGGCGTCCGGATCGAGGCACGTCTGCGAGCTCCGGGAGTCCGACACGGCCCGCGGCGTGAACACGAACGGTCTTCCCGCCGCCGCCCGCAGCGGCGTCTCCCGCCGCCGCCTCGCCGCTCCAAGATCGCCGCCCGGATAGAATGCGGCCGCGGTGGCCGCCACCCTAGCGGGCGCCGAGATCGGGGCCCAGGATGCGGCGGCCGTCGCTCCCATCGCCATCGCCATGGGGGGAGGGACAGAGATAGCGACAGCTCGCAGCAACGGCCGAGAGAGCTGCGAGGTGGTGGCCGGAATACTGACACCCCACTGTGGAGTGGCAGAGGCTTCAGCGGCCGTGAAAAGTACAGACCTTTTTTTCTCTCCTCCTTTTTTCCCTCACTGATGGTGATGTGTGCAGAGGTGCAGAGGACGATTTGTCTGAATTTATAGAGCACTTTCTGGGCTTCCACAGGGATGGTAAATTGGTACACCTCGGTCCTAAAATACTTGTCATTTTAGGTTGTTTAGTGTATATTAAGTTTTGAGAAAAAAAGACCATAGTGTCTTTTATTAAATAATATATGTTTAGGAGTGAGAGAGTGGTTGAGGGTAGAATGGGAAGAAATTTGAATAGGAGGTGATTGATAGGACAAGTAGTACTCTAAAACGACAACTATTTTGGAACAAATTTTAAATCCTAAAACGACAACTATTTTGAGACGGAGGTAGTAAGTATGTATCAAATGACCAAAATGGCCTTGAAGAATTTTCTTGAACAACCTGAACTTCGCAGTGATCATGAATCAAAGATCAATCATGGGAGGGTGATTATGGTTTATTCGGTTGGGGTTTTGGAGGGCTGAAAATGCATAGGTGTAATGTCACATTGATATCATGTGAGGCACTAGGTGTTAAGATAGAGTGAATTATTTAATTAAGTTTTTATGAGATGGATGGATGACAGGCGTCTATGCAACGATAAATGGTTTGCATGTGTAATCTTGGGTTTGGTTGTTTGCGGGTAATCTTTATAGTATGTTAGTAGCATAAGTAGGGAGATTTTTGAGTTCAATGAATTATATCAAGGGGGATGAATCATGCTAGGTTGCAAACGTGCTTAAGTGGACCACCTAATGCCTTTCGAATTGGATTTATAGACAATGACAAAATAAACAACATGCCATTTTCACGTTTCGGCTGGCCTCAACAAGAATCAAAAGTAACAAACTTAAAAGTAGGAGTAATGATCTGGCACGGCTAACGATTTTTGTGTGGTGAGTTAGGTGCATTTTGCTTTTATTATTAGCTAACGTGTGGGACACAACAACATGATTTGTTTGATTATGCCTAATCAACACATTTGTTTGATTTAGTAGTAAAGGAATAGGCTTGCCAGAAACTAACTAAAAGTTGAAAGTATACATCTTTATTCGATTGGATATCCTTTACTATAGCCAACCCGTGTTATGGAGATTGAAACCTAGGACAAGTTTTGGAAATACTAAGGCCCTGTTCTTTCCAGTTTAAGTATGGGCTTATTTAAGCCACGCCTAAAACAAGAAATGTTATTAGCGCGTAATTAATTAAGTATTTACTATTAAAAACTTGAAAAATAGATCTATTTGCTTTTTTAAGTTACTTTCATATAGAAAATTTTTGCAAAAAACACACCGTTGATGGTTTTGGGAAGTGCGCGCGCGGAAAACGAAAAAAAGAAGTTGGGGGGAAGCAGTGGGAAAGAACAGGGTGTAAATGTTGTAGTATGGTAGTGTTCTTTCAACTCTATTAAATTGGCAAGAATTGGTCACAATCTAAATAGACAACATGTAATATTAAAACTATCAAATAGTTTGGTATGCAAGAATTAGCCTCAATAAAATCGGTCCTAAGTAAGTTTGGAACTTCCTGCGGTGTTAAAATAGAGTCAAGACTATTCTACTTGTGTAACTTTGGCGTGACCACTGGACACATCAATAGCCACAAAATGGATTTGGACATTAGAATAGCCTATAGTGATTTTTGGCAGCAATGGCTATGTCACTAATCACAGGGCTCCTTTTGAAACATAGGACTAAGAAAATAGAAAAATATGATAAATATAGAATTTTAACAGGAATGTAGGTATAAAACAAAAGATTACAGCACATAGAAAAAAAATACAAGAATAGTTGTTTGAATAGACTGTAGAAAAAATATAGGAATTGGATGAGAGAGACTAAAAGAAAATTTTTCAGAAGATTGATGCTCTTATTAACTTTCCTCCAAAATCTATATACATTGAGACATTCGTTAGAAATTTTATAGGATTTGAAAAGCTCTAATTCTTTATTTCAAAGGGCCAAATAGAAAAAAAATCATATAAAATTTGAATCCTACAAAATTCCTCCACAAATTTTTTGTTTCAAAGGAGCCTTATCTTGGTCCATTTGTAAAATAAAGTCTTATTTGGAAAGTTGGAGATTCTAAGAGGTAGATGGTGAGAATTTGGAAAAATTGGGTTTTCTTAACTTCTGGATTCTAGTTCTTATTTTTATTGCCTGGCTACTAACTTTTAAAATCTAGATAAAAATATAGCTTGTTCAAATAGTTAAAGATTCTTAGAGAAGCGGTGACTACCAAAAGCTACACCAGAAACAATGACTTATAAAGCGTGTAGGGGTATCATAATTGGAAGGGCCTATTTGAGAATCAATATGTCTTTTCGAGAAAGCTGGCGTATGGTTGCCATAACACTGGACATTTAACTATTTGCCACTCAAGAAGTGGCAACTGCTACTCTTACATGGAGTATGTTCCTACATTTTTGCCACGGGAGAGAATAGGTTTTTTTTTTTCACTTTCGCCTACGTGGAATGACACATCAAAGTGCTGACGTGGAATGCAGGGTGAAATGCCCATTTTGCCCCTTGTGGATCCCACCAGTCAGCGTCTCCCATCTCGTCTTCAACCTCACTTGGGCTGGGACAGCGACGGGGCGCGGCCAACAGTGACGGAAGGGGATCCGGTGCCGGTAGTGGCTAGTGCTCAGTTTGGTCACGCTGAGGATGTGGTCGAGGCATTTGCAACACACCACAAGCCTTGTCCTTAGCCTCCGGGGATCGAGCTATGAGAGGAGCTCAATGGGCAGCCCTATTGCACCGTCGATGCAGAGATATACAAGGCCAAACGGGCGGACCGGGCCGGCACGGCCCAGGCACGATCTAGCATGGCCCGCTACGGCACGGTCCCTGTAGCGGGCTGTGCCGTGCCGGCCCGCGTGCCTTCTCCTCGGCCCAGGCACGGCCCGCCGAGGTCGTGGGCCGTGCCGTGCCGGCACGGTCCGTCGGCGGCCCACCGTGCCCGGGCCGGCCCGGTCCGCTAGGTCCTTATTCTTATTATAGCACCGTGCTCACCATGGTTTATTTACACAAAAGCCCCTAGATAAGTAGGGGAGAGACAGAAAGAGATCGCCCAAATCTCACCTCGACCTCATCGCCGCCGGCCATGCCTCCATCCTCGGCTACCGTGGGGGCAGCCTCCCCGTCGAACTCCTCCGCGGCGTCCGCGTCCAACCCCACCCCGTCTTGGTGGGAGTCGGTGTCGCAGGCGCTGAGGCACGGTCCCGTATCCTCGCGCTCTCCTCCATCCTACCGCTGCCGGCCGATTCCGACGTCGCAGTGCTCGCCGACTCCGACCGCCCGGCCCGCGCGTTGCTGCGGTCTCCCGCCGCTTACGCGGCGCTTTCCGCGGCACTCCGGTCGGGGGGCGGCACCGACGACCCCGCCTGCCACTGGCTCTACGACACGCTCCCCTCCCGGACCCCGACCTCCGCCTCGCCGCGCTCGCGTTCCTTCCGCTCCTCTCGTCGCTATACCTCCTCCGCATGCCGCCCGCGCTCCCCTCCTCGCTCTCAGGCTTCGAGGCCATCCTTCTCGCCGTCTACTCCTCCGAGGCCAAGAATCGCCAGGACAAGCATCCTTATCCAGCTACCTTGGCAGGCCAAGCTGGGGAGCCGGGCCACCATCATGCCGACCCAAGAATCGGGCCGTGCCTGGGCCGGCGCTACGGGCCGAATTGGTGGCCCAGGCACTGCCCGATGGATAGGGCCAGGCCGGCACGGGCACTATTCACATCGGGCCGTGCTGTGTTTGGGCCGAGCTATTTCGGGCTGCCCAATGGGCCTGGCCCATCTGGCCAACTATATGCAGAGAGGATAGCTCAAGGCGGCGACGGCCATGGCAACGACGGACCCGTCTCTCCCTCGCCGATTTCCCCGACCACTGCCACTGGCCACAACACCAGATACGACATCGACTGCCTCATCCCCGGCCTTCGGCACCGCCGCGCTCATGCTGGCAAAGAAGAAGTCGTCGTCCTTCATGGCCTTCTCGGCTGGAGTTCTTCCCTGTCCTTGGCGGGGAGTAGCTCGAGGAGGTGACACGACATCTCGATGCCGGTGCCATGGAGACAATGACGTCCTCGGCGCAAACCTAGCCACCGCCATGCGTTCCTACGCACGAGACAAAGAGGCCCGCGTCTGGCTCGACGAAAGTTGCCGCGGAGCTGGAGGAACTAGGGTTCGGCGAGGTGGCGGAGTTGGTGGTCCTGCAGCAATGGTTTTCTGCTGGACTTGGAGACGGAGAAGAGAGATAAAGTGGAGAGGAGGGGCAAAATGGACATTGCACGTCAATGTACACACTCGCAGTCCGATTACACCATTATATTCATTGCGATAAAATCTTTACAATAAGATCTCACACGATTATATTTTGATAGAAAAATATTTGTTCATAAAATAGGTGTTGTTTCACTACTTGAAAAAAATTGTTTCATTACTTGAGGTCAAATGTTTCAACTTACTTTATAAAATGCTTCAAAGAAATATAACAACTATAAAAAATACTGACTCTAATATCAGCGATCACTACATAAAATATTGAGCCTCAATAAGTGAAACATTGAAAAAATAATATAAAACGCATGATATATTATACTTGATTTTATTAAAACTTTTTTATATCACACATGAAACATCAACTTGTAACCGTCGAAACATTACAGAATACTTAGCGTAACATCCACAGAATACCACGTGTAATATTTACATATGAACTAATGAAACATTTAAAAATACTTATTGAAACATCTAAATAAATCGGTGTGCAACATAAAAAAAATTCACTGCAACATAAAAGGCTTAAAAATATTTTATCGAAATATAATCATTTGAGATCTTGCTGTAAAGATTTAATTACAACAAATTTAATACTATAATTGGATTATAGATCGGATAAATATTTTAGAAAAAAAATCGTTTTAAAGTTTGATATGTAGCTTTATTAGTTTGTATGTAGGTATATACTAGTGCTACTTGCATGTTACCGTATACTGCTAATGTCCGTTCGATTTTTCTCCTCGGGCTAAACACCCAAGAAGAAGCATTCTCGGAAAGTTTCTCTTTTCGGTGAGCGAATACAAAAGTGGTATATCAAAAGTAGCGATTGATAAGAGTGACAAATAATTAAATTTCCCTAAATTTATTCTTGTTCAAATAAGGGCAGAAAGTTTCTTGAAACACCTCTACTTTTTCACATAATGTAAGGCATTCTAGATGAAATTCCGATTTTTGGACCACACTCTAACGCTGCGTTTCTTTCTACCGGTCGGCTTAGGTACTCACTGAGTTTCTATTAATACGTTTTTCAAACTGCTAAACGGTGACTTTCTATATAAAAGTTTATCTAAAGAATTAAATACATCTATTTTTTAATTTTTAATAATTAATATTTAATTAATCATGTGTTAATGACTTATCTCGTTTGCGTGCTGCGAATAAGCGAAGCGGAACAGCCGGAACGAATCCATCCTAAATGTACAAAAGTAAAAGGACGTTTTTGCGAAAAAAGGGAGACCCACCGAACCCTCCCCTCCTCCGCCCGGGCCCGGCCATCCTCCGACGTCGCGCGCGCCCCGCCGCCGCAGTTCGTTGCCGCTTGTGCCTCGTGAGTGCCCGGTCGGCCCACGCTGTCAGTGGAGAGTAGTACAACCAGCCGCGCCTCAGTCCGCAGGGACAATGGAGGGGAAAGAAGAGGACAGAAGGCGCGGCGGCGGCGGTGGCAGCTCGACGGCGGGGATGAACTTGAAGAACCTGGTGTCGAGGGAGTACTACGGCCACAAGAAGAAGGTAACTTCTCCGTTCCCCTCACCAATCTTGAAAAGATTACACGCCCGGAAGTTCTTCATGTGCTCCTAAAGACCTAAACCCCATAAGTCCTACAAGGGGGAAGTTTGCAACTTCTGCGTATTCCAGCTCCAATTCTTGGGGTGAGCCGCTGAAACCCGTACATTACAAGCAAAATGAGGAAAGATACACGAAAGTTTCAATCTTTGGGTCACTCGGTTTTGTTTCTAGATCAGGTTTTGCTCTAGGGCTAGGTGATGTTGAGAGAGAAGCTTCAGTTGTTTTACTTATGGGAGCTGGTGAATGAGCATATTGTTAAATTTGATTCCTGGTCATAACTACTCCCAAATTTCGGAGGAAATTGGTTCATCATGACAGTAAAGGAGCTTTTGTCTGGATTTGTAAAGTTTCTATGAGCGAATGAGTGAAAAAAAATCTTCCTTGCAGAAGGAACCATAGTACAACGAGGTTTCTTGGTTACTTTCTTGTATTCTGTTGCTTGTGTTTCTAATTAATCCTTCTGATCTAATACATGGGCATGGAATGTTTTGTCACCTTATGTGTTCCTTTTAATTTATCTGACATAAAAATCAGGCTTAAAATTTATATAATTATGGTTTTTGTTTTATTGTTAGGTGCACTCCGTAGCGTGGAACTGCCTAGGCACAAAGCTTGCTTCAGGCTCTATTGATCATACTGCACGTGTATGGAGTATTGATCCCCATGGCCATGTAACATTCTCTCCTTGTTTCCTGATTGCAAACAAAATAGCCTTCCTTGTTATGGAATTGGGTAACACACATAATATTTTCTCCCTGTTTTTAGGATGAACATTTATATAAATGTGAAATATAAGCATAATGATTAATTGGATATATCTCCTGTTTTATAGTTTAAAATTATACTATTCCGGTAAAAAATATTTGACGTTTAGGACAAGATTTGGTCAACTTTTAAAATTTGTATTAGAATAAGTTTATAAAATCAAGTTTGTGATATTATGATATTACTTTTCGAGGCAAATCTGTGTGTACCATTTCTTTTATTTTTAAACTAAGCATTTGAGAAATTATTGATGGTCAAAATTTTAAAAGTTTGACCAAATCTTGTTCTCCTAAATGTCAAATATTTTTGACTGGAGGGAGTAGAAACACAGGCAGTTATGACACTTAAGCATATCAAAGCCTGTGTATCTTTACATATGTTCGAGTCAAGTTATCTGTTGTAACTGAATGTTTTTTTATTCTGCCAAAAAAAATACTGTGAACAATTTTTTAGCTAAAGTATATTGGTTTGAGAACATTAAGGGTTTGAGAAAAACATTAAAGCTTTTTTGGTAGGACCATAGGAGGGAAAAAAACCATAGGCAGTTCCTATTTTATTGGAAGTACCAAATCACAACTGTGCTGATGAGGGTTTTTATCATGGACAGTCCAAGGTTAAAGATATTGAATTGAAAGGCCACACAGATTGTGTAGATCAGCTCTGCTGGGATCCAAAGCATCCTGATACAGTTGCTACGGCAGCTGCTGACAAGTCAATTCGCCTCTGGGATGCACGGAGTAAGTAGTTTACTCCATCTTTGAAGGTTAAAGACATAAGATATCCTGTTGTGTTCAGCATTCTCATCTTCTCTCTGAAATTGATGTATCCTTTTCATCACTTTGTTCAATCCCTATGTACCATTTACAATGAATTTATTGTTACCAGACATTAGACAGGATCTATTTTTTTGCCTGAAAGTTAGTTTCATAATTTTTTTTGTACTTGATATTTGCTGTAGGATTGTACTGTGCATCATAATTTTGACTCTCTTTTTTAGAATTCTATCTGATTTGGGCCAGTACTTTACCCTTTAATATTTTTTTATTTATTTGACCTACCTTGTCTCAATCTATTCCATGTGTTTTGCACAGGTGGAAAAAGTCAAGCCGTTGAACTTAGCGGAGAAAACATCAACATCACTTATAAACATGGTGGTACTCACATAGCTGTTGGAAACAAGGTTTATATTGGCTAGGCTGTTATCCTTATTAACTTCAAGAATGATATACATTTGTGAGTAAGGAACAGGACTTAAATTGCATGTATAGTGACATAAGAGCGTTACAATGTATTGGCTCTTGGAATGAATTTACAAAATTCTGTCTAGAAACACATTGGAATGAATTTATAAAGTTCTTTCTAAAGAGAAATATTAACTATAATCTGATTTATATTAGATTTGAGTGATGAGTTCATTGGCGAACTAGCACCTAAAACTCAATGTTCATTCTTGTGTTTGGCATTGCTTTCTACATCCATGCCATTTTTCATGTAATAAATGAAGGACTAATACAACTAGGACCAGGGGTCACAGTACCAGTAGCCTTATTTAAAAAGATCATGATATGTTTCTGGTATGGAATGATACTCACCTATACACCATCACCCACCTCACACAACAGCCGCCCACATTCCTCCTACACTAGCATTTGCTGCTTCCTCCATTGAACAATGGATCAAATGGATTAGGATATATCTGAAAGGAGGGTGAGAGGTGAGAGGCAGCAGTTGGGGCTCAGGTGGAGAAGGCCAATGCTGGAATCCTGCCTCAGATCCCCCATCCACCAGCAAGTTTGTTTATGGCAAATCTATCGTCAGTCCTTTTAATTTCCCCCTTTCTGTCCCTCCCCTTGAGGACTCTCTTTCTATCTGTTCATTTTTGGTTGGGTGTGTAACTTTTTTTTTTTAGCTGGAGTTGGGTGCGTAACTATTTGCGATGTGTAAATTTTGTAATAATTGTTGTCAACCTATTTTTATGAAGTTTACAAGTTAGTTAACAAGGTCCCATGTACACCAATGTGTTACTTATATGTTCTAGTTTTATAAAACTGTACAAGTGTAGTAACAGCTGTCACTATGATTTGCAGGAGGATGAGTTGACAATAGTGGATGTTCGGAAGCTAAAAGCCCTCCACAAATTTAAGTTTAATTATGAGGTACTTTCCAAATGAAGGTTTGAAGGCTTGAAAGCATTTTTGTTCTTCTTTTTGGAATCTTTCACTGCTCTGAATGAACATGCACATATACCTTTTTGAGAAGAATTAGAGTGGGCATAAGTGGGAAGCACGTGAATCTTTGCTTGTCTGGGACTGAAAAATTGCCTGCTGGTATTTGAATTAATACTGAGTATGAATTACCTAACTGTTGAATTCTACTTCAATTTCATTTGCTGCATTACTGATGTTACAGTTTTGTAAATTTTCTATTTTCAACTGGCAAAATGCCCCACATACTTGCAGATAAAAATGAATCATATAGGTCCTTGGATCAGTAAACATTTCTGAAGTAAATTATTGATTTGTTGTTCCTCAGATCAATGAGATTGCATGGAACAAAACTGGAGATTTATTCTTCATCACTACTGGACTTGGTAAGATACTAAAATGCTTTATCTTAGTTCTGAATTGTCATCTTATATTAGTTTTAGAAAGGAACAACGAACCCAGATGTTGTTTTAAGTGTCAATATCACATTAGTTGATGTCAGTGTAATCACATTGTCCGTTGTTTATGTAGGAAATGTTGAGGTGTTTGGTGATCCTTCCCTTGATGACACCCTTCATGTGGTTGGCAAATTGAATGCTCATACAGCGGGTTGCTATTGCATTGGAATGGATCCCCTTGATAGGTGATAATAATTATAAGTGTCTTCGTTCATTTGTTTAATATCCACTGACAACTAAGCCCTTGACATTTCATTGTAACTATATTATTCTTTGGACTTTATGCTATAGTCATGGTATGATGTTTGAGTAAACATTGAACTCTAAATGCTTTACACTGATGCTAGTATTTTTTATGCAGTTGGCCACTTTTTTTTTTGTATTTCAGGGCAATATAGAGCATAGACATGCGTGAAGTTACTATTACAATGTAGAGAACAACTGATATTGTATTCTAGCTTGATCTTTTAATACTAGTATATATATATAAAAGGAAATTTTTGTCCAAGCTACCTTTGAGTGAATGGTTACCTTCGTAAGTAATTCTACAATGATAGGACTGCCAGGCCTACATATACATGGGATACTGAATTCAGAGTTTATGTAAAAGAAAAGGTGCAAAATATTGCTATAACCATGCAAACCAAGTCCTTTTCTTTTGGAAGTTTGAGCTGCTACATGAACCTCAACAAAACTTGTGGAAAAGTATCATGTTCTTGTTCACAGGTGTATAGTGGTATACAAATAAGTTTCATGCGTTAGTGTAGTTATGCCAAAGTATTGTACTCAATTATCCAGTGAACATTTTGTTTCTTTGGGCCCCAAATATTAATGGATCTTATAATGATTTTGACAAGGATACTTACAGAATGTGTTGATGCCAGGTATTTTGCTGTTGGAAGTGCAGATTCACTTGTCAGTCTTTGGGACGTCAAAGAGCTGCTATGCATTAAAACCTTTAGCAAACTCGAGTATGGTTTCCTGCACTGTTTGATCTTTACTTTGTAGGATGGTGCAATAGCTTTTATTGTTTGTATTTGAGACAGCGTTAGTTGCTAGTTGTCATCGTTAGTTTTCATTTTGAATTGAGTTGAGTTTTGGAACTTGAGTATGGTTTCCTGTAGTGTGTGCCTTTACTTTGGATGGTATCACAGCAATAGCTTCACATGTTTGTATTGGAACCTTTGCTGCCAGTTGTTATTATTAATTTTCGTTTGATTGGGTTATGAGTTTACCATGTTATTAAAACTCCTGGATACTTCTGGGCATGAGCTCTGAAGTTCCCCATCACTTCCCTCCAAATGCTGTTATAGTGTGAATTTCTGGGAATGTGTGATCTTGAATACTATGTTTCAATGTTTTACTTTCTATTTTCCTTACAAAAGTTTGACATCAAAATTACTCTTTGTTAAGCAGATAGGGTGTGTGCTTGACTAATCTTATGCCATACCTTTTTTTGTCCAATTATTTAAAAAATAGTCACGAATATTTGGACAAAAGTTTACGTTTAGCTACTTTTCTGATTGAAACTACACCTCATATTGGAAATAATCATTCAAAGGTCAATATGAGTATGCTTTGTATAACGATAACTTGGGTTCTAAGATGCTTAGAAATGTGTACCACTTCGTCCTCATCTTTTCTTTTTGTTCTTTTTCCAGGTGGCCTGTAAGAACAGTTAGCTTCAATCACACTGGAGAATTTATTGCATATGCTAGTGAAGATCCCTTCATTGACATTGTGAGTGGTCCAACATACTGTAATTCTAATGTGATACTAAGCTAGCTGTTACCAAAATAATAATTCTTTTACATCTCTATCCTTCCATCAGGCCAATGTTCAAACTGGACGATCGATTCATCAGATTCCATGTAAGGCAGCTATGAATAGTGTTGAGTGGAACCCCAAGTACAACCTCCTGGCCTATGCAGGAGACGACAAGAACAAGTACCAGGCTGATGAAGGTACGGTTGCTGCCGCTCACTCATTTTTAGTTTGGCCAAATGAAAAAAATGTCTTGATTGGCGCTTCACTTGCTACCGCAGAGTGAATTCATTTACTTCTGATGACACTTGTTTCAGACTTCCATTTCATTTACTGTATAACTCTGCAACTGTTCAGTCCCCAGTAGGAGGGGAAAGTGAAACCAAAATGCAACTGGTAGTAATTGTAAAAATAGCTTCAATTAATTACTTCACTGGTTATTGTTTTGTGCAGGTGTTTTCCGAATATTTGGCTTTGAAAGCACATAATTGATGCTTAGAGATTACCATCACCAAGCCTTCCTTGTAGATTGATTTCTGAATCATGATCTGCACATTTCTGACACAAGTTTGGCCTCTTATTGTAACTTCAATTTTATTGCCGCTTTAACTGAACACTGTTGTATTGTACTTTGTTACTCAAGATCCATATTTTTGTTTAAATCTCAGAAACCCCATGTTTTGTTGTCTAGGTAGTAAAAAACTGCAGGTATTGCAACTTGTGGCACTGAAACTCAGGTGCTGTGGTCCCAAGGTTTTATAACCATACATTCTTTTAAATCCAAAACAATGTGACATGGCACATTTTACTTCCTCCATGCCATAAAATCGCTATGTAATGTTGAGTAATTGATTACTCAATTAAGATGTATCCATCAATGTTTGGAACAATATTATGTCAAAGATATAGATTAATTGACATTTGAGGGCACGATATTGTGAAACCTTTAGACCATAAGCTTAGTAGTAAGTGCTAGAAGCTATAATATTTGTGGATTTCTACAACACAATGAAAACTGTTTTTTGTGAAATTATTATTGTTATGGAACAATGTTACATTGTGCATGACTAAGGTTTTCTTTTGTATTTTGCTGGGACCTTAGATTTTATTCTTTTGTATTGTGCTTAGATCCATATTTTTCCAGAGGGAGTAAGTAGAGTCTTTATTTGCATTTTAAAATATTCATCACTTCTCTTATTTGTCCCTCCAAAATATGAATTCCCATATATGCACTACTTAACTTTCATCCTCTACTTACCCCTCTTATGATCTACCACCCTTCTAGTCATTCTGTAGTTGTGTAGGCAGCTAGGGGTAGACAAAAAGCTTGAAGCTCGTGGCTTGGATCGAGCTTGGCTCGGATTAACTTGAACTCGTAGATATAACGAGTCGAGTCGAGCCGAGCTAGGCTTTTAGCTTGTGAGCTTAACGAGTCGGCTCATGAGCTGTTCGTTTAGCTCGTTTTAGCTCGTTAGTATAAAAGATCATCATATTTTCATGTACTTAGGGCTTTTAACTAGCGTTGTTGGTGAGTTCTTTATTAGTCAGTGTCTATTATTACATTAATATATGATAACATGATATATTTTAAATTATAAAGGTGGTATAAATGAGATAGAGCTCATTAACGAGCCATCTCGCGAGCCGAGCCAAGCTAGGCTTTTATCGTTAAGGTAACGAGTTGAGCCGAGTTGGCTCGTTGAGATACCGAGCCCAAACGAATCGACCCTTAACGAGTAAGCTGGCTTGTTATCCACCCCTATAGGCAGCACATGAAATGACCGTTTAAGCTTTCATTGTTTGCTTACTCGTTTATCAGTTGCAACCATAATTTAATTTGAATTTTTAAACTTGATTTTAGGGTCGATTTAGGGGATATTTTTCGCCGTAGTCTATTTTTTAGTCTTGACTTTTAAACTGCTAATAACATAGATATAAAAGTTAAATTATTTTTGGTTGCCTTGTTCATTTTTCCAACTGATTTACTCTGAGTCTTCCTCTTCGTCCTCCGCATGCCTAGTGCCCACCACGCTACCTCGCATCTCTAGTGTCATCGACCCACTTCAATGCAGCATCTCCCAAATCCCCTTTTAGATTGTTCAGCCTATTAGCTCCTATCCATTGGTGGACTCTTGGCAATGTCACCAATTTTTAACTTTCAAAGTCAATATGTGTGGGTGCCATGGGCCCCGGGTACCTCATGACAAGCATATGGGCCACTCGGATAGAGGATGGGCCTAGCCTTGTAATTAGAGATATAGCTAAATTCGGCAGACTTCACCTTGTATAGAAAGGAATATACAGTCCTAGTCGGGTGCGTTATATCTCTAAGGGGAGATCTCCTAGTCGTAATCCGATGGGGACTCCTACCTTGTAACCTTGTCCCCCAGTATATAAGGGGAGGCAGGGCGCCCCATGAGGGCAGAAGAGCTCATAGAAGCACACGGCCATACAGTTCATCAGAACTACCACCGTATATCCTCAAAGGAATACATACAAACTGGACGTAGGGTATTACCTCACATCGAGGGCCTGAACCAGTATAAAATTTTCTTGTGTTCCTTTGCAATCCACCGAGTTTCCATCCGCCGAGTAGCCCCATATATTTATTGCCGGTGTAAAACATCGACAGTTGGCGCGCCAGGTAGGGGATTCGGCGCGATCTACATCTACAAGCTCGATGGATCCAGCAACCGAAGTCGTCAGCGGCAAACTCTCCCCCGGAGATACAATCGTATTCAGAAGCCTCGACTTCGTGGCCGACCAGATCGGCAATCTCACCCCGGCCGACACGGACCCGATCCAACCGGCCGAGGAACCAGCTGACTCCGCGCCAGTCGGCCCACACGACGCTGCGGTAATCTTCGACGACATGCTGCGGCGATCTCCAATACGCCCGAGTCCAGGGACAACTCTTCCTTTCAGTGTTCGACTCGGACTCGGTTTTGAGCCGGCCGAGATCGGGCCGAGAAAGGAAGAGATCGTCAATTTCCCGTTCGGACTCGGCGACGCCACGGATATCTACAATCTACATCCGACGCGGCAAACCCGATCTCCTGGAGTTCGACTCGGATACGGCCCCGAGCCGCTCGAGATCGGATCTAGGGAGGTTGGAGTGGTAATCACCCCCATCAACCATTCCGACTACGACTCTCAGTCGGACTACGACTCCCAGTCGGATTCCGACTCTAAGTCGGACAGCAGTTCGGCAAGCTTCTTCCCGCCACGAGAAATCTTCATGGCATCCAAAGGCTCTACTCCTACTCAGGAATCACGCCGACTACACGAACAACAAGAGGAGGAGGCCCGCCGACTGCGAGAACAACAGGAGGAAGAAGCAAGATGCCTGCACGCCCGCGACGACGGCCTACGCAGGGCTGGGCAAACCGCTCAGCAACAAACCCTCCAAACAAAAGTCGGCGACCACGACGTCTTCGTCACGCCACAACAGAACATCGTGGCCGCCGCAACCCTACTGGACACGGTCCAACTTGGGCCTGATCACCAGGCCACCCCGACGATCGCAAGGATAAAAGCCATGCTTACCACTGCCGCATGTCAGCAGCACCAACAGTCGGGCAACACACTCGTACTGACCAGTCGGTCAACTTCCCCAGCGGCAGTCTCATCCACCTCAAAGCGACATCGAGCGGCCGGCTCTAGTCGGCAGCACGCGGAGTCAAGCCAAACGTCACTCGGCAACCACAACAACCGGCAACGTCGAAGCGACCGTCGGAGCAACCAGGACCTCCGAGACCGACTGCGGCGCGACCTTCAGCAAGACATTAATGCTCGGCACCGCAAACGAGAAGAAGACGACCAACGCCAGCTGGAAGACGAGAACGAGCATTTCGGCCTCCACTACGGGCGGTTTCGCCGCCGTAGTCGGGGTCGGAGTCCTCATGAAGACGAAGGCATACCGGCCTTCACCCAGGAGCTACAACAGGTCGACTGGCCGTCGAGTTTCAAGCCTACTGGCATCGACAAATACGATGGCAAGACCAATCCCGAGTCCTGGCTCACGGTCTACACTCTGGCGATCCGAGCAACTGGGGGAAATCACAAAGTCATAGCTAACTACCTCCCAGTTGCTCTAGCCGACTCAGCGAGGACATGGCTAACAGGACTTCCCAAGCAATCAATCGGCTCTTGGGGAGAACTCCGGGAACGTTTCATCACCAATTTCCAGGGAACATACGAGAGGCCATCTTCTGAGTACGACCTATATCAGTTGCGTCAAAGGAAGAACGAGTCTCTTCGTGACTTCATCAAGAGGTTTTCTGAGAAGAGGAACTCAATCCCGAACATCAAGGATGAGGTCGTCATCGCCGCCTTTCGAAAAGGAGTCAAAGACACCTCGTTCATCGACAAATTCACGCGGAAGCCTCCCAATTCTGTCAAGGCCCTATTCGACATGGCAAACAAGTACGCCGACTCGGCCCACGCTGTTGCCGAGGCCCTCGATGACAACAAGTCACCCTGACAGAAGAAGCGGGACGACACCGACGACGCGGTCCCAACTAAAGCTGGGAATCGCAAACGCAAGTCAGACGGCTCCATTGTGGCAGTCGGTCACGACCGCCTTCGACCTTCAACAACTGAGGATTATCAGAACAACAAGTGACATGCTCGGGGGCTCACAAGCTCAAACACGAGGATGGCATCCCCACTCCCAAATACCGAACAGCTAAGTCGCTTTCTGATAAACATCTCCTCACTCGGCCTTGCTAGTGCCACAGTCGCTTACACCTAATAGGTGTATAAGCTGCGCATTTACTTTTTTCCGTTTTTGCTCTTAAATGATTACAAAAGTACTCGAGTAGCATAAATCTCGATCCGTGAAACTCTGCTCCATGTAAGACGAACTCAAGTCACCCAAAACGCGTGCCTGGGAAAGAGCCATGAGCCAACTCCCGACGCTAGGGGGCTATGACTAGTCGGGCAGAGTGCTTAAACGTAAGGGGTCAACTACTCGAGGAAATTGATATCAAAAAGAGGAAGAACACGTATTTACATACATTGTAAAATACATTTTATTCGGGTGATTATTTTCATCATCAGATGCTACTCATCCGATATTTTTATATTGCAGGCCCAGCTCCGGATATGCGTGACAGGAACTCAGGGCTTCGAGCCTATCTCCTACGCTCGGGGGCTGGACAAGTCTGCCGAAATACACTCGGGATGCTCCATGAGGGCTACTTACCGAGTACTTGCGCCAGTCGGGACGTCATCTTCCCCGACTACGCTCCATGGGAGCTAACAATCGGCCCCCGGCGCCAGTCGGGGCTGTGTACCACTCGGCTAAGTAGGGTACGCCCCATGAGGGTCGCCAGCCGAATCCTACGCTAATGCTAGGTTCGGGTACCTTATTTGGCCGCAACTCTGTCAGGTTGGGTACGCCCCATGAGGGTCGCCAGCCGAATCCTATGCTAATGCAAGATTCGGGTGCCTAGCTTGGCTATAACTCTGTTGGATAGGGTACGCCCCATGAGGGTCACCAGCCGAACCCTCTGCTAATGCAAGGTTCGGGTACCTTGTTCGGCTTTTCCCAAGTCAGAGAAGACTTACATCGTCAAAGCGCATCCGGAGTTCTCATGCACTGCGTCACACCTGAGGAGGGCAAGCAGATCCTGCAACATACCTACTCGGGTACATGTGGCAACCAGTTTGCATCCAGAACGTAAGTCGGAAAGGCTTGCGAATAAGGATTTCTCTGGCTGATTGCGGTTACCAACACCAAAAAACTCATCCTGACATGCGATGGATGATACTTCCCTAGAGCTATGCTGGATAGGTCGGCTCAGGCCGGCTTATTTGGTAGCAGCCACCAAGATATGAGTTCCTACGGTAGCATGCTCCATGTGGGCCGCCCGCAGGCTGAGTTGAAATTATAGCGCTGGTGCTACCAACAGGAGCCGATGAGGTAAACAGATATGCTTCATGAGAGCCTTATTGCTAAACATATATGTTTGGGTATCTGTCTTATCCGCCAGGTCTCGAGGATACATCCTTACAAGGATCACAAGCTGGTCTTCATTGAAATTGGAGATACAGGTATCTCTCTCGAGTACACCTAACCACGTAATGGATTTATTTTTCATACAGTGGTACTCGGCCTATATGCGCGGCCATCAGTTGCCATGAGCAACATTACTCCAACCGACATGACGCTGAAGAGTCTAACTTTCGAGTAGTGCACTACTCGGGAGAGACTATAAAATTCTCATTCCCGCTGACATGATGTGGAAGAGTCTAACTTCCGAATGGGACGCCACTCGGGAAAGACTATAAACACCTTTTCCGGCTGACATGATGCCGACGAGTCTAATTTTTGAGTAGTATACTACTCAGGAAAGACTATAAACACCCCCTTTCCAGCTGACATGACGCTGAGGAGTCCCATATACGAGTAGCATCCTACTCGGCAAGACTATAAACGCACATTCCGACTGACATGAAGTCGAAGAGTCCTATATACGAGTAGTTCCCTACTCGGCAAGACTATAAATCATATTCCGGTTGACATGATACCGAAGAGTCTCATGTACCAGTAGTAATCTACTCGGGAAAGACTACAGGTTAAAGATCTTTGACTTCATGTTTAATTGTTTTCACAATTAAGCACAAAGTCGGGGGCTACACCTAATAGGTGCGCCTATTCGGCGCACACTATTCCAACATCTACATCGAGACCTTCATAGCCTCGCTGCCAGCTGACATGAAGCAGGACTCGGGAGAAGCAGCACTCAGACAAAGAGTACTCGGGAGCAATGCACTCGGGAAGACTTCACCGTGGAGGATGAGCACTCGGCATCAGCTGTGACTCAACTATGAAGGTCTCGGGGGCTACTGTGGGTGCCATGGGCCCCGGGTACCTCATGACAAGCATATGGGCCACTCGGATAGAGGATGGGCCTAGCCTTGTAATTAGAGATATAGCTAAATTCGGCAGACTTCACCTTGTATAGAAAGGAATATACAGTCCTAGTCGGGTGCGTTATATCTCTAAGGGGAGATCTCCTAGTCGTAATCCGATGGGGACTCCTACCTTGTAACCTTGTCCCCCAGTATATAAGGGGAGGCAGGGCGCCCCATGAGGGCAGAAGAGCTCATAGAAGCACACGGCCATACAGTTCATCAGAACTACCACCGTATATCCTCAAAGGAATACATACAAACTGGATGTAGGGTATTACCTCACATCGAGGGCCTGAACCAGTATAAAATTTCCTTGTGTTCCTTTGCAATCCACCGAGTTTCCATCCGCCGAGTAGCCCCATATATTTATTGCCGGTGTAAAACATCGACAATATTATACCACCTTGACAACTTAGTTAGGATAAGTTAAAAAAAAGTTACATAAGTGTAATACTAGTACTATGAAAACCATGGTTATGACAACCTTAAATATATCATTTTCATATAAAAAACCTATATATTTTTTATGGTCAAAATTAACTCATGTTGACTACATGTATTTCAAAACGATTGTTTTTTTTGGGTGGAGGAATGGAGGGAGTATGGAGTAAATCTTTATCTATTATAAAAATTAAAGTTATTTCTGCTGATTTTTGGTATGTTCTCTGACTCTCATATAATTAGTACGTCCTCCGACTGTTATACGATTGGTACATCGTTTGCTACGCACACCCGCTACCTGTTGTGTCCGATTCCCATGTCATCTGCATCGTGCAACTAACATGGCGCGTCAAGCTTGTTGCATTGGCCATTTAGGTCGATGCTGCCGTTGGCTGGGGCCATAGCGACTAGGGAGGCGGCGGGTGGAGATGGCGATGCGGCGGCATAGGCGCACGAAGCATGGACCTACCGGCTCAGTAGACTAAGCGCGCAACCGAAGAGCTGTAGAGTCACACAGGGCACCTGCTGGCTAATGCTTTGCTTAGTTGCCTTTGCTTGCTGCCTTGCCTTGATTTCCTTTCTTAATTAGTTGCCAAAAAATAAAATTATTTCCATTGTGATTTTGGTACGTCATCCGATTACTTCGTGTGGCGGCCGCGTACCTATATGCGTCCGGTTCACACATGAAGCAACGCGACATCCACTTGTATGTTTGTGTCTATTTTTTTCCATCGCCGATACATATATAGCCCCGATTCAAGCCGGTGGGGAATCGATTCATATTATTATAAGAACTGTTACTGTTTGCAAATGGTATTATTCATCGGAGTTAACGTGGTAGGGATTGTCCACATCGGTTGGAGGTCAACAGATACTTAGATTGATTATTGTCGCGGTGACAAAGGATTTCAAGTTTGATATGGTGAAATTCGATGGCACCCACAAATTTCATTCCTTGATAGATGAGGGTGAAAAATATTTGCATTCATTCATTTCAGACGATTGTTGTGCGGATCTCACATGATTTTTATTTAACTTATATATTTTCCATGATATGGAATTATCTTCTAATCAAATTTAATTATAATTTTATACAATTATTTATTTCCTATTATCATTTATGTCGATGTTTTGTATCGGCAATATCGAATATAGAGCTACTCGTCGGATCTAAACTCAATGGACTCAAAAGGACACCGAAAGTTTATCCTGATTCAGTCCCTCAATGTAAGATAATAACCTCCTTCCAGTTGTTTGTGTATTGCTTTTGCAGGTTATATAATGCTAGATGTTGATGCCCCAAAGAGCTCCTTATCTCTCCTTATATGTTAGGGAGGCAAGGTTATATGATAGGAATCCCAGTCGGACACACCAAAGGATTTCCTTATCAGATCATAGAGCAACCGGCTAGAACTATATCCCTTTCTTTGTCGTGCAAGGTTATATGAAACCAGGTTCTACTCTATTCCTAATCATATGGGCCGGCTCACCCTCTGTTTGAGTGGCAGTGTTTGCCTTACTTAAGGTATCCGAAGCTCATGGCCTCTACAATTTATGTCCAACGGTAATATGATTTTATAATTTTCTTTTTACCATTTAGTGTGAAGCAGTCTCCATGATAGGGGTAAAGCGACACAATATAATAGCTAGCCGCTCAAGCCAATGTGATGATCTGTCGCATCCAAATGCTATACATACATATACTAGGTGTCACAATCTTGAATGAGTAGTTTTTTTTTATAACGATGATTTTGTTGGGAGCCAGGACACAAGAGAGACCGATTCGACCGAGAGCGCTCGTGAGGAAGGGCCGGTCTACATGAACAATAGCTTTCTTTTTTAAAGGGCTTAGATCACTAAAATTAAACGATTATTGTTCCCGTTGCATCGTACGGACAAATTGTTAGTTAAAAAAAGATGTAGGTTTTGGGGACAAGGTAGCATAAAACTCAATGTTTTGCATTTTTCTAGAGACCCATATTTTGCTTTATATGACTCCCAGATGGGCACAAAGTAAACAACGACGAAATTTTGTAAGTTAAATCTGAGTCACGTTGGATTTTTCTAACTTTAAAGAGTTAAATTGAGTATGTAATGTAAATCTATGTCCTTTATCGTTGCATGCTTAGCATAGTAGCATTACTCATCTTATCCATTAACTTCTTTACTTTATAACACTTCAGAAGTGAATAGACTATCATAATACTATACTCATCTACTAATGACAATAAAATGAACAAGAAAGAAATTTTACGGTACTTGACATATGCTGAGAGGTAACAAAATTAATAGTGCAAAATTTAGTATCTAAGGTTTTTCTTAGAAAAATATCTAAGATATTGAGGAGTACTCTATACCAAATTTTACCCTAGAAAATATGATACATTTTAATACCTTCTCTTTTTAATACCTTCTCAAGGACCGTAAAATCACTCATATATCCCATAGGGAATATTGGAGGTGGAGAGCAGATGAAGGAGCATCGTATTGAAATTTCTTTTGAAAAACAGTATGTCCCTGACAATGAAATCAGAAAAGTCACTCCAATGCAAGCATCTTTCATTCTTTGTGCTGAGCTTTGTTCACATTCCGATTCACACATACAGATTGAGAACAGAAAACCTTATGCACAGTGCACACATCTGATGGAAATCAAGACATCTTACATGGATCCTGATCCACAACAAAACCCAAAAGCAAACGCTTCCCCTGATGAGATGCTTGCAGTAATGTAAAAGGAAAAAAAAAAGAACCAACAAGAATCATATTCTGTCAAACTGGCAAACCAGCCTTGCTGAGCTGATCACATCAAGCCCTCATCTTTACTCAGGCCCTGTACACATTGAAATGCTTCGCCCATCGTCGCGCCATGAACGGATCAAGGTAGTCCCATCTCTCAGCGCAGCAGCTGCTCCTCCTCTCGCCACTGATACTCAGACCACCTGCATCTCTAACCCCAAAGTACCGGTTGTCGCCTTTTTCTTCGAAACCGACAGCGACTTCGCCTGTCCTGAGCTGATCCTCTCTTCCACCCTCCAAATAGCTATAGCCAACCAGCATGAAGCCACAGTCTGACACTAGGTCAAGTGGGATCCTTCTCTCTTCACCACCCCTCAGCTCTCCTAGTCTCACCACTCCACCATTCTCGCCGATCCTGAGCTGGGTGTCGCCTATGACACCGCCGAGCAACCGTGCCAAGAGTTCCTCAAACTCATGCATCACAAAGCCATTCTGCACCCCAAAACCAAGCCCGACATGGAACTGGTGAACCGGGATGTTGAAACGGTTCGTGTCGACCCCAAAACAGCTGCGGATTGGATGGTCGGACAGGTGAAGAATGCAACTGCTTGGGTTCTGGTGCGCCCGATCCTCTAGTATCTTCAGGCCCTTCTGCAAAGCCCCTACAGGATCAGTACCACCAACACAGCAGAGGTGTTCAATGACCTGCAATGCCATTCGTTTCCCATGGGATGACATCCGGCGCAAGGGGAAAGCACGGGTTGCGGTGGTGGCATTTGTGACAATGGCTAACCGGTCAATTGTGCGCATGGAGAAGACAGCAAGTGCCATGGCCTGCTTCAAGAGCCTGAGATGTGGCCCATTAGGGCTGGAAACCAGAATTAAGTCCATGGCTGGCTGCGGAGCAAGACTGATGGAGAGGTAAGCTCGCCTCTGTCCACTTGGTGAAGCAATCTGCGGTGGTGAGAGCATGGAAGAGCTGCTGTACTGGCAGTGCTGCTGCAGTGGCATTACACGCCCACAAGGGTAGTGTCCAAGGACATGATGGTGAGCTGCCACCGGAGATGGGATAAGAGCAAAGCGAAGGCATGGATCCACATGCTCAGTCAAGGTGTAAGGCTCAACTGGATCATCATCGTTGTATCGGGCAGCACGGATGGATGACCTTCTGTTGACACGAGACGTCGCGATGTTGTCATCAAGGATGCGAAGGATTGGGTCAGACTGGTTTTGCAGCAATGGTGGCACCTTCAAATCACGTGGCAGCTGAGACCACTGTGCACGGCAGATAGGACATGTAACATTGCCATGCCGAATGTTGGAGGCGATGCATAGAAAGTGGAAAGAGTGGGAGCACTGTGATGTGAAGATTGCTGGCCTGTCACCATTGTCAATATCACTGCTGCCGGTGCTGAGGGGCTCCAGACATATTGCACAGAGATTCTGCAAATGAGTTGTATAAAATATTACAAATTAATGGTTATTATCAAAATACACGTGAGACAAGAGTGTGAAGTAAAACCGCATATCATACAAGTTACCATAAAAGAATCACTACCTCTTAGGTTTACTGGAATTCTGAAAACGTAAAACAATGGAAACTACCCATTCTGGAGCAAATTCCTTGACAGAGAATGCTTAAGGACTGCTCAAGATTGGGAATTATGCTACTTCATTTAGCACTTCACCTAACCTAAACACGTAAGTGCAGCAAACACCATTTTCATAAGCTCATGATATAACCTGATTAACACCTTAGATCAGATGACCAATAACTTTAATACCGACTATGATATAATAGGGAAATACATCCAGCGTACTGGCATGTGTTGAGAGACAACATAACATATGAAATTAGTTACAACATGCAACTAGAACACAGAAGGCGATGCTATTTGGTTTGTAAAAGGTGACTGGGTCTGTTCTGCAATTTGTTAATCATTTCTCATCATCCCTGTACTTGCTTCATTCAATAATTCATCTAAGCTACTCAGCTAAACAGTATCAAGGTTGTCGATTTTTTAGGGTCCATTAAGGTTGCAAGAGAAACTGGGTGAAATAACCCCAACCGTCAAAAACTCAATATTTTCATCTATGAAGAAAGATATATGGATTCAACTACAGAATAACTACCGATGGACCAAAATACCCCTTTTCTCTCTAGAGTTGAAACTACTTAACAATTTTCTTAACAGCAGGTATTTAAGCAAGACCAAAAAGGGTGTTTACATCACCGAGTTTAATTAGAGATTTAGAGTCTGCATGTTAGTGATATGCCCTAGAGGCAACATGGAGATGTTATATATATCACATGCTATGTTTATAATGTATTGATTGGTTTCTTAAAATAGACATTATCATTATTGATCAATGGGTACGTGACTTATTCATGAGACTCTTAATGTCAAATGTTGCTATTTCTAAATGATCCTTGATCGTATATCATATGAGGAACAAATATGATTCTAACATCAGCATATGTATTGATTGATGATCATGTCTCATGGATCATGGTATGGAGATACCAAATCGATAATATGGACATATGTTAGTAAACATATGTTGGATAGACCCGCCATGAGATACTGCAGAGATTTCATGTGTCATCAGTTAGTCTCAAGTAGTGTTTATGTAGAGTCCTTAGACTTGAGATCATTATGGTTTCCAACATATGTAGTAACTTATTTTGGGACTACTAAACACTACTCCGTAACTGGGTAGTTATAAAAGTAGTCTTCGGGTTTGCTATAAAACATGTAGTGGGATATGAATGATCAAGATAGAATTTGCCCCTCCTTATGGGAGAGATATCTCTGGGCCCCTTGATGTAATAGATTATGGAAGTGCATGGCCATGCTACAGTGATTGAGGTGTCAATCACAAGTTTGTAATCCATCACAGGATTGAGAGAGTGATTGAGCTATTAAGAGGATGACACAAGTCTCGCCTTGAGCTCAATCGATATCGTGAGGCAAAGGGATTTGTACATGAGGACATTACAAGTTCAGCCGATATGATCTTTACGTATATTTTGAGGTTAATATGTCTTGCTAGAGGCCGCTATTAACAGGGTGACCAGAAAGGCGTTTTTGGGTAACGACAAAATATACGTGAACCTACAAGGTCGCATGCTTAACGGGTTGGAACACTTATTCGAATGCGATTCGAATATGGGCTCGATTCGGATAGAGATCCGAGTAGACTCTTACTAGGCCTCGGTCCACGAGGCCCGAGTGAGGAGGTCTATATATAGGGAGGCGAGGGGCCGAGGAGATTAACGTTTTTTCTATTGACCTTGAGCTAAACCCTAGCCGCCACCTCCCGAGCCAAACCCTAGCCGCTCACGAGTGCTAGTACACTCGCAATCGGCTTCCAGCCCTGGACGTGTGGATACCGGTGGAGGCGCTGCTCGTTGCGGCGTTGATCGGCATCGACGCTGATTAGATCTGTGAAGATCGACTACTTCCACTACTACCTCGACGCGCGCGTGGTTGGACCGACTTCTCCAACCCTTCTTCCGCTGCACTGCGCGTCTAGTGGTAACAATCCATGATCCCTCTCTCGCATGATATCCTGGTGTGCGCGGTAGAAAAGTTTTGTTTTCTACTATCGTAGCCTGCACGTACTCCTTCACTGCAATCATAGACTCTAACAGAAGAATTTGCTATAGTCAATCATGGACCACATAGGATCCCCCACAAATAGCTTTAGCAATATATATCACTCATATGCTTATCATTTCTTACCGTGGACATTTGTTCAATCTTTTTCAGGGATATACTTTTGTTTTATATAAATATTTTTCAACACTATCTCGTCAATAAATTATTCATTGATATTATGACACAGATGTAGTTTCTTTTATATTATTCATAGTATGAATTTTTCAATGGAATGTTAGCAAAAAAAATCCCAAACAACACATGCATCCAATCAAGCTATATCTTCACAAACCACATTTTAATCTTTAAAGTATTATTCTTGCAATACTGGAACGAACAAGTTGTGTGCTTTTGTATGCATCATGACTCATATATGATATAATTCACGCAAAAGGCAAGGCATCATGCATAATATGCATGGTCATGAGCCACGTCATTACAAATTCTTTGTTAGACATATCAAAAAAGATTTTTTTTCTCAAGATCTGTGTAATACTGATACCTGAAACGTTAATTGCAACATGTATCATAATAAGGTATTCATATGTTATTGTTTGTACCTTTATGTGGCACTAGGGAGACAATTATCATGCTATTTGGGAGACCACATAATTGTTCACCAATTGCCACCAAAAAGTACTAAAGCTCCCAACTTATTGAAACTAACAAAAGACCAGAACACTTATATGGTCCAATGGTAGATGCTAGTGGATGGCCATGCAACCCATCATGTGCACTAAATAAATTGGTACAGACTATTTTTTAAAAAATGCTTACAGTAGTTTCACTTTTTAAAACAAGGCATAAAGTCGCGGGGATGGAAAAAGCTAACCCAGTTGGCCAGATCTTCATGATTCAACATATGACAATACACTTTGGCTAATAAGAATAGGTTATTTCAGAGATAATCATCTAGAGCATCAACAATCTTCAGCATTGAGGAAGTTATCTAAACCCTTGAGAGGGGCTAGAGTGAGCTTGACAATAATATTTCCTATCGCTATCAACTTCTTAACCCAATTCTGCTTTTTAGATTGTCTCTTGCTATCTTAGTTGTTAGCTCCTGATGGCTGTTATGCACAATTCTGATTTATTCACAAGTTAATTAGTGGGTGAATATAGACATAATTATACCACTCAGTTAGAGAAACACATTCACATATAAAAGCTCCATACTGGATCCATGTAGGTGGTCCATAACATGAAAAGGAGGAAAATGGACATAGGGATGGTACCTTGTCAGCCATTCTGGTGCTAGTGGGCTCCTCCAGCTTTTCCTGGTCTTCATCAGCGCTGTCTGCAGGCGCATTGAGTGCTAAGCATGAGATCTGCATATATATTTACACCCCACAATTTGTTACTACATGGCAAAACGGCTAAAAGCAAAATACCTACTGTTCTTGACTGTTAGAACAATGTGCTAAACACACTATAAAAAGTAAACGAAAAACAAGATTGTCTCCACTGTATTCTGTACCTCCCTCTCCTATTTACTACCTATCAATGATATGATAAAAGCAAGAAATCTTAGACACGCAATGCAGTTCCCACACACTGATCTCATACAGTACTGACTACACATTAGCACTGATAACAGTCAAGTTACTGAAGAAAGATATTAATCTGGAGTTTGTTAGCAAGGTAAAATGCACCGAAAAGTGGACAGTACGTAAACTTGTAAAGATGATAACCAATTCCAAGAAAAGACAACTTTGGGAGGATAAAGAAATATAAGTGCCCATTTTTCTAACAAAGAAAAAAAAATAAAATTTAGGAAAAGGAAAGAAATAAAGGCTCCATGGAAATATGTGCCCTATGCAGTGCAACTTGCAACAACCATTAACAGACGTCCAATGTGGAAAAGGTACCAAAGACCAGAGAGAATGCACAGCCTTTCACTAACAACTGAAACAAAAAAATGTATCTCAAGTATAGATAAACCCAAAAATACAACTTGTTCACAGTTTTCTACACTAATTGTAGATGTGTAGAATTCTAGATCTAAAGCAGTAGATCTTTAGGGAAAACAAATTAAAGGGACCATAAACATGGACCAAACCAAAGAATGGTACCTCCTAGTGCAATTCTTTTTTCTCAGGATACTAGTACAAGATGGGATGGATGAGAGCTAGAACAATAATTCCAATAAATGAATGATCAGTATCCATAAACCAGGTAGGCCACACAGCCACTGTTAGCACTGTTTCACAATGCAAACTCAATAAAAGGGGGAAATACAAAAGGAGGACAGCCACTACCTCATTCTGATTGGAACTTCAGTACAGAATACAGATAAATAGAAGGTTATGAAAGATATCCATGTCAAGAATGCCCAAAAGAAAAGAAAAGAGAAGCAAAGGCTAAATGTTCAAATGCGAATTTAACCACAAATTTTCTAGGCAAAGAACACCAAAACCAACCAGGACATAACAATGCATTCTGGAGCAATCTTTATGCTGGAAAATGCAAAGCAGCAATGCAGCAGGCCACTAGGGAGGGGAAAAAAAAGGAAGGAGATGTGGCACTGGGAAACCTTGTTTTTTTCTTTTGATGTAACAACGTCTGAAATGGAAGGGGAAGAATCAAGCAGGGTTGCAATGTGGGAGGTGAAAAGGACAGGCAGTGACAGCTCTCTGAGTTTGAGAAGGAAAGGAACCTGAAAATCACCTGCAGATGGTGGAGAAAAAGGCCCAGTCCCAAACATAGCTCTTAGCTCATATGGGTAGTAAAATACAATACAGCAAGAAACTGAAAGCCAAGAACAACCAGAAACCGATGCATTGATGGTGGAAAAAAAATCCCAAAACTTCCAGAAAAGAAAAGGAGCCTCCTTTTTTCGTTTTAGTTTATCTTGAACATCTAGCAACTGGGAACTGCAAAAGCAGAGCATCTGTGACGATTGAACGCCCAAAAATGCAGGGAAAATGGGACATTTTGGGGCCCGGTCTCTTTCTCAAGAACAATTGCTGCCTGTCTCTGAATCTTTAGTAAAAAAAAAACTGTGAAATGTAGAGAGATAGAGAGAGAATGCATACAGTCTTGGAAGGCGGGGAGGGCGAGGTGGCGGCGTGGGAGAAGGAGGCGCAGGAAAGGCCGATCCGCTTGGCGGCCGCCCTCCGCAGCCGCGCGAGCATGCCCTCGCCGTCGCCGCTGGCGCATCCACCCGCCATTGCGTTTGCCCAGCCGCTCCGACGACGCCTCACAGTCGAAGCTACAGCACCATAGGCTAGTCTTCTTCTTTCTCTTGCTCTCTCTCGCTCTAGCTCCACTTTTTCTCTCTCTACAAGCTAGCCAGCCAGGTCTCGCTGCCTGTCTGTCCGGTGGTGGTGTAAACGCAACGTTTCTGCTTGTGGCTCGCTGCCTTGTGGCTTTTGTACATGGGCAAAGCTCGCTCTCTCTCTCTCTCAGGAGGTGAGCAGATTTGCAGTATAGCTCTTGTAATTTTTCTCATTTGGATTTTCTGATCCAACCTCAAGTGGAAAAAGTGATGGTATCATGCTCATTTAGGGGTAAATGCGTGGCTTTTCTCGTCAGCCTAATCTTTTTACTAGGTAGTATGGTTTGTTGATGGACGTATCTCAATAGTATATTATACATCTAAGTTAATTGCACTGTTGGGTTAGATATGGGTTGTCATATGACATGGATTAGAGCTTGCTAATGGGCAATATTATCAATTAGGTAGTTTAGTCTTGTTTAGGTTGCATGAATTCTATGTCAGTTGTGTAGGGTTCTTGTAGAAATAAGTTAAAATTCACACATAGAATGGGTAAGCTACTCATGCATTTCAAATAGGGTCTTAAGAGCAACTCAAACGCATTATCATTGTAACCCAATATATTTCTTGGATATAACATAACTAATATTTGATATTAACTTGAACAACTCACTAAGACTCCACCATAACATCATGTTAGACCTTTTTACTCGACCTTAAACTAGTAAAAAATTGTGTAAACTATAATAAAAACATGTCCTCGTGATAAGCCGATAAACAAGTGTTTTATTGTCCTTCTAATAGCCTTAACATACTACGCACATTTCATCCAAAGTGTAGTGCTTTCCAAATAAGCATACACTTGGGAGTGTATCCCAAATTATTACTCTAGGGACTTTTATGCAAAATGACACTGCTTGCTGAGCTGCTCTTTTTCTTTCGAAGTGGTCCCTCTCACCCCCTCTCCTGCTCTGCTTCCCTTTTCTCTTTGGACAAGGTGGGAGGAACAATTTAAGAACTCTTTTTTGTACATGCCTCAAACTCACTCCTGCACAGCTGGACTGCCTTGGACTCACCATGCAATCGGACGGTGATTGATCAACAACCCTGGCACAATCACAGCCGCCCATATAATCACAGAGAGCAGTCAGTCAGTCTCAGGCAGGTAGTCAGAGTGGCACAATGCCCCAAATGTTCAGCTCAAGCTTTAACTTCTTCTTCTTTTTTTTCCTCTTTTACTGTTACTAGTTGTAGTAGTAGGAGTATTTTTGTTTGTATCTTTACTTTTTTTTTTTGCTTTCTTTATTTCAGTTCAAGATCCTCAGGAACAGAGAAGGGGACAAATGGCAGCAGAAGTGGCTTAAAAGTAGCAGAAGATATGGACAGAGTGTGCACAGGTCATTCAATTGTAGTGGTTGGATTAGTTGCAACCATTTTACAAGTATATGAAATAATTGTGCATTGTGAAAAAAAAAGTAAAAGTCAAGTTGAATTGGGACAGAGGATTATGGAGACATTGTAAAATGGTCCCATATTTATTATGTATTTCATACTACTATCCTTTTTAAGTGTTGGTCCCTTTTAAAGTTGAGATCAAACTCTGCCACCAAAGGTGATAGAAACATATGAGCAGTAGTTAGGTTTTAGTTTGGAAATACCATGATAGATAGGCATGTGTGTGGTGTGTGTGTCTGAATTTGAGTGGTTCTTCCAAACTTTCCCTGAATTTGCTGAGGAGTTTAGATAAGAGTTGTTGAAGCTAACCCTTGGTGAAAACGATGTTACCATGTTTATGTTCTGGTACTATATGTTAAACAAGTATACCTTTTGCTACGCTTTAAAGTAAATGTTCACATGTACAAAACGGGTCAATTCAGTGTTCAATGTTCTTTATGGCAATTTGCTGGTAAGTTAACTCTGTATTTTGTATTTTGTGATGCACCAATAAATATCTTTACTTTTGCTTTGTAAGCATCAAGGAAAAAGAAGCAATATAATCAGTTAATGACAGAAAAGCCCTGTTTTTATAATAGATATTTACCTACTAGAAAAGTTAAATTAGCATGCATTAATCATGTATTGAACCGGAAGGTTGAAATTTGATTGAGGAATTAAGCTAACTGAAAGCACGGTTTTTCCCAGCAAATTAGGCTAGCTCTCTGAGCAACACCTGCTACTAAATTAATCTCACTTGCTATTATAATTAATCACAGGGGAGACACATGTTGGAAGAATAGTTTATCAAGTAGGGCCCTGATCTGCGTGTCTCCCATAAGAATGACCTTAGTTTACATATAATCTAGTACTAACCAACTTACATAATTTAATTCTAGTCGAAAATTTTCGTGAAAAACATCAAAACCCACCAACCATACCCTGCTTGCGTGGAAGCAAGTCCGATACCACAAATTGGCAAAACAATTAGGCCCCGTAATCCCATTGATTTCTCTTCTAAATTAGGCATTCTCTGGAACGCTTTTTTTCCGATTTCTAGAGAAAATAAACTGAATCTTATATAAAGTTATGATTTTACAGACTATGTTAGACACCGGGATGTTTATTCCATTATCTAAAAACAGACTATGCTAAACTATTTTTTATATGGTATTAGAGTCGGCACACGATTTCACTCACTGTTTAAACTATTTCGCGTGAAACTCTACACCTTTGTTCTAAAATATAAACATTTCTAAAATTTAAATCCTATAATATGAATATTTCTAATATTATTTACGGTACTACTTATCCCATCAATCATTCCTATTCAAATTTTTTTTTATTTTATCTTTAGCCACCCTTCCACCACCAACCATTCGGAGCACCAAAATCTTTTCTTTTTAATTTTAATCTCTGCTAAACAACCTAAAAATATTTATATTTTGAACAGAGTTAGTATACGGGGATTTAGGTAGCAATAATGCATGGTCGATCCAATGTCATTGTCCTTGATGATTGCCCATCGTGCATGTCTTGCAAATGTCTGACGCATACAAGAAAAGAAAACTAGCTTTTAGATTATTGAATGCCTAAGGCATGTAAGTTGTTTTAATTTCTTTACAAAGTTAAACTTCTTTAATTCCGACCGAGTTTATAGAAAAATATATTACTACCTCCGATCTAAAATATAAGTATTTTTTGGCTATTTAGCAGGTACTAAGGTTAGGTCAAAAGATACCTTTTTAAGTCAATTTAGTATCAATTTTTAAATTTTAAATTTCTTAGATTCTATTTTCAAGCATTTTATTAGCTTTGAAATCATTGAAATGATAAGAATCATGGAGCAAAAATATTTATAATATATATAAAATTTGAATCCTAGAAATGCTTATATTTTGGAACGGAGGGAGTAACATTTATAATCCAAATAAATACATTATCAAGATATATTTTATGATAGATTTAATAAAAACTAATTTGATGTTATAGATGTTTATGTATTTTAGTTATTGCAAACTTTTCTGTTGCAACTAGATCAGCAGTACTTACTTTAAAATCAAAGAAAAAGGAGCAGCATGTTCAGATTTCAGTACTAGGTAGCTCAGCATACATGAACCTGCACAAACTTTCGCTGAGAGAGATCTCACACACATTAAGATGCAGCCGTACTAATTAATGATTTGCTTGAATATTACATCAATCACTAATGGATCACTAAAGTACCTAGTACTAAACAACTTTCAGTTGCAACGGTGCTGGACAGAAAAGAAAATTGATCGATGGACATTCGTTTTCTACCCCAAAATAAGGTTATCCTAGAAAGTCGACAAACTTCATAGGATTTAATGCATTTTGCATCTTCAGGCAAACAGAATTGTGCTCGTAAATTGAATTGAAGTAGACGGCTAGAATAAAAACCGTCAGAATTCTCTAATATCTAAATAAAAACACTATAGCCAATTGTTGATAATGTAAAACGTCCATAATGTAATACCACATAAGTCCGAGCTCGAGCAACTGCCATGGAATTGAGATCTAGTGCACAACAACAACTGCACACAATCTCATCTCTCAATTTCTTGATCTCATGGTTGAAATCCCCACTAAATTGCCATCGTTATAGTTTTTAACAAAAAAAGGTATGGTATTTTCGTTACCAAAAGCGATTTTGGCCTCCCATTCTTTATTCTACAGTGCAGTGTGACTAGGTAACTTATAGTCACACTAGCAATAACTGCATGGGAATTGGATCCGCTGCCAGGGAGTCCAAAGCCTATCAACTCAGACATATTGTGCGCTTTATCTCAGGATCATCCAAACAATTTTTTTTAAACAAACCGTACCAGACTGTATGAGGTTTTATATTGATATAGTAGAAAAAAATTACAAGATTACAACTTTGGGAGGCTATAACCAGGAAAAGAAAAGAAAAAAACACACCGCCGCTACTAGCAACTTCTATACACACACTCCTGAAAAGAGAATCTAAGCCGACCGCCGCTATGCGTGACCGATCACCACCAGCCCATAAAAGGGCCACAAACGCACTGCCCTACACCATCTCCAAGCAGATAGCCGCCCACGGGTTCCCGGTCATCACCATGGAGACGGGTTTGTTGAGGGAGAGAGCGAGAGAGAAGAAAATCCACTCATCCCTCGTACAGACCCAATAGTAACATCCAAGAGTGTCATCGTAGACCATACTAAATAAAGGCGGGAAAGCAGGACCGGGATCTCCTAGACGACTCCTCCGGAGAGGTCAGGACATGAAGCGTTGCCGCCGCCCGTCCAAGAGACCTTGGACTTGGTTTTCACCCGGAGGTTCCCATCGGGGACAGAGAGGAAGGCCTGTTGACAGCGCCCCCAATGGGGATCGCGGCACCCGAAGGCGTTGCCGTTGCCGGCCTAGAAGTCGAACTAGGCTTTCGCCTGCAACCTCCCTCCTGCCTGTCATTGCAGCACTATCGCTTCTCCACCATTTGACCTCCGCTAGCATGCGAACTCTGCCACACGGCCACACTAGCGCCCCTCCACCATTTGACCCTCTCCATAAGCCTCATCGTATAAAGGAAAATGATACGTGGATAAAAACTTGTTTACAAACATCTTACAAAAACTGATATGGTACACCGTGATTGAATCTTAATTTTTTTTATAACTACCCTCTGATTAAATCCAATGTTGAGATTTTTGTTAGTAAGAGTTTAGTAAAGATTTTTCAGTATGTATAGCATTACTCTAAATCAAACTATACTCCTGGGGTGATCATGGCCCCAAACAATGCCTAAATAACCACCGGATGTGCGATCAACCGGTGCAAGTCCTCGTGGGACCATCCATCAATGGGGTAAGTGCAGGGATACAGGTAGGCTACGATAGTTTAAAACAAAATTTTCTACTGCGTAAACCAGGAAACCATACAAACAAAGGATCATGGATCTTTACCACTCGACGCAGAGTAGCGGAAGCAGAGTCAGAGTAGCCCGATCTGATGAGGCGCGCGCCAACATAGAAGAAGTTGTCGATCTCAGCTACCCGATTGCCTTCCCACATTAAATGCCGACCAACGCCATTACGTAGCAGTGTCTCTACTAGTACCTACACGTCCAAGGGTGGAACACCGTGTGCGAAAGTGCTAGCGCCCACGCATGGCTAGGGTTTTGCTCGTAGGAAGAGGTGCAGCTAGGGTTTTCTCACGCAAGTGTGTCCCTCCACCACCCCTCACCCCTGAATATATAGAACTTCTAACTAGGCCTCACAGGCCCATTAGGAACTCTATTCGGATCCCTATCTAAACTGAGCCATGTTTGGATCTCTATCTAAACACTTCGTTCCAATCCATTAAGTATGCGACCCCATAGGTTCATGTATACTCAGTTGCAATCCAAAAACAACTTTTTGATCCACATGTCAATAGCAGTCTCTATCAAGACATATCGATCCGTCGAGTGTACAAAAAGATCATATTGGCTGAACCTATAGTGTATACATGTATGAACCTTTTTGCCACACGATATCGATTGAGCTTAAGGCCAGATTTGTGCCATCCTTTTAATAGCTCAATCATTCACTCGATTATGTGATGGATTATTCAACTCGTGATTGACTCCTCAATCACTCGGCATGACCATGCACTTCTGTAGTCCATTATATCGAGAGATATAGATATCTCTCTAACTAACTAGAAGGAGCAAATCTCATAAATAAGTCACATGCTCATAAATAGTAACATATCATATAAAGAATTTCATAAATAAATCACATACTCATTAATCAATAATAAGTTATCTATCTTAAGTAACACTTTATTCTTGTATTCATAAACATAATATATGATATAATCATCATTATAATTGTCTTAGGACATATCAATAACAGAAAAAGAAAACCTGCTAAAAAGAGAGGGAGAGAGAGAAGGTTGGTTGGTACTTTGAAGGCGACGAGGAGGTAAGGCAATTCATTAGTATTTGGGATCGCCACAGCATCATCACGCCGCATGATGCTGCTGTTCCATCGTTGTTTCCGCATGCATGGTGTGTACATTGAGGGGTCCCTCCCGCGTGCGTGCAAGCTCTGCAATGGGCAGCCAGCCATGGAAGCGTGCATGCCCTCCTCTGCGCGTGCGTGCGCACTCTCTCTCTATATGCTCATATACAGTTACACATATTCACTATATAAATACTCACATGTATACATATATATTTTATTTTTATGAGCATATCTTAAGAAATTATCATAGACGTCTTACTGTCAGACATCATCTAGAACTGAACTATGTTGAGTTCATCGTAGATGTCTCACTGTCAAGAGACACATCATCCATCACTAAATCATGTTGAGTCGGAGACTCCAACCTAAAACAGGTTCCACAAGAAAATTAACCAGCTACGCTCCGTTTGCCTCCTCTGGAAGCAGCAAGAACTTTACCTATTTTCAGCTGGAATGAATTTTTGAAGTGCCTCCGAGTTCGGTTTTATTTGAGACATGGGAAAAAAAATGTTGATTCAAACTCCCTGTAAGTTTTGACCAATAATTGGGCTTACAACATTTTTAGTGATGCAAATGTGGGGATGCTAGATTTATATATTTTCATATGTTCATTATATGCTTACATAGGAACAATATATATAAGAAACTGCTGGGCACAATCCAGATTAGAAGACACTGACAAGTCATTTCTCAGCTTTAATAAGTGAATAGAAGGGAGAGGGAAGCAGCTTTGGTGCTGGACTGCTGGTGGAGTTACGTGTGTGTAAATCCATCCATTAAGGCTCAAATTATGTTATCCAAATTCTCTGTATCCATAGTTGATACAAAGATCGAAAATTACTTTCATTTTCTATAAAAAATATAATCCTACGAAATTCCTAGGTTTCATACGGCCGAAGTTTATCGGCACAACTGTACCAGAAAGCCTCCTCGTCGACGTAGTGTGTTCTCTCGTCTCTTTGTTTAGGGCTTTGTACAACTTCTGAAGAATTTTATATTCTTTCAAGAATCTTACATCCAGAATTGCTTCTAGGTTTCCTCTCACATCAGTAGTAGTTAAAAAAAGAGACCTGCAGGCAACAATCGCCTGAATCACCCGTACGAATCTGCCTTTCTTTCAGCTAACAAAGCAGAATTAAATAAATTTCATAGCACTGAAGCCACAGAAAAGGCCATCATTGGGTTGAGACCAGGAGTACTTAGGAAAAGAACGGCCGCTGCAATGCTGTTCCATGGAACTCTGAACTCTGATGCCGCTGAACACTTTTAACATGCTAAAGTTCGCAGTAACAGCAAATATATGCCATACACTTTAGCAGACAGACCATACATGGCAGAGAGAGAAAGCTGGTGTGCACTTAAAAGTAGTGAAAGAATTTACAGCATATAAAGGTTAATAAAGCTCCCACCTTAAATCTGAAGGATAGGCATCCCAGGGAGTATTCCAAATTCCATATCAACAAACCATTTCCCCCTTCTTGCACTTCAATCTTATCTGGAGGATATCTTTTGGGATGCTCTGTTCACACTCTAGTTCATGATAATTGCCCACAAAATTGTTGTATTCAATCAAGAGATACATACTATTCCTCACGGATGGGGTGTATATCACCATAAAAAAAATACAAGGAACAAGGGAAGCATACAAAATGAATTTTAGAGAGATGGCACATCAAAGCAATGCATGGATGATGGATGAATGAAAACAGAGAAGTGGTATTCAAGGCTCCATGCATTAACTAACATAAAAGACAAAGAAAGGATGAACGGTGCAATCTTATACAGATAACAACGGAGGCTGCGACCTAGGAGTGAGCTTCAAAATTAAACTGCAATACTAATTGACAGCAAAACCTATGTTAACAGAACATCCAGAATAGAAATGGGTGCCCAACAACAGTTTCAGAATTTCAGGCTCTTCAGTACCAAAGCCTAGAATAAGGTGAAATATCACCATATGACCCTTGCAGGCTGAAAATTTCCTTAACCTGTCATGATAGGTAATAAAACTGTTGTGTGTGGTGATTGCAGCAAATAAAAGTAGCTCTTGTTTTATTAGTGCTGATATGAAGTGCTGAAAATGAAGAGCAGGTTCAGAATGATTTGAAAATATCATTAGCATAAGCATCTTTTGGCACAAATGATGTCTTGAAAATCTCTTAGTTTTAAAATCAAGCACACTATATATCCCACTAAAGTTGTGCTGCTTTTGCTAGAATTACTACATAAACATGAGAAAATAAATAAAAAAGTTCAACTCATAATTGCCCGAGTCCCACTAGCTGAGAATAAGCATTTATTGCAACAATTTATGAATCTAATATCTACTCGATGAACTCACGGATATAGGGAAGGATCACATCCTTCTTCAACAAATATTCTTTTCTGTTAAAATTGATAAGTTAATAACAGACACTTGTGTAAAGACAAGCAGCGAGAGTAAAAAAAAAGATAATGCAATGTCCTTGATGTTTGATTATCATGTAAAAGTTTGGAAAACAATGATCAAATGAGTAAGGCAAGAGATTCTACTAAACAATATACAAACCATTTAGCAATTACACTGATGGAAGGTACTAGCATAAACAATTTGGTTCAAATAGGACATTCGTTCATATTCTTAGTGTAAATGCTATAGAAATTAAAACAGATCTTTGGGCAAACAATTACCTCACATCTACTTCTGGCCACCAGGTTTAGATTGCTGCTGTATCTGATGAAGTAGGGATGCCGCCAGCTGCAATGTTGCCTGAAGGCGCTTTTGAGGGTCCCCATTATGGTCTTCCTGAGCAGACAGTTGCTGGCTAGTCTGCTGTCCAGAGGGAAGCGCAGGCTGTGCTTGTAGAGCACTTGATGTGTGCTGCCTAAGGGGTGGAGGAGGACCATCAGGGAGAGGAGGGACGAATGATCTCAAAGGCATGGAAGAATGAGCTGGATTTCCTGAAGGATGCGTAGGGGGTAAAGGCAAAGGGTTGTGAGAAGGCATAGGAGCATTTGGTGCAAGCATAATGGACGGATTTGGCGGTACTGAACATTGAATTGGTGGCACATGGACGTGTAATTGTGGTGCAGATGGCAGAACAGGTCGCAATGAGTTCTGGACAGGGATAGAACTTGAGCTGTGTTGCATCATTGAAGCATGTCCATGTGGATTCTGTATAAATCCTAACTGTTTGTTTAAGCTGTCCACAGGCTCTTTTCCTTGTTGGTTTTGTTGTGTAAGAAGAGTGGCCAATTGAGCAAGTTGCTCTGGTGGAAGCGATACTGGGAAGGATGGAGATTGTTGAGGTCTAACTACCTGCTGTGATGCAGGTTGCATAGGAGGGAAGGACATGTTTGATGCCTCACCTGCAGATGGTGCATACCCTGATGTACTCCCTTTTGGTACTCCCTGAGTAGCAAACAAGTAAGCCTCTGGTGTCCTATCAGTTGATGTATGTAGCATTGCACTCTGAGGCAAATAATTCAAATTTCCAGAACCTGGACTTGGATTGTTAATGTTATTGGACCATCTTGAGGGCAACACATCTAGGGGTTGCTGCTGCTTGTCTTGTGCTATCTCCCTGCGGGAGTCAGTTGGTGGCCTTTGTTGAGCTAATTCAGAGCCCAGACATGAAGGAGCATTTGCAAACTTGTAAGGCGGAACCAAATGTGCACTTGCTGGATTATATCCTCCAGGTGATGACCCGAGATAATCTGAACCCTGAGGAAGTGGCCTGATATCTGGTGGTTTGAGTCTTCTCAATGCATCTAGATCCTCATGAGCACCACTCACATCAATGTTCAAACGACTCACATGGGACAGGGGAACTTTCTCAAATGCTTCTGGTTTGCGATTTGGTGAGGTCACTACTGGATCTGACTCAAACTTCAGAATGACTCCAGAGATGCTGACTTTACCTGGCACCCTCAGTACTTGCTCAGAGAAGTCTGAAGGTGGAACAAGAAACAAGCTGCTCCTTTCTCCAAGTTTACAAACTGCGGCACGCTGCTTATCACCAAGGTAATTCATGAATTCATTATAAGCTGCCATGTCAGCATCATTTTCTGGAACAAAAAACACCACCCAGCTGCTGGCAGCTTGGTAATAATGCTTAGCAAGCATCTCCAGGCTTGTCCTAGCAGTGCAATTCAAAAATTCAGGCCTGAAAAGTATGAAATCAACAGCAGTTTAAGACTAAATGTTGAAATAGAGATACTCAAGTCTAGAATGATGGAACAGAGAATAGATATCAAAGTCTTCTCATCAGGTGCAACCAAAAGTATGAAGTTTAGATATCATAAAAATTATTCAACTAGATAAAGTAGGTGTGAAAAGCAATACAATAACTACGACATCTTTGTTATGCATTATGTAGCTTAAATCATGAAGGCAATTTTATGATTTTGTTAAGACGATAAGCAGAGCCTATGTTGTAGATATGTTGAATAATGTAACTCAGAAAGACAAGAAAATACAACAAAAGAAGAACCCAAACTTACAGCATGAAGTTAAGAACCTTCCCAACAGGGAAGCATCGAGCTCGGCAAATTGGTGTGCCTCCCTTTGCTATTGTACCATCCCATTTCCATTCTTCCTTGAGAAGGGGTTCATGGTATTCAGGAGTTGATCTTTCCACTTCTACATGCCTAGAGAAACTGTCCTGCGAATGCCATGGCATTTGTCTGTCTACAGGTGGAGTTGGATTCCTTAAAGGATCAATGTGATTTCTACCATGCATAGGAGCATGTTGATAGGCTCCAGGGAGTGTGTCATCTTCTGGCATACTATAGAAGGGCCTCCTTGGGTACCCAGAGCCAACCTTTCCTTGATCAAATTCAGAGAAAGGGTACTCTGGAAGTTCAGAGTCATGTGCTTCACCAGTCCTCAGCTTCTTTGAAAATGGGTACGGATTATCCCTAGCATTCCAAGAATCTTCCAATGGTAAGTCTCCCCGAGACCGCTCAAAAGGAATGCTGTGCCATGGTGCATCACCCCTAACAACAGGGCTACGCCTATGCTGTTCATATGGGTCCTCAGACATCCTTCTTTCTGGACCCAGCCCTTGTACCCTAAAAGGTTCAAAATTGGATCTAGGATCAGGTTCTACTCCAGGTCCATATCGCGAATAATTATCCCTGCTGAAATCCACATCATCAGGATCTCTAGAAAGTCTCTTAGGGACAAAATGTGGTGATGACAAGTACATATCTCTTGGAGGACTATCAAAAGGCCTAGACCTAGGAAAGGCTTCAAAATCTTGCTCCCTGAATATAGGTCTAGCACTAGGGTTTAAATGGGGGGAATATGGGACATCTAAGGAACCTTTTCCAAATTCAGCCAAAACACCATCACTTCGAGAAAAGCAAATGCTAACTCGTGGGTTATTGAAAAGATTTCCCTGAAGTGCTTCTTTCGCCCTGCATGCCGCTGCAATAGTAGTGTACTTGACAAATGCATAAGTACGGCCTGGGAATGTTGTAATCTTGGCAACCTCACCAAAAGGTGAAAAGGCTTCCCAGAGAGTTGCCTCATCTACCTTCAAACCAATAGGAAAGCCTATCCATAATACTTCACTAGGTTCTGCTGGCCTGCTTCTTTTAAATTTATCAATTGATTTTTCAGGACTTGATTGCTGATTTCTTCCACGTTCAGTAAAACGTCTTTCATCAACATGTTGTGAATATCTGTCATCCATAGAGCTACTCGAAGATTTATCCTGTAAATTCAAATATTTCAGGTCTAGAGTAGCAAATGGATCATACACAGATACCATAAGTACTTATGCCCATACTGCTATTTAATTGACAAGCTCTACGACGTATGATTCATCTGCTCTACCTATGTCCACACTGCATCAGATCATTTAGCTCTACCAGATGCAGTTTAAAACATAATATATGAATGATAAAATCATCAGTTAAACACTATATAGAACCACAATCACAGCCTTTTGTTTCAAACTTGGAATAAGGCCACAAAAGGAGAGTGCAGATCAACTCTATTTAAGTGCTGGAATCCATTTGTCATCTGATAATCATAAATCACAAGGGCAACGATGTAGAAATTTGGTACTTCTGCTGTCATGATTTTATGATTATCAGCTGCAATAATATCATAATATTTGTTCTATAATTCCTATATCATGAACAGGAATTCTGTTATAGAACTTTTGGGTGATTGGGTCATCTTGAATAACAGGTTTTTAACTAGGAATTGGATGAAGCTTTTTTTTTGTGAAGAAAAGCTCAAGCCAGTTTGATATTGATGATGAAATTGGGTGATATAGTTCAAACACCTGAGATGAACCTTGGCATAGCATTACTGTATTAACACAAGGTTGTATGGTGTATCAAACTTCATGCAGGTATAGCTATTTACAACATCATAAGCCAGTTCAATATTGATGCCGCATTGACTAAGGTAAAGTTCCATCATCTGACATGAAACTATGGCTCAGTTTTAGCATCAAGGTGGTATAGTAAGCTATTTATAACGACATATTCAACTACCCAGGAAGCTCAATTGATTCATTAGCACAACAATCTGTGATCAATCCCAAAACTGTCTCATATACTATGTGAATTCCAGCCGCAAAGCTAGTTGAGACAAATATGTATGGATTATCAGGCCACAAACAAACCAAAGCACTACTAAAAAATCCTGCTTTTAACAGGGACATAGTTGACTATATATAATAGTACAAGTGTTAGCATGTATCGCAACATAAAGGGTCAAAAATGTGAAGATTGATCTGTTAGATTAAGTCATGTGTAAGTGGCAACGCCAAAGTAGTTCTTATTCCAATCAATTAATAGAATGCCTCAGGATTCAAATAAGAATATTCTGGTTGCACAATAATATAATGCAAAAGCTCTTGTGGGTGCCTGCAGTAGTTTATGTAAACCAAGTCCTGTATCGGTTAAGTACACCAAAGCAATGTGGTTGTAATATGCATTTTCTATTTTAACCAAGGAGAGGTTATATCTTCTCAAAAATAGAATTTGAGTTCCATCTCGAACTTAATAGTAAGCTGCAGAAGATGTCTCATATATGAATTATATTGCAAATAAAAAAGTCTGAATAAACACTGTCATTCATTGAGAAAGGGTATCGACTGGCCCAAAAAAAATTGATGTGGACATGCCTAGATTATGAAACGATCTTGACGCATTGGGATTACTGAAGGCCTTCTCTGATGTTTCATAATCTGCTTATATTTGCTCATATGCGCGGAAAACTGAATATCCAGAGAATTTCTTATGCAACACATTTTCCCCGAATTTTGATTGCTTGAGCCACAGAAATGTACTGCATCAGATGTTCTAAAAACTCTGTTTTGGAGGTTTGATCAGTGTTATGGAAGCTAACATCTCTTTGTAGATTCATAGACTTGAGACATCAGCTAACACTGTAATGTGCTTATCACAATCAGGGAACTCTAATTGTGTTCCAAAATTTTAGTTCCCAGTGGGGTGACCAAGGAAACCATGTAATAGTAATCCTAAATATGTCCAATCTGAGATGTCACTCTTCCCCTGTGTAAAATACTTTGACTTTTAAGGGCTGCTGTCTTGCTGATGAACATAATGGGAGTGAACTATTTGATTCAGTGAAACCAAAGGTCTGACAAGTCTCTTTGTATAGAAGACTCATAAAGATAGTTAGTAAGGATGCACATAAAAGAACAAGATTGAGGTTCTGTGTTATCCAAGCATGCAGGAGAACTTCGTTGATTGGGCATATTAGGATGATCCTGTTTAGGTCTGATTTTTTACTATGAGCAAACCTCCATACCAATTTTAACTTTTGATGACACTCAGTTTGTCCTGAAACATAGTTATTGTTATTTCGGACTTCATGTTTGCGCACACGACAAGATAAGCACAATTCCCTAGTGGATACTGATAATTTTGAGACAAGAGTATGAACAATTCGATAAAAGCGCCGCAAACCATGGCGAAGGCGGGAGGACGATCGACACTAACCCCCTTTGAGAACTCGATCCTAATGGGCGCTCCGCGGAGCTGGATCCCCTGCAGCTCCCGCACCGCCGCGACGGCGTCCTCCTCCCGCGCGAACGTCACGAACGCGAAGTTCCGGCCGGGGTCACGCGAGATGCCCTCGACGTCGCCGCACCGGAGGAAGAGCTCCGACAGGTCGGACGCGGTGACGCCGGGGCCCAGGCTGCCCACCCACAGGTGACGCGACGGCGGCGCCACGCCCCACCCGGAGGAGCGCCGCGATGGCGGCGGCCGCGGCGGGTCCTCCCGGGCGGCGGCGAAGCGGGACGGGCCGTCGTCCCTCCCCCCGCCGCCGTACCTCCCCCGCCCACCTCCTCCTCCTCCCCCGCGGCCTCGACCTCTCCCCATCTGCAAGAACCGACCGCGATTTCGTCAGGGCAACCGCATTCCCGTCAACAACAACGCCTGTGACAGGAGCGCGGGAGGGAACAAGGCACCACCATGTGCTTCTCTGCCGCGATGGAGCGCCGGCGTGTTGGGGTTTCGCCGGCGGTGATTGGTGGGTTAGGGTTTCGTCTCCGGGGAGATGGATGAGGAGGTGGCCGAACCGAATGGCCTCTCTCTCTGTCTCTCTCTCTGCAATTGTTTCTTTTTTTTGGCTGCTCTTTATCTCTCCCTCTCTTTCTCTGTGTGCAGCAATTGTTATTCTTTTTTTTTCTAGCTGCCCTTTATTTTTCACTTTGTATTTCTTGGGGAAAATCGAATTGATCGGTTTTTATAGAGTGAGTGCGTTTTAGCTGGAATACTTCGTGACCCTTTCATTATCACCAGCTGCCTATAGTAAACACTACTGCTAGGAGGAGGGTTAAATTCCTAAACAATTTTACGTAAGAAACCATATAGAATGACCTTAGAATAATGACATATAAATAAGATATTGTGCTTTATTTGTTCTGGGGTAAATTGGTTTTGTACCATAAAAACCTATGTGTAGAAAAATTTTAGAGAACATTTGCTTTTGTTGATCTCAGAGCCATCAACTCTCCTTTTGTTGTTAGAACACCAAATTGCATCATTAAAACAGTGGCACTCTTTTAGCACTGTTCATTCATAATACCTCTTTGCACACCAGGCCCACATATGTTACATGAGATATTAAGTTTTTACTTTAATCAAAAAATGAAAGTATCATGCATCTTAAGGGTTAATTGCTCTTGCCAAAACAAATATGTATTTAATTATCAATATTTTGAGGTACGAAGAGATCAAATAATCAACACAGAAATTGGATATTTTTAACCTTGAACCCATTACCTATGTGAAGCAATCCCTAATAGAACTATTGCATAACCTCTTTAAAGGAATCCGCTTATAAAAGGTATACATGCATAATAGATCCAAAAGAATAGGTTGGATCCACCCTAAATGATAGTCATTCAATAAGCAATGTACTAACAAATCATAGATCTAAAGAAATCTGGTTGTAAAATCCTATACATAGTTGATCTAAGGGAACGGGTTGAATCCACCCTGAATGATAGTTATATCATAAGCAATCTACTAATCAAATGATAGATCTAAAGAAATCTGGTTGTAAAATCCTACACACAATTGATCTAAAAGAACGCGTTGAATCCACCCAGATAATAGTTATATCATAAGCAATCTACAAATCAAATCATATATCTAAAGGAATCTGATTGTAACTCCTACATATAATCTAAAAACAGACACATGAGTATGGTGAAGCAAAAACCTATTCCATGATAACTTCAGCATGCATCCTCTAAGTTACCTTGCTTCAACTTTGCATATATTCACCATATAATTGTGAGGTCCAATCAACATCAAGTTGCTGCAGCGATGATGGTGAAGGAAACAGAGAACATAGGGAGGCGGGCAAGGGTTTGTGTGTGGACAGTGGGGAAGGAAGGAAGAGGGGTGGGGTGGGTCAAGATAGAGGTGAGGGGAGATAGGAGCTTTAATGCCTTACATCGTCGTTACCAGTGTGTCTAACTTTGACAGCATAGATATTGACAAAAGCTGTTGCCACATTGTATATCACTAGGATCAGTTTCTTTTTTTTAATCACAATGATGGTTCATTGTGGCTTTATTTTTTATTTAAATTGAAACATATGACTCATCATATCCAAACTCAAGTCACATGGCTCATTACATATACCACTCCATAGGATTCATTTCATCGCATTATGTTGTCTGAAGAAATGGGATGAAAATGAAGAGGGATATTAGAAGATGATTCTTTGGGAGGGGAGCTTGACAGGTGAATGCTACATGTACTTATTTGGTGAATTTAGGCAAGTATTTGCATGTTGAAAAGGTTATATGGCTGCCAATAAATAGCATTTATTAATTTATTGGGCACTTTACTGCCTTAGGCAAAAGATAAAGTGAAGCTATGGGTGACATGAAAACTCCACGGTGTGATGACACGAAAGCTTTCTTTCAAGTAGCAACAACTATCAACGATGCCAGGATAGCTAACTTTTCGCTTTTCAATATGCCTCAATGTTGGTTGTTGATGCCCGGAGGGGGGGGGGTGGCAAAAGATGATGCGAGTGGCGTCGATGTCTTGGGCCGAGAGGAGAGGAAAATGAGAGAGACCAGAGAAGTGCTGGATAGATGGGTGGCCTGCTGACAGAGAAAAGAAAAAGGAGCAAGTAATGAAAATGAGCTTGGTTTTGTTTCCATATCTAGGCTAAGTGGTGGACATACTAGTAATCCAGCGATGTTTTCTTTACTCCTATTGTTTGTGTTGTACTGAGGATTTTACAGAACGTGTGTGGATGTGGTGTAACTGTGAGTGAGTGTGCGACCTTGTAATAGAAAACTGTATAATTTGGATTTTGGGTTTAATCCTAGATATATGGTATAAATCTGAGAGCTGATTCTAATCTGTGTCAGTTTATTTACACTAGTGTCATGCCTGTGCATTATAACGGGATCTGGAGGAGGAAGACACTACTACAAAATTGGTTTTTATGGCGTTAAGACACTACTACAAAATTGGTTTTTTGTGGCGTTAGCCCTTTCAAAAAGTAGGTAGGCCGAAAAACGGTCGCCTGTGGTAAGTTAGCCGTGGGGCCGCTAATGTGGCCCGCCAGTGAAAAAGACACTATTTACATAGGCGAGCCATGTTATACACCGCCTAGTTTTTAATGTTGGCAGCGTGTAACGTGGACCGTCAGCGAAAATTGCGGTTCTTTTCGCTGGCGGTTTACTTAAGCGGCCACCAGTTGTTAATGGCATGGCAGGCGGCCGCTTAAGTGGACCGCCAGTAAAAACCCCCCCTTTATATGGCATCTTCAACCTGGCCCTGATAACTGGAGTCTGAGCTTTCTCTCTCATTCAAAAGCAAAAATATAGGGGGGAATGTTTTCAACTCGAAATCTTTGGTGGATTTTGGTTTCTAAGGTTAAATCCTTGTTCTCCTACCTTCTTTATGTAGTTTACTTCTAAATTTGTGTTCTTAATTTAGTGGATTTTGCAATCATGCATAGTGTTCTTATTATATATATGTGACCTAAATCTATAATTTTTAATTGGCATCTTAGAGCTCAATTTGGCCTAAATGTTTTATGCCATCTTAGAGCAACGGTGTTTACTTATCTATCAATGATGATTATTTAGCTAGACATGGTAGTTTTTATGTATATTAAGTTAGTTTGATTTGAATCTAGTTTGGAAGAGAGAGAAACACTAGTATGTCTTAATATTTTTTTAGATCTAGATTTGATTATTTGGATCTGGATATTTTTTATCCTGTTTTGTATGGAATTTTCGGTGAATTGTACGGACTTTTATTTGTGATAAATTAATTGAAATTGATTACTTTGTATGGAATTTCTGGATAATTGTATGGAATATATAGTTAATATTTGGATATTTCCTAATTTGGACGCATTTTGATGCAAATAAGATAATTTCGATGCAAATAGTGTCGAGTATCCCAAATATTATATTATTGTACATTCTTCTGCCTGTCACCGCGATATCTGATAGGTGGGATCCATACACGCATAATAGGCACCTATCCTCACTCGTACATGATAGCATTCAAATTACATCAATATAACATTGAAGCACCGAGTAGTGAACAGGAGAAATACTCGACAAGATAACTCACCAGTCATACCCGTTATATGCTCGTCGAACCATTCGAAGATGGCGACCAGGAAACTACATATAATAGGGACTGATCTACGGGGAGTATACCAAGTGAGGATTTCAAGTGTTCAAAACACATACTAATACAAAACTAGCCCAGGCAGAACTAGTTTCATACTTTCATCTTAGCCAAGATATCACAAATACAGGGTACATAAGATATAATAGGGTACAGATAGATAGTTTACGACTAATACAGGTACATAGGCCGACATGCCAAATTTATTTAAGATTCCGCGGAAGCTTGTCTACCCAAAGACCCGCAAGCATACCGACCAGGGTAACCCCTAGTAAGAACTATCCTGGAAATCTTCGTCATCCGCAGGATAGCACTTATCACTAGGCATACCATCATCTGCAAACAAGTTTAATAATAGCAATAAAAGACCAAGTGTCAGTACATTATCTAATAATATACTGGCAAGACAATATCCAAATTTCTACATGCAAAGGTATTTCAAGGAAGGCTTGTGATGTAGCTAAATTTGCATAAAGCAAGTTTTAGTCGGCAACATTTTCAATAGCATTTGTAGAATGAGAACTATCATATTTTCATAATAAAATGTCATGGCATAAGCATATACATATATATACATAGCAAATTACTATCCTCCATGATAGTAGTTTCAATAACATTAGTTGAATTTAGATTTCAAAATTTCAAGAAAACAAGTTCAAATGCCTTTAGAAAGATTCAAAACTATACTCATGGCACTTCACTATGCCGCCCATAATCGCGGGCACGGCTAACCGATTAGTTTCTACTCTGCAAAGTTTGTACATCTTTACCCACATGACGCATAATAGTAATCATGTAAAACCATGCCACGCGATACCGAAAAGTACCTGTTTTACTATCTGCGATGAAGCTAATCCATTGCCTATGATCCAACCTTGCATGAGCACGGTGAGTGAGGATTCCACACTAAGTCCAGATCCTTAGTGCCATTAGGACGATTGGCCTACTGAACCTGACGCCATGGCGAAGCAACCCACGAGGCACTATACCGTTGTATTGGACACACTTAGACGCTCATGTCGCTAAGTGAACAACTGTTCCTTCGTGACAAACATGAGTAATTCCTATAAACTATCAAGCAAGACTAGCTCATACTACAATGGCCTCCCAATGCAAGGTTAAATCATAAACAACTTCTCAACTAAGCTTATCCCATACTAACACATGTGGATGTATTGTATTCGCAGATGGTGACAAAGAGTTCAGTTCTTAATCAACCCAGGCGAGCACTCCCCCTATCAGTGTACAACTATCACATATGTATACCATGTGCCACTCGAGTTTGAAAATCAAGTTTTCACCATTTTTAGTTCACAATTAATTTGAGAATATGCTTCTGATTGAAAACTTTAAATCATCAAAACTCATGTTTAAAAAGTTGCCATAACATTCAATAAAACATCTAAGCAAGGTTAAGCACATTTTATATTTAGACTTATGCTTTTAACCTCTATGAGCACAAGAAAGTACTTTAACCTATTCTATGGTTACAATGGAGAAAAGAAGCCAGCAAGAAGGTTTATGCAATAATAGGTTACTCTACCATTTCCCATCTTTTTAATTATTGTTAATCAAATTAAGCATGCAATTTTACAAATTAACACATTTGCCCCAAAATCATAGGTTTCAACATGATCAAAGGAGGTGGGGGAAAAACACTTGCCTTGCAGGACCTCTTCTTCCTGACAAATGTTGGGATCAACCTCCTCACCGTCAACAACAAATTCCTCTAAAATTAATTAACGATATCAAGTAAACACCAAATTATGCAAAAATACAAATATACTATAAAATACATGAATTTTTCTACAGATGTTGGGTTTTGTGTTGAGATGAATTTTGGTGGAAAATATTCACTATATTCTACTATATTTAAAAGATATTAATTTATTAGGTTTCTTAATCATTCTATATGCCTTACTTAAGTTTTTCATTTCTAAAGATTTTTAGATGGCAATTTCTGTCAATTTATACCTTATAGAATGAAAGAGGATGAATTTACAAATTTTTCAAATTTGATTCACTGGATTTGGAGCTTGTATAAATTTTCTGTGAATTTTTGAAGTTAAATCTATTTTTCAGCTTATCCGAAAAGCCTAAAGCCTATTTTTCCATATTTGCTCCGATTTTAATTTCGTGGGTCTACATGTCAGTGAGTGCAATTTTATAAAAAGGTCCTTTAGCTTCCCGGGATTAAATCACGAGGTCCCTTGCACGTGGAGATTAAAAATCCATTAAGAATGCTTTAAGTTTTATTAAATCACAAGTTAGTCCTCGGTTCCACATGTAAATCTAACAAGTTTTACAGTTTTGACCTCTCAAGTTTTAAACGTTCCCTAATCTCGTCCTTAGCGCGTTTAAGCAGGGGTCCCACATGTCAGCGGCTTCGGCGCGTGAGCAGCGGCGGCGAGCGGTTCCGGCTTGCTTCCGGGTGGCAGCGACGGCGAACGATGACGAATCTCGAGGTGTGGCCAAAAGAGAAAAGGTACAGCAGTTCCAGGCAATTCCAACGGTGGCTTAAGCACGCCCTATGGTGACCGGAATAAGTGGCAGTGGCGATGGAAGTGGCAGCGAGCTCCGGCATGTATGTGCATATTGGTTTCTAGTTTGATTCGGGCCAAGTTGATACATGCATGTTGGTTCTGGGACTTCCAGGGTGCTCACTGAGTGCTTGTGCGGCGCTGGCGAGACTGGAACAACGGTGTTGTCTTTTGGACCAACTCGGCGGCGACGGCGGCTCTGGGTGATTGGCCCCAAGGAGTTCTGGTCACAAATTTACAGAGCCATGGCATGCATGAGGTTAACGAGGTCCTAAGGGTGCTACTGGTGCAAGGAATCGGTCTGAAACTCACCGAGGCGTTGGGAATCAAAATTTGGTCGGCGGCCGGAGTTGGAGAAGAAAGCTTGGATCTGGCATTCCTGGGGTTCGCGGCTTCTGGGGCTTGGTCTGCGGGTTTATCTTGCTCTAGCGACGTGCTGACCGAAAATCACAGGTAGTTTTCCACCAAGTATCGCGAACGGAGTTGATGCAGTGGTAGATCTCCGGCGAGGCCGAGAGCACTACACACGGCGCCACTGGGTGCTCGACCTACGCCACAGAGAAAGAAAAGGGCATGGGGGAGTTGTTCCAAGTTCTGGCTCACGGTGAAGCTCACCAGAGATGCACGGTGGCGGTGGCGGCGGCGGTTCTCGTCGGCACTGGAGAAGAAGCGTTCGCCGACGAAGCTCTCGTGGGCGCTTGTGTGTGTGTCACCGTGGAACACGACGAGGGCGAGGAAGAGAGGAGAATGGGAGAGTGACGCGGTGGGTCGTGGAGGTCGAGGAGCGGTGCCCAGCGCGGTGGGGCTTGGATGCGTCGACGAATGCTCCACGCGTGTCATGCTCTCCCGAGGCGGCGACTGAGGTTTGCTGCTGCTTGGTGATTGATATGTGGACCCCACAGACCCCCTGGGCCCGCTTGTCAGTGAAAGAAAAGAGATTCACTTGTGAGAGGCTAAGTCCAGAACGGTTGTGATGAGCTGTTTTGCACTGGAATTTAACCCTATCTCCTGACCGAGTTTAGAGGTAAGAAAATTTATGTGGGCAGGTGGTTATATGGTCTACAGTTATACCAAAAATCTAAGCCTGGAGACTTATAGATTTAATCTGGTGAAAATGTGAAATGGGCTCGGCAACAGAAAAATCTGCAGTTATCAGATTTTCCAATAACTTTACACTCAACATTTTATGTAAAAAATCTAGTGAGTTTGATTTTGCAAATTTTTATGATGGTAGACACCAACATCTTAAACCTTCTGACAGAAATTCACTAGTTGATCAATTATCATGAAATTATGGCAAAAATGTGAAATTGCTAGCAGATTAGATGTGAGTTTTAAATTTATGTTCTTAGAAATTTTAATTGGGGGTCCCAAATCAAATGATAAAATTATGAATTTTTTTACAGTGGGTTCTAGATATGGTTTAGTTCTTATGAAAAATTTTCCCAAGAACTTATTCTTCAGATTTTTTGTTTATCCACCCATGTATGCATCTAACTCCTATTATGCATTTCAAAGAAAATTCCAAAAACACCAAAAATCCTATTATTCCTCCTAACCATTTCTCACAAGATTTTCTTTTAACTACCAAAAGTTGGTATGTTACAAATAGTTAAGGATATATATATATATACCGTCTCATATTAAAAAAATATTGTAAGCATCATAGAGAACTTATTCTTTTTTTCCAATACGAATTATACTCTCGCCGATTTTTGTACCGTTACGATCTGAGTTTTACGGAGGCATGTAAAAAGTTCGATTAAATTTGCATATGGCGAGGTCATGGATGTATGATACACCAAGATTTCATACATCATACATTGCGGGAGTTTCTAAATTCATTGATGCTGCCAAGGCGCATGCTGTGAGTAAGAAGATCAAGGAAGTCCATTGTCCATATATTGACTACAAAAATTAGAATGTATGGGGTTGCCTAGATGTAGTCAAATCGCACTTGGTGATGTGTGGATTTGTTAAGAACTACACAACTTGGTCTTATCATGGCAATGAAAATGTATCTGAGAGAACCGGCATTGAAGGCGCTGAACCCCAAGAGGATCGCTGTGAAGGTTTCGTAGATGGTAGTCGTTGTGTTATAGTAGATGAATGTGATCACCGTGATTTCGATTTAGAGGATGATCATGTTGCGATGGATGGTACTTATGGCTTTGGTGACAATGATTTTGATTTAGAGGAGATGCTGCGACACACTGAACAGGAAGTGCTATCAGGGTCTGCGAAAGGTTTAGATAATTTCGAGAAGTTACAGAAGGCAGCGAAAGAACTTTTGTACGATGAGCCAAAGGATTGTGATAAGGAGTTCACAGTGTTGCATTTAGTGCTTGAACTTCTAAGATTGAAGGCCTAGAACGGTTGGTCCGACAGTAGTTTCAACGATTTGTTGGATGTCTTGAAGAGGTTGTTGCCGAACCCTAACTCCCTGCCAACCAACACATATCAAGCAAAGAGGTTTATCTGCCCGTTGTCGCTGGGTGTGGAAAGGATATACGCTTGTGTCAACCCACTGCATCTTGAACTGTAAAGTGCACGCAATGTTGGATAGGTGCCAACGTGCAAAGCTGTTCGGTACAAGACTGGTAACTAGTCTCTGGAGGATGGTGCTGTTGGTCAAGAGGATAACTCTGTTTCAGTCGAGCAAAACAAGAAGATTCATGTCGGTGCCATGGGCCCGGGGTACCTTATGAGAAGTTATTGGGCCACCCGGAAAGAGGATGGGCCTAGCCTTGTAATTAGAGATATAATAGAACTCGGCAGACTTAACCTTGTACGATAAGGAAAATACAGTCCTAGTCGGGCACGTTATATCTCTAGAAGGAGATCCCTTGGTCGTAATCCGACTGGAATTCCTACTTTGTAGCCCTGTCCCCCAGTATATAAGGGAAGGTAGGGCGCCCCCTAAGGGCAGAAGAAGTCATACATCCTCAAAGAAAATACACCACAACTAGACGTATGGTATTACTTCATCTCGAGAGCCTGAACCAGTATAAACCTTTTGTGTTCCTTTGCAATCCATCAAGTTTCGGTCCGGCGAGTAGCCCTATATATTTATTGTCGGTGTAAAACATCGACAATTCCTCAGCTGGTGATATATTACTTGCCACCCAAAGATCGCCTGAAGCGTTTGTTCTCGAACCCTAGGGATGCTGAACTGATGCATTGGCATCATGAAAAGCGCAAGAGGGACAGGAAACTTCGTCACCCAGCCGATACTCGACAGTAGAAATTTTCAATGCAATGCATCCAAAATTTGCAGAAGATCCAAGAAATGTAATGTTTGCACTAAGTACAGACGGCATGAACCCTTTCGGTGACTTGAGCAGTTCACATAGCACTTGCCCAGTTCTCCTAATCATGTACAACCTTCCAACATGGCTCTGTCAGAAATGAAAAGACGTTTTATTATGCATCCTTATACAAGACCCAAACAACCTGGTATCAAAATAGATGTGTTTCTTTAACCGTTATTGTAGGATATGGCGGATCTATGGAACAAGGGGTTTCGAGTGTGGGATGAATTCTTTCGGCAGTACTTCACACTTAGAGCCATTATTTTTGTTACAATCAACGACTATCTCGCGATGTTTTCTCTATCTGGCCAGATCAAAGAAAAGACGGGATGTGTTATATGCTGCGATGGAACAATATATAGGTACCTTCCTAGATCTAAAAAGCTAGTGCATATGCGGCATTAACGGTTCTTAAAGGCAAATCACAAATACCGCATGAAGGCCAAACATTTCGACAACACCAAGGAGAATGAAGCCACACCTACTTCTCGTGATGGCAAATGGGTGCTCAAAGTGACGGAGAACATCAAAGTCGTTTTTGAAAAGGTGCAGAAGAAGGGAACAAAGTGAAAGAAGGGAACAAAAAGTATGGACGAATCCGACGTGCCATTCAAGAAGCATTCCGTCTTCTTTAAGTACTTGTCGTACTGGAAGGATTTGGAGGTTCGCTATGCCATTGATGTCATGTATCTAGAGAAGAATGTATTCGATATCACCATTAGGCTCTTACTTGACATACCTAGGAAAACAAAGGATGGCCTGAAGTCACGTAATGACCTGGTTGATATGAATATCAGGAAAGAACTTTACCCTGTGGACCTTGGTAATGGCAAAACCTACCTTCCCTCGGCTAGCTTCACCTTGACAGAAGAGGAGAAAAAGACATTGTGCAAAAGTCTACATGGGGTGAGAGTATCTACAGGTTTCTCGTTAAATATTGAGCGACTAGTCTCGATGAAAGATTTGTCCATGTCAGGCTATAATTCTCACGATTGCCATGTGATGCTGACGGCGTTTTTTGCTATTGCAATCAGGGCAATCAAACCAGTTCATGTAAAGGTGGTCAACACAAGGATGTGTTATTTCTTTAATACCATTTCACAAAAGGTCATTGATCCTAAAGAGTTAGGTCTTCTTCATATATCTATGATAGAGATTATGTGCCAGCTAAAAATGTGCTTACCTCTATCGTTTTTTGATATAATGGTATATCTTATGGTTCACATCGTGCCACAGATAATTGCACTTGTTCCGTTATACCTACATCAGATGTGGCCGTATGAGCGGTACATGTTCATTATAAAGTGATATGTACGGAACCATGCTCACCGCAAGGGTTCAATGATAGAGGGATACACTACGGAAAAAGTCGTAGAGTGTTGCGTGATTACTTACAAAATGGGAAAGCAATCGGTTTACTAGCGCCTCGACATGTGGGGAGATTATCTGGAAGGGAGACAAAAGGAAAGAAAAGAATAATCGACCATGAATACAAAACAATGCAAGATACTCATTACAGTGTCCTGTAATAGCTCGCGATAATAGAGCCATGCATGGAGTAGCATCTGAATCAAATAAGAGGTCGAAATACTGGGCGCTTAGAAGCGTGGATCATGAAAGAGCACAAACGTCACTTTACCGATTGGTTAAAGGACCAAACCTTCCATATGGAGAAACCGCGGAGAAAAAACAATGAATAGGTTGGCATGTGGCCCATCAAGTATATATACCTCATAGCAAGCATATGACATTAATGGGTACACATTTTATACGAAAGCAAAAGATAAAAATAGTGTATCCCAAAACAACGGCGTTCGAGTAAAGGCACGATACAACGGGACAAAAGAGCACATACTATGGGTTTATAGAAGAGATCTGAGAACTTGACTATGGACTCAATATACAGATCCCATTGTTTCAGTGCCAATAGGTCAAACACCCAACTGGCATGTTCGTGGTCCGCCAGAGATAACCTTTCGCCTATAAGAGAACGCGCGCGGGTCAAAATTTTTTAAGTCTCAGTGCGGGTGAAACCCTAACACCGCTAGGCTGCCAATTTTTCACCGCCGCCTGCGAAGTTGTATGTGCCCATCCCCGCGCGCCTCTTAATCCTTGTTGACCCACAAGCTAGCTAGCGCGCCTCCTCGTCACCCCGCGCACCGAGGACGCCACGCCGCCACCACTCTCGACACCGCGCTGCCGCCACTCTCGACCCCATGGGCCGCTGCCGCCACCTCGACCCCCGGCCGCCAGCGCCTCGTTGACCCCGCGCAGCTGCCTTGTCGACCCCGCGCCGCCGTCACCTCATCGACCACCGCTGCTCGTCGGCTCACCGTCACCTCAGCTCCTCCTCCTCCCGCGCACCTCGTAAGCGCTGAACGCCCCTCCTCCCACTCCCACCCTACTACTATACCTCTTGTTCGCTTGCTCTCGCTCCTCTGACACGGCGGCGCCGACCGCCGACGACAACCGCTTGCTCACTCCCGTTGAATGTTGAATGTAGATTCCATTTAATTCCTTTGCATGGGTGGTAGATGTATTTCGGTTGAAGAATAATTGCAGTATTTTCTATAAAAGAAAAATTGTAGTACGGTCCAAAGTTTGCCCACTAAAAAAGAGGGAAATTCCCATAGAAATCCTGCAAAAAGAGGAGGCCAACTTAGAAATCCTGCAGATCGGGTTTATGGGGGTTGCTTTACAAATTTTTATTTCTAGGTATTGGGGGATGGAATTTTGGTTTGGACTTCTTGTTGAATGTTAGGCATAGCTCCCAAGAGACAAACTACAGTATTAGAGTTTGTTCTATAGATGTGTGGATTCATTTCGTATCTATTGTGCATCCTGAAGAGGCCTGGTTTTGGTGGATTTGACCCGATGGGTGTTGTGTTTTGCGGATTTAAGGAAGATGATATGAACGTGTAGTAGTTGAATTTGTTGGTGAAGGTTTACTAATTCAACCTTTTGGCGATCATATAGGCAGTGTTGATGTAAGAGAGTTTCTAGTTTGTACAGCTCAAACAACCAGTTGGAACCAAATATTCATTGGCATGATTCTGTAGTAGACTATTAAACATTTAAAATCCAGTTGGTCTCAAAAAAAATATAAAGGGAACCGAAAGTTGAGTGGTAGGAATTTATACTGTTATCAGCTGGTAGTTAATTAGAGATTTTTCATGCATTAATTTATGTGTTATCAGTTTTGTATTAGCAAAAAGTTTTGTAATAATTATTCATGGTTTTTTAGCTTCTTATTCATGCATTTGTAATAAGCATAAAGATTTGTAATAATTATTCGAGAGTATGGATTTTTTTATATAATATTTTGTATGGAAATTTTGGTGAATTGTACAGACTTTTATTTGTGATAATTAATTGAACTTGATTACTTTCGATATTTCCTAATTTACTGCATTGTACGGACTTCTAATTTCAACACAGCAGTTAATTTCGATGCAAATAAGTTAATTTCGACGCAATAGTTAATTTTGATGCAAATATTTAATTTCTGAACATATCTTCTAGTATTATATAACCAATACGATGGAAAAGCCCACCGAAGCGCCACAAGCGGGTAATAAGAGCACGGATGAACCTCAACTCGTGGCTTCCCATGAACTTCATATAGTATGCACGCAGGCAATACCCGAGTGTCCATCGTCAAGCTCGGATGACGCCGAGGTCAACGCTCCCGCGAGTGAGTCTTCGTAGCACTTGCCGAGTGATTCTCACCCATCTCCCCAAAGGAAGAGAAAGGGCGGGTACGATGACGAGGTCGACTCCGATTACATCCCGCCCGTAAAGTCAGTATGTTTTAGTCGGATATCGTGTCTTCTATCTAACTCTTTGTATATGCACATTTTAATCGATTCATGTTAATGCTGCACTAGAAGGATGCCTCACGACATTCTAAACGGAAAGCCATAACAGCGCCAGAAGAGAGGGGAATACAGGTGGCAGCCGAGACTGCCACATAGCCCAAAGAGGCAGCTAAGCCCAAACGTAGAAGGGAAGAACAAAACAAGAACAAGCTGTCGGACGAAACCCACGTCGTCACGCGCCTCAATGCCAAAGGAGAACCCTATCGCCGGAAGAGGCTTTTGTCAAGTACAACAACCAATGCGGAGCTGTAGTAAGGGATAACATGGAGATCATATTCAAAGATTGAAAGAAAGTTACCCCTGGAAAAATGAAGTTATGCTGGATGGAGCTGAAAAGAAGGATCATATTTCCAGAAGGGGCAGAGATAGAAGCGAAGGAATTTGTGCTAAAGACTATGGGAAAGCTATGGCGGAACTAGAAATATGATCTTAACAAGTTTTATGTGAAGAAGGATAAAACCCTTTTCAATACTATGGGAAGATAACATAGGCCAGTTGGGAAGAGTTTGTGTCGATGAAGACCTCAGCAGAAGAACTCGAATAGAGCAAGAAAATGTCCATACTAGCAAGGAGAAACACGTATCCCCATCATTTGGGCTCGACTGGTTACCGCCCAAAGATCAAGAAGTGGAGAAAGGAGGAAGAAGAATTAAGAAAGGCAGGCAAACCAGTACCTATGGACGGTCACGATGAACGGAGCAAGAACTGGGTGCATGCAAGAACGCCATCTTTTATGTAGGAAAGCGTTGTCATTTTCATAGACCCTAAGCCGCAGCAGGTAGCCAACCAGATGAAGTCAATTGCCGTAAAGCAAAAGGTTGGGATATTCATGCCGGACAGGGAGATTGACCAGCTGTCATGCGTGTTGGGCAACCCTGAGCACTTAGGCCGCGTTCGAGGGGTCTCCTCGAAACTTTCTTGGAAAGAAGGCTTCAGAAAAGACGCTGACAGATAAAAGAAGCACGATCGTTACAAGTAAGAGATCGTGTTACATGTAAGGGAGCAGGTGCATGCAGAGATGAGCAGAATCATGGCAGAGCACTTTGGATTCATGGGCGGATCTTTCCAACAAATGCCCCAAAGCGACCCTAGATTTGCGCCCGGACCGAGATATCCAGCCGACGATCTAAAGGAGGACACACCTTGCAGACTGCTCATCTTGGTCGGAAGGGCAGGAAGGACAGTAGAAGTTGCCATGGGAAGGGCGTTGCCGAGCCGCAGGTTTCACTGCACCGATATTCCGGATGACTATGCCAAAGTAGAGGTGCAGAAGGTCTATGAAGATCACATGAGGTACGAGATAAACCTTCCAATCCCTGAGGGCATAGTATACCTGGAAGATGCGGTGGACCAGATTATTTTGTGGCACAAAAGAGATATTGTCTTAGGAATCTCAACGGTTCCTCTAGCAAGGAGACCAATGTTGCCATCTCCCGTTTCGCCTAGGCTTCTATAACGCTTAGAAATTCATAACCAGAATTCTGAATATTTTATGTATTAAATCCCTGCCCAGGAAAGCCAGGGTATACAAATACCAAGTTGCCATACAGAGTATGTTTTACAAATAGAATAAAAATTGTCTTACAGAAATGCAGCAGAAAACGATAAATAAATCTATGAACAACTAAGCCGCGCAGAGGCTTCCATTTCATAGGCAGCTTGATGGTGGATCCAGCCTACTCCTCCCGACGTTCCTCGTCAGAGTAGAACTCCATATCTAAGAGAGGGAAATGGAGCAAGACTGAGTACCACCCACATTACTCAACAAGTCACACCCGCAAATATGCACAATGCACGGGAGGCAAAGAAAGGCTTTGGGCTCATTTGCGTAAAAGCATTTGCAAACAGTAGGTTCAGAAACAAAAGAAACGTTGTTTAATTTAATAGTATTAAATCACCAATGATCAACGCTATACACAACATTTTAAGTTAATTTATTATAGTGGAACTAATCACAGTGAGTCTTGACCAAACGCCCATAATCACGGGCATGACTATTTGAATAGTTTTTAACTCTAGCCAGAGGTGTACAACTGTACCCACAAGATACAGCCCCATACATGTTCCCGTGTACCGGTGTGTCACCACGACACCCCGCGAGAGGTTGTGACAGGACCGTTCACGCAACTCCTCCCTAACTATCCACACTATGCTGAGATTGCACCTGCCGACAAGGCACACCATATCGGCCAGGCTACCCCCCTTGCGCCACAATGGATTCGGAAGCCGATCAACCCGACCCCGAGCCGACCCAACTCCATCACACCCATCCTCACCAACAGTGCCTAGGAGAGGGAGAAGCTACGCTACAAGCCCAACCGTTGCCCACGCTGGCTTGTGGTATGTATGGAAAACTGCTCAAGGGGTTCCCGCGAACAGGTCCTTAATTGCCATGGGTATGACCAACAAAACCATGCACCCACAACCCACCATTAGGGTTATATTTTAGTTAAATAATTATCCATGACCAAGGTCCCATTAGTTCGGCATAAAGTCGAGCCATAAATATATATGTTAAAGAGGAATTATTGTTCCCAAGGTGAACTAGTTGATCCTAAGCATGGCTAAGAGGGATCTAGGTTATACTCTAATCATATTGTTACCTAGGTTACAAAGGTATAAAGGGTTGTCAAGCTATGGTCGTCAAATTGTATATATAGGTTAAGCACCATCCCACATGACATGATAAAAACATGCATCTTTATTTACATAAAACAAATATTTCGCATAAAGTAGGTAAAACATGATCAAGAGTGTTGATGTAACTTGCCTTGTTCCGGCTCTGCAACCTCAGCGACAACTTCGTAGTACACAGATGGGTCGAAAATGTCGGCTTTTAGTGACATTCAAAGCACAAATAATAAAAACAGCACATGAGAATACTGAAACATGAGCTAAAACTATTTTTAATGGATTCTTGGCATTTTTTTGGATTTAATGAAATTTGAATGGAATTAATCGGAGCTCGTATGAATTAGTTATGAATTTTTAAAGATTCTTTGTGTTAATTCTATACAAAACTAAGGCCCTAATGATTTATTGCGTAATTAAAAGTATTAATGGTGTCTGCGGACTAGGAGACCGGTGCCAACAGGCAGGCCCCACCAGGCAACGACTCACGGGTTGGCGGTGCATGGTGGACCGAGTCCGCGCGCATGCGGCCGTGGGCATGGGCGCGCGGACGGCCCTGATCTGTCGAGAGCCTGAAAATAAGCTTGTACAAAGGCATGAATTTTTTGCCATCGGATGATGTGCCAGAACAATTTGAAAATGGTAAGCATTCCTACCCCTATGGAAATTAGCTCAAGAACCTTGGCAGCTAAAAAGGTGGTATGAATGGTACATGCTTGCAAGCATGTTTGGGATTAGAAAGATAAGCGTTGACATGCCGACAAATATTTTCATGAGCGGACCATGCCAATTTTACGTAGATTTCAGGGATATGCATGCCCTCTATCGCTGGGATAAGCTTGACGCAAATTTGATCACCATGTGGTGCCTGTAAGTATATAACCGCTGCATTCTGCTTATTCTAAATCCTTTTTTGCAGGATGAATTACGACATAGCAGAAAAGATGAATATACCTGTTGGCTTCCTAAACCCATGTCAAATAAGCGAGCCAAACCACACCTTCAAACTGGACAAGAAAAAAATATCTACGAAGCTACTGGCCATGACTCCTGCAAAGAGAGATGCTTACGTAGCTGAAAGGCATAATATTAAAAATTTAGAGGTGGCCGCTTACATAGGTCAGGCAATAAACTCAATACAGGACAAAAGATGCATATACGCCCCATACAACTTTGTGTAAGTTTGATATCCGGTTCATACTTTCCCTCTAATTAATCATGATTCGAGTAACAAAACATTTCATGGTATTTTGTGTAGAGACAATTGGATTTGCTTTCTTCTGTATTCAATGATGGCGAAGCTATGGTACTAGACCCTCTCGAAAAAGAAGACAGTACCTATGTTGAATTCCTTGGAATTTTAGATTAGTAAGTGATATATAAAAATTTTAACTATGGACTTCTCGTTCACGAGCTGTGGTTATATGTATGACTAACTCCCTTTATTTGCTCGGACAGCGCCTACAAGTTCTACTATTGAGAGGACGGAGAATGGTTGGAAAAAAGAGACGATTTGTTGATCCGCAATAAGTGGCCGGTAATTAATGATGGGCGTACACTTCTTATAAGTCTGCGTGCTAATCCATGTAACTAATTAACATTGTTTTTATGTCTTACAAAGTGCCACAAGCAACTCAAGGGAAGCGTGCTATGTAGATATTATGTCTGCGAGTACCTTAGGGTCAATGGGAGGTACTACACGAACCCCACAGCTGTAAGTAAATCATCAACTATATATATATTTATTATAGTTGCTAGTTTTCAATTACTAATAATTTCTTTTCTCTGAATGTACTCGATGCAGCTTCTTAGACTCCAGAAGTCTGAAAGGACGCTTGATGAGAAAGCAGTTGAGAATATACAGCGAGACATGTGCCACTTCATCCACTACGAGTGCAGCCTAGAGCGGTTTTTCTATAAAGAAGGGCATCTAAACTCGGACAAGAAATTCGAGTGTCTTGTTGACTGGGTCAAGAAAGTCATATAATTAAATTGTACATGTGGATCGAGTTGTAAGATATTTCACAGACATCATTCAGTACTATGTGTGTTTATATAAGTACTGTATAAATATCTTAATTAATTAATTGCTTGTCTGAATTAATTAATATTGTATATATTATCAAATACGGTTTCGATCGATAAAAATAACATTTTCTATTGATTGCCCAAACAAATCATCATCGATTCTATATATATACACATAATACGCGAACCCAAAAATAAATTCAAAATTGGCGAGAAATCCAAATTCAAAATTTAATGGCAAATCTTCACAGGCGGGCCACATTGTAAAATTTCTCCTTTGAACCTGTTTTCACTGGCGGGCCATGTTAATAACCTTCTCCTGTGACCTTGTTTTCTTTGGCAGCCGGTGTTACGCGGCCGCCAGCGAAAATTATTTTCGCTGGCGGGTGCGCTACGTGGCTCGTTAGAGAAAATGGTAGCTTGTTAGCGGTCGTTTTCCGCCAGAGAAAAAGTTTTATTTTCTCTTACCTACGGTCGCTGGCGGCTGGCCTAACCGCCACGGGAAACTTGATTTGGCCACCACAAATCTGCCTTTTCGTAGTAGTGAGACGGTGGTTTTTTGCAGAGTTCAGTTGTGGTGGGAACACGAGTATTTTGGGAGGGTGGTTTTTTATGTAGGCAATTACGATGTTAGGGAGGAGGAGGATAACTCTGCTTCTAAGTAGTAGAGATATTTGTGGAATTTGTGCATATTTATTTGGTTGTATTTGAGAATGAAGTTTGTATTAGGATCAAAGACCTAATAACAATTTCTTGGTAGACAGTGTAGAGTGAACGGATTTTATATATTTTTTCCTTTCTATTGTTAATTTATATTACTAGATTCCTATTTCAGAGAATTTCCCTAGAGTTCGAATAAGTTTCTAGACAATTCAAATACTTCACGACAAAATCAATAGCTTTTGAAAGTCCATATTTCCATCTACCTATTTTTCTGGCTAGGTTGTGCTTATTCTTTGCATTATGGTTAGGTTGTGTTTATTCTTTCCATATTGCATTATGTTGTGAAATCTATTTAGATAACATTTTACAAATTTTAGTAATAGTTTCTTGTCTCCATGACACGCTTTTAAGTTTTAACCATGTATATATATTCAACATATAATTAAATAATGAGAGCAACATTATTGGGTAGGACATTTGGGTATTTTAAACGGATCCGGCATTGACATGCACAGTCTAGGGTCAAATCCTATATGACCATGAATGGGAACTCGTAAATACAAAAAAAAGAGGAAATTCTCCCGCTTTGCATGTGCAGAGAGTCCGCCTCAATTCTTGAGGGCGTTTAGATATGGTTCTATCTCTCTCCCCTCTCCCTCAAATAATCACCATGCTACGGATGTTGTTTGATGCATGTACGTGGGTGTGGTACATGTGCTCTACATAGGGATAGTTTGAAGATAAGGAAAAAGAAAACAGAAAGAAGATCACGTAAAATAAGATAAGCTATTAGCGTATGATTAATTGAGTATTAATTATTTTAAACTTAAAAATAGATTAATATAAAATTTTAAGACAACTTTTATATAGAAAATATTTAAAAAAACATACCGTTTAACGGTTCGAAAAACATGCTTACGAAAAACGAAAGAGAATTTTTTCTCTACCTATACTTCTTAACGGAGTCTAATTCTACTCAAAAAGAGTTGCCTAAGTGCATGGCAGTGTTGTGATTTGCCATCTTAATTCCTACCGAGCCACTCATCAGCATCCCCCAAAAAATTTTTTTAAATGCAAACTTTTAGTCTGGTTTAAGTTCCACTAGTTGGTACGGTATCATTACTCGATCTCATTTTGTCTTGCCTTGAAGAAACTCCAAACTTTACCTGATTAATTAAATCAAACAAGTAATCCTACAAGGAATGAAGTCCATCATCAATTAACCACTTTGATAGGAGTACTTTTAGCTCTAGCCGGTAGAGCGTATTGTCTCTCTCCTCTATATTGAGAGGTGCACGTTAGTCTTAAAAAAGAATGTAGCTCGTTACTTCTTTTCACATTCTCTCTTCTTCATCTTCTATGATTTTGATAACTTGACAAATTAATGCTAAGAGACTGCCTATGTCACACTGTTGACTATACAAGTAACTGGCTCTTTTGGTTGTTTCATGGATAGTCCATGCATCAATCATTAGTTCTAGACTTCGGAAAAAAGAGCACATCAAAAATTTGAATAAGCTTAGAATATTTTCTTTTGCACGTGTTTCCCTGGTCGAGTAAATCTCTCTCTCTCTCTCTCTCTCTATATATATATATATATATATATATATATATATATATATATATATATATATATATATATATATATATATATATATATATATATATATATATATATATATCACCCTTAGCTTTGTACTTAGAGCACGTCCAATGATGGAGCTTGCTCCCATGTCACCTCTATGATAGCGAGAGGTATCTCCACAAGCAATCTTTATAATAGTGGTCCCTAACAAAATCTCCATGATTCACATTTTGTACATTTTTCCGTCTTCACGCTAGTTTCACCTAACCATATTTGCTTCTCCTCTCATTATTTGATCCCATCACCCAATGAGAAGACAACACAGTTTGGAAGCTCATGGTCCAAGCTAGTCTCAATTCATCACACGCTGTTGGAGTGTACAGCCTTCGAGTATGAGATCCTATAAATTGAGACTTGAGAGTGGGTTGCAGCACCGAGCTTGTGTCGAGCGAAGAGATAGGGGGCGTTCGGGAAGGCCGCTGAGTGTGTTTTATAAGCCGCATAAAAAATAAGAAACGTTATTAGCGTGTAATTAATTAAGTACTAACTATTAAAAATTTGAAAAAGATACTCTCATATAGAAAGTTTTTGTAAAAAATATATTATTTTGTGTTTTAAAAAGAATACTAACAAAAACCAAGAGATAAGTCATAAGATAGAAGCAGAATTGAACTGGGCGTTAGTTTCTAGGAGCTTATTATCGTTGTTTTAGGCTTAATTTGAAGGTGAAGAATGTGTCAGAAGAAGATCACGTAAAACGAAGTAAGCCATTAGCGTATGATTAATTATGATTAGCTATTGCAAACTTGAAAATAGATTTATATGATTTTTAAAGTAACTTTTATATAAAAATTTTTTATAAAAAACACACTGTTAGGAAAACATAATCACGAAAAACGAGAGAAGTTTTCTTCCAAACCTAGTAACGAACGATGCCTTAGCCCTCCCTCCCTCCCCTAAATTGGAGGGCTAGGTAATCCCGTCAATTGCCTCAGCTATGTTTGAAATGTGTGAGCTTATACATGGGTCCAACCTATATTAATTATCTATATAAAACTAGCTTCACCAATACTCAACCCTTACTACTGGGTTCTAGGTTGGTATCACACTCGTGTCTTATGTTCACAAGACAGTTTTTGTAAACATTATTTTTATATTATTTTACACAAATATACCATCAGGCGAGAAGTTACAAATCTATACCCCTGCATATCTCTAAACTATTTTTTTAAATAATAATATTTTTTTAAAAAAATAATATTTTTTTAAAAATTCTTCAGGAGGTAACTTGTATGTCCATGTGCTCATGAGGTAACTTGTACATTCCATTTCTCAATTTCTTGTATCCTGCTGTTGCATTGTGTAGTCATGGGCAAAACAAATTCTGACGTATAGCTTGTTAATCTTAGATCTATTATTAATCTTAGATTTTTTTATTTTAAGACAGGAGAAATAATATTTACAAGGTGAAAGAGACTATTGGAGGTTCCAGATTTCCTGCATTTGTACGCGTGGAAACACGCATGACGTCTGGATATGGACATGAGCATGTGCAAAGCCGATGCAAGCAACGATTTCACACATTAAAAACACGCAAAAAGAAAATTAAACAAATGGAGAGCTGTCTGTTAAGCTCTCACATGATCCTCCATCCACTAGCTTTTTTTCTAAACAAAAAGGGCAAAAAAACCGAATTAAACTAAACCCAATTGCCAATTTGCTAGCATCACCAAGCACACACACACACAAGGGATAAAGATTGGGAGACAGACAGACAGATAGAGAGGCCAGGCTGAATTTTCCATGCACCAATCATTGGCCAGCTCCCAACACCTACCGCAGCACCAAAGTGCAAGAAACCCAATTATTATATATTTTCTCCAATTAACAGACTACTGTTTGTGTTATTCTTCTCCATGATGCTCCAATTAAGTTGAGCTAGGGAAGCATAACTTAAGGATGTTATACTTCTTTAATTTCATATTAAATGAGCTGATAAGAGGTTAGTTTGGTGTGTTGCTGGGGTGGCTGTATCAGGTTAATTGAAGATATTTATTACTCTCTTCGTCCTATAATATAAGAGATTATATTATATTTTTTAAAAATTAAGAAAGTAGCAAAAAGATAAATTACGGTATATAATGTGATAGTTAGGGTAATAAACTAGCACAAAAAATAATGGATAGAGAATAAATTAATACAAAGTTGGTATGTGGAGAATAAACTAATATAAAGTTAGTAGGTGGGAAATAAACTAATAAGAAGTTAATAGATTAGGGATAAATAACTATTCCCTCCGTTCTAAAATATAGCAACCTATGACCGGATTAGACACAATCTAGATCTACGAGGTTGTGTCAAATCCGATCCTAGGTTGCTATATTTTGGAACAGAGGGAGTATATCAAGACCGTAAAATTCTTTATATTTTAAGAAAAGCTAGAAGGATAAATAGGTGTTTGAATTGGCTTATTGTCCTGGCTTGTAAGTCGTAGGTAAAACGAGAAACGTCATTAGCATATGACTAATTAAGTATTAACTATTAAAAATTTAAAAAATGGCTCTATTTGATTTTTTAAAATACTTTTATATAGAAAGTTTTTTAAAAACATATCGTTTTATATTTTAAAAAGCATATTAATGAAAATCGAGAAAAAAAAGCTAGAAATATCAAGCAGAAGCAGAGACGATGAAAGTCAATATAAGTAGTAGGAGGGAGGGAGTTCTGCTCTAACTGTGATGAGAGTGGGAATAAGTTGGGTGTAATATTCTAACAACAGTAAGAAAATGACGTTGCTCTGCACTAACACGCATCATTATGGCCACTGGTGTACCCATCCATCCCCAGATTATACTAGTACTAGTCTCCAAGCTATCCTAGAGAGAAGTTGAAGAGAGAGAAGAGAAGAGGAGGAAGAAGAGGAGAATCGCTGCCTGCCACTGGAAAGCAGCTGAGGGCTGTGAGCCTGCAGCTGCAGGAGCAGAGGAGAAGCAAGAAACAAGAGAGAGAGAGAAAGCGCTGGGACTTTTCATTGGATCCTTCGCTTTTGGGAGGGGAAGGTCTCCTCCTCCTCTTTCCTCTCTTCCTTCTTACCAGCGACAGCGAGCGTTGTTTGGTAGGAGGAGGAGGAGATGTTTCCGCCTGGGCTGATCCACCACCGGCCGGACGGCGGCGATGGGGGGCGGGCGGGGGCGGGAGGGGCTGGCGGGCCGAGCCTTGTGCTGACGGCCGACCCCAAGCCCCGGCTGCGGTGGACGGCCGACCTCCACGAGCGATTCGTTGACGCCGTCGCGCAGCTCGGCGGGCCCGAGAGTGAGATTGCCTCTGCCTCCTTGCCTCGTCTCTCTCCCTTCTCCCCCATTTCCTCCTCCGAATCTCCGGTACCCATTGGAGCGGCGCATTGCGCTTGCGCGGTTGGTGGTTTCTCTCCTCGGTGGGTGGGGTGGTTCCTTCTTCTTGGGTTGGTGCTGCGAGCTCCCGTGCTTCGCGTCTTGTGTTGTTCGCGCCAAGCCCGGCTTGGGAGCAAAGATTCGCGCGGGATTGGGCATTGTTTACTTCGAGATTTAGGAAAGGCTGGATCTTTCGTTTGATCAGGCTTCGATTTGGCGGTGGTTCACTGGAATGCGGCCACACTTACGGAAGCGGATTTAGAACGCTCTCGGTTGGTGTTGGTGTTTGCTTGATGGATTTGGAGGGGAACATGTAGCTATTAGTTGCTTACAAGTTGGCAGTTACTGATTCGAGTGAAAAACCAAGGTCGGCTACTGATTGAGCCGCTTGCTTGCTCCGTACTTTAACGAATTCTGCAACCATAGAAATCGGATTGTGTTATTTTTAGAGGAAAATGGTGGTGGTTTTGGGTGTTAGAATTGGGAGAAAGATAAGGGCGAAGTTTCTGCTTATTTTGGGTTCATTTCTGGCGTTTGTAAGAGGTAGGAATGGGATAAATACAGCGATTTCTCAATTTCCCACATAATGAATGCCGTGCTCACATTGGCACAAACATAGAGCAGATCAGGATGTGGAGAGAACTACTTACCCAGTGGTGGTGCCAACACCACAGGTTGTGGCAGCGGCATGATTGTTGCCACCAGCACGCTTTGCCTCCTTAGTACTTTAAAAAGACATCCGCCTAGCTTGCCTAGATGTGCCCTCCCGCCTCATCGGTATAGCCAATCATTCCACCTAGGGCTGCCTGATTGGCGGTTAGGCGTTAGGCACTTGCCATCGTATATCATCGACCTTGAGTATGCATTGAGTGTTCTTAGTGTAGTTATATCAACTTGATGTAATTGTCTGAGTTCAATAAAGCTTCCTTTATCTAAATAAAATGTTTTGGGGGCAAGGGCATTTAGAAGCAGAAGCTATAGAGGATTGACTGGTCTTTTTTTAGATTATAGATATTTCATTAAACAATGAAATTAGTAGTCAAATTACATTAGGACTCTGCATCTACCAGGGATGCACAAGTAAATCAGATGTATGAATCTTAGTCCATCGAGGTAACCATGGTGATGTTTGCATGAGTGAACAGTAATTCTCGCACATGGCAGAACGACATGTTTTAACCTGACTATATAACATAGTTGCGGCGAATTGCAGTTTGGAGAAGGTCACTTTGGAGGTGTTCAGCTCACATGGATGGAGGGCTAGCAACAGGATCTGCGCAAACTGAAATTTGGTGTTCCGTTACTTTGTTCAGACCTTGTTGCTATGTTTATTTTCTACTTCTGCTTGGTGTGGAACTATTGTAATAATGTGATGTTGGGCTTTGTGCGTCTTTGATGCAGTGGCTGGGTTATCTGTTATCTTAAAAAAACATAGTTGTTGACTGATAGGCTTTGTGCTTAAGTGTTTTCGTTCAAGTTTGAATTTTGTGAATTCGTGCTATGGTTGGCGTTATCTGTTCTAGTCTATGGCTAAAACTTTGTAATGGTGGATGGTTGAGTGCAGAGGCCAGAATAAAGACATTCCTTTTATCTAAAAAGCTGACATAACTGTTCAAAGATGATACTGTTTGATATTTTTGGGCATAGCCTAGGCATTTTGGCTTATTTCTTTGGGATAGCCTTGTCCAAGATTGCCCTTTAAAAAGTAGAATCTGGTTCTCTGCTGATCTAGTTTAGCTTAAAGCTTTGATTTCAGTGGACTCTGGTGTCTGCATGAAGTCTTTGATTCAATCATTAATAATTTATTAAAACTGTGCAGTGAATAGAAGTGCTGTTTTCTTCTCCTTTGAGGTCTTACTCAATTTTGTTGATTTGAGTTTAGTTCAATGTACTACTGTCGATTTTCTTGAGAGTTGTTTCAAATTTCACAGAACTATGCAAAATTACATATTTAAGCCACAATATCACCAAACTACAGATTTAGAACCAAATTTATCACAGAACTTGTAGTTTTGTGTAATTTATTCTATTTTCTTTTATCAAAATTCAGGGGTTCACTTTGACCTTTTGGTTCTAGTTATTTTGATGAACCATTTAAATTTCTGCCCAACGTTACATGTGCTTCTGTGATTATTTTCTTGCATTTTGTTAGTTACCGTCTATTCAATGTAAAGAATATATCGCACAGTTCCTTAATTGTTTGTAGGACTAGGATGCAAGTGAATACGTGGTTGTACTTTTTGGCTGTGAGTGTTTGTCTTATCAAATATATGCAAAAAAAGTACCTTTTCTTTACTCTGTGAAATTTTGTTTATTGAAAAGTTTTGGCCGGTAAACCTCTCTGTAAATGTTAAAACATAAAAAATGAAGGTTTGTTTAGCTGACAATAAAATGTAGATGACTGAACAACAAATATAAGCTGTCATTCCATTCTGTGGTTTCGAATCTTGATTTTCCAAAGTCTTGATTCTTGAGGGGTGATAAACAGTAGCTTAGCCAGACCAACAATAGATCCAAGTTCTAAATCTTAATTGAATCATGTTGGCATTCTATAAAAAAACGTTGTGATTATGGCTTTATGCATCTTCTGGTGTAACGGCTGGGATATTTATTCCATAATCTAAAAAAGAAAATGTTGGCACTCTAATTTGCTGGTTTGTCATTAGTCAATTGCTATATGTAATCCAGTAAAACATGCTAAGATGTGATTTCATTTTTTTATTTTTAAATAGATTACTCAATGCATGATTATCTTGCAGAAGCAACACCGAAAACTATCTTGAGGACAATGGGTGTGAAGGGGCTCACTCTTTTCCACCTGAAGAGTCATCTTCAGGTAATTCATAATACTTTTGCATATCTTGCAATGTCTGAAATGCATCTATTTAAGTTTGATCTCCCTCGACCAGAAATATAGATTGGGGAAACAATCTGGAAAAGAGGCATCAGAGCAATCTAAAGATGGTAAGTTACACAAAGCAATCTACTGACCTCACTGTTTATTTCCATTTATGTTCCAAGTCTTTCTCCAACAACTCCATTTATTTTGCATAACGGAAGTTCATTCTGAAGTTATGCAACTAGGCTACTATTAATCTGTGGGTATGTTAAATATGGTTCTGCTTATGAACTGATGTCATTTGATGCGAGTATAAAGTTGGTTGATCATTGATTTCAATTTGATCAATATTGATGTATTGCAAGGAATCACTATGTAGCTAACTTCTTGAAAGATTGGAGATTGCTTGGAGTTGTAGGATTTGGAGATGGTAGCCTAGGTTAACTGGTGTAAGGTTTGGGTGCATCTTGGGAGAAATCAGTTTGTGGCAACTTTTTGAAAGACTAGGAATTGCTGGAATTCCTATGGTTTGGACATGGCAGCTAAGTTAATGGTGTCATGAATTCCTTTAAGCTTACCATTCATATCTGTTCTGGGGCACCAGTCTGTAGGGACAAGAAGGAATAGGGTGGATCTGATGTGGGAAATAATGGGATGATTCGGAGTTGAGTGGTCTGCAGGCAGACAAGGACTGAATGGTGAGAGGGAATCTGTATGTTGAGGAGTATTTTATGTCAGTGTACAGACTTTTCCTTTTCACATGTTTCACAGAAAATAGAAAATGTTAGTGGTGATTGTAGGTGTAGCAGAAAGATTTATATTACTATTATGCATTTGGGCGGTTCAAGAATTTATATGTGCATGCATATATGCAAATCCAGGCACATGCTGAGCCAGTAGCTATCAGTCATGTCCAGTGCGGAAAATGTGCGAGTTATACTTGTTCTCTTGCATAAAAAAAATTTCAGTCTTCAGTTAAACTGAGCCCCAGTTATAATTGCATATTACTTGCATGAATAATCACATCAAGGATCATCAGTGGGAAATGGAAAAGAAATTTAAAATGACGTGTTGACAATATTAATCATAGTGTTGGTACATTTATCGTTGAATTGCGGCTTAATGTAATTGTGTCAAATGGAAACATTTGTAGATTGAGTTTGCTCTTCTAGTCAAATTCTTGACTTACATTTGTTATGCAGATATGTTTTTGTGACTTGAAAAACAGCACTGGAAAGACTGAGAGTTCTATTGGCCTTCTACTAACCTCTGACCCTCTGTTTTTGGTTTGCAGCGTCCTATCTTCTAGATGCTCAAGGTGGAATGAGTGTGTCTCCTAGAGTTTCCACTCAAGATGTGAAAGAGTAAGCTCCATGGGAAATATGAATATTTTAATAATATTCATATTCAGAGTTTCTGACCTCTGACATGTTTGTTTCTCCATTCTGGCAAATATGAATATTTTAATAATAGTGCTTGTATTATGTTAGTTGAAAAAGAGTTAAAATGTCACGTGTACTTGTTACAGAAATCAAGAGGTCAAGGAAGCATTGAGAGCACAGATGGAAATGCAACGAAGACTGCATGAACAAGTGGAGGTAACTTTGAACCTTGTTCCGTCATAATATTCTTTGGTTTTATACATGCTGTCAGCAAGAAAGAAGAGCTAGTGCTCACTAACTTCAGTATTTGCTGCATAAGAATAAAGCCCTCAAGCTTTAAAACAAATGATGCACCGTGAGGCTGATCTTCACCATTTTTCAGAACAGCCGGTTGTTCAGGATTTGTGCCCTGCATCTCGTGTCACCTAAACATGTGGAATCCACTTGTTCATTATAATTGCTACAACTGCACTTTTTTACACTTAGCATGTCACAACATGTCAACATGAAAAGCTCTATTGAAGACCTGCTTGTTTTTAGATTTTCATAGTAATCAGGAATACAGTGTTCAACAAACAATATTTGACTAATTTGATTTCCCATGATCAGGTCCAGAAGCATGTGCAGATTAGAATGGAAGCCTATCAGAAGTACATCGACACTCTACTAGAGAAGGCGTGCAAGATCGTCTCCGAGCAGCTCGCCTCAAGTGGCTTCAGCATCTCAGACAATGATCTCCCGGAGCTCTCTGGTGGTGTCATGTGTGGCTCCACTGACACATTGAGCTCCTCCATCTTCCACCAGCTCTCTGTCAGCCCAATCAACTTGCATAGTCCTGAAGGCAAGCCGACGCCCTCGGGCATCGAAGGCCAAATGATCCTCCAGAAGTCACCTGAGCTTAAACGCAAGTCTTGCTGAGCCATGTCGTTCGACGCAATCTGGATGCGACACCAGTTTTCTTGTCATGCGGGTAGTCATGTTGAATTTCGGAAAGAAGAGGGAGATGCTCTGCCAATCTTGCAGAGGCCATCTTGTTCTCTGGCTAGTGCATGTCAAGTAGCAAGGTTTTCTCTCCTACGTTATCAATCCAATCAACATATCTTATATAAAATGCCTAATGTGCTAGATCAAGTGCCTTCCTTGATAAATAATATTATTATCATGAGATTTGGGTTCTGACATGTTTAACTGATATATCAATCTGGAACATTTCGAATATCAGTTCCTATTTTTTCTGTGCAAATAGGTGAAAGCATTTTTTTATTGTCTACACATGTAACCACATAGCGTTCTTATTGCCTAAACTGCTTCAGAAGTAAAGAAAAAAAACCTTCATTTCTTAGATCAGCAAACAAATTTTGATCAATATCCAAAATTCTGTATGTAACATCAAATAAAAAATCATTTGACTTTACAAGTCTTTTTTAAAAGTTGAAAGCTGTAGCATTTGATAGACTACATCTTTACTGAACATGATTTGCAACTTGAAAGGTACTTGGTATATTCAATTACCGCCCTTTATAATTTCATTTGTTCCTATAAAATTACAGCTGCAACTAATACATCATCATCACCATTTTCAGGTAAAATACGCTCTATTTTTCACTGATATGTGCTATTCCCTCTATTTCACAATAAAATCCTTAATATTAGATGTGACACATTTTATTACTATGATTTTGTACGGCTCTTTCGTAGTATCCTATATTAGGAATAGAGAGAGTAGTCATCTACAACATTATTTTGTAGATAACCAATCTAAATGCCTTCCTTCTGGGGAAACACCTATGTAGGGCTCAAAGTTGCTACCTTTTACCTATTCTATCATTAGGCCAAAGTTAAGAGAATCGTGGTCTCACACTCACTAAAACAATACAAAAGGTTCCAACAAGGAAATCAATCCTAATCTTCAACTTAATCTACATTTCTTTATGCCCTAATGCGGTAATGCCCAATTAACCCCTTCCACCGCATAGTATCATTTCAGAAACAAAGAAGAGACAGAAAACATTTCTCACAAGTGACTAGCCCTAGGGACAACCTTGAAGGAATATTCCGAGCATCTTTTCTGAAGATTCTGCAATGGAAGCCTCCAAATCCAAAAATAAATAACTTTGGGCTACTGTCGACAACGACCAGCTTGTTTACAAACCACTAGTAAATTAGGTGTCAGGATCTTAAGATGAAATCGATGCCTCTCTCATGCAAGTGCTCTCTTTAGCTTACAACAGATGTCATGCATGGTTCCAACAAGCAGTACAAGATATGAATATTGCACTGGATATACCTGCAGTTTCAAGAATTTGCATGGACAGTTCCAATTCTTGTTCCTCTTTAACCTTATTGAGGATTTCACATTTGAAACCTATGAATATATATTGTATGAGTTTATAGGAAGTTCTATGATTCCTATATGCTTATTATGATGTACTCCCTTCGTTTGAAAATATAAGACGTCCTCGTTTTCCATAAAATCAATATTTAAAAATTTTGACTAATAACTAAACTAAAAATATTAGTGTCATGCATGTAGTATCACTAGATTTATATTTGATAATATTTTTTATTATAAAAGAAACTAATGATAAAAGTATGATGTTGGAGACTGTATAGAAACCTAATAGGGCTTATATTTTCAAAGGGAGGAAGTAATATTCTACACATATGTTCCATAGGTTTACATCTGTTAGCATGGAAATTAAAGTGAAAAGATAATATTAATTGATCATAGCACTTTCAGTATATTACTTAATCACGGGCCACTTAGAGAGAAAAACCTTTGTGAGAAAAAAACATAATTCATATATCACACATTTTTACATTACCCTTTTTTTTAGTAAATTAAAATCGATCATCGGCATGACCATGGCATCTTACCTTCAGACACGGCGCACAAAAAAACATTTAACCATAAAAGTAGTAGAGAATTGCAGCTAGGAAAACATTCGTGAAAAAAACACTACCATGTTATGCTACTATTTTGAAAAGGAACTGCCATGATTCAGCCAACCATTATACTTAGCCTACATTTGGAACACCGAACAGACACTACTACAAAATTAATTTTTTGTGACGTTAACCGTTTCAAAACACTGGCGGGCCAAAAAAAATGGCTACCTGCGGTAGGTAGACCGCGTGCGGTGCGACCACCAGCGAAAAAACATTATCGTTGGCGGCCAATAATGTGGCCCGCCTGTGAAGATTTCAGTATTTTCATAGGCGGGCCACGTTACACGCCGCCTGGCTTTAACGCCGGCGGCGCGTATCGTGGACCGTCAACGAAAATGAGTGTTCTTTTCGTTGGTGGTCCGCTTAAGTAGCCGTCAGCCGTTACTGCCATGGCAGGCGTCCACTTAAGTGGACCGTCAACGAAAACCCATTTATATGGTATCTTCTTCCTCGGCCCTGTTTATTAGAGCCTAGGATTTCTCTCTCCTACAAAAGCAAAAATATAGGGGGGAAGGTTTTCAACTCGAAATCTTTAGTGGATTTTAGCTTTTAAGGTTAGATCCTTGTTCTCCTACCTTCTTTATGCAGTTTACTTTTAAATTTGTGTTTTTAATTTAGTGGATTTTGTAATCATGCATAGTGTTCTTATGTGACCTAGATCTATAATTTTTAATTGGCACCTTGGAACTCAATTTGGCGTAAATATTTTATGTAATCTTAGAGCAATGGTGTTTACTTATCCATCAATGATGATTGTTTAGCTAGATATGGTAGTTTTTGTGTATATTAAGTTAGTTAGATTTGGATCTAATTTGAAAGAGAGAGAAACACTAGTATGTCTTAATTTTTTTTTGTAGATATAGATTTGATTACTTGGATCTGAATATTTTTTTATCCTACTTTGTATGGAATTTTCGGTAAATCTGGATATTTTTTAGTGATCAATTAATTGAACTTGATTACTTTGTATAGAATTTTTGGATAATTGTATGGAATATAGTTAATGTTTGGATGTTTCTTTATTTGGATGCATTTTAATGCAAATACGATAATTTGTACTGCATTCGAACTGAATTTTACGGAGGCATGTAAGAGTTCGACTGAATTTGCAGATACCAAGGTCATGGATGTACGATACATCAAGATTTCATACGTTATATATTACGGGTATTTCTAAATTCATTGATGCTGCCAAAGCGCATGCTGTGAGTAAGAAGATCAAGAAAATTCATTCTCCATGTGTTGACTGTAAAAACCAGAAAGTATGGGGTTACCTTGATGTAATCAAATCACACTTGGTGACGCGTGAATTTGTTAAGAACTACACAACTTGGACTTATCATGGCGAAGAAAATGTATCTAAGAGAACCGTCATTGAAGGCGCCGAACCCTAAGAGGATCGCCATGAAGGTTTCATAGATGGTAGTCGCTGTGTTATAGTAGATGAATTCCATCGTCGTGATTTCGATTTAGAGGATGATCATGTTACGATGGATGGTACTGATGGCTCTGATGACAATGATTTCAATTTAGAGGAGGTGCTGTGACACACGGAACCGGAAGTGCTATCAGGGTTTGCGAGAGGTTTAGATAATTTCGAGAAGTTACAGAAGACAGCTAAAGAACTTTTATACGATGAGTCAAAGGGTTGTGACAAGGAGTTCACAGTGTTGCGTTTAGTGCTTGAACTTTTGAGATTGAAGGCTAAGAACGGTTGGTCCGACAGTAGTTTAAACGATCTGTTGGGTGTCTTAAAGAGGTTGTTGTCGAACCCTAACTCCCTACCAACCAACACATACCACATGAAGAGACTTATCTGCCCGTTGTCGCTAGGTTTGGAAAGGATACACGCTTGTGTCAACCACTGTATCCTGTACCGTAAAGAGCACGCAATGTTGGATAGGTGCCCAACGTGCAAAACTAGTTGGTACAAAACTGGTAACCAGTCTCCGGAAGATGATGCTATTGGTCAAGAGGATAACTCTGCTTCAATCGAGCAAAACAATAAGAAGATTCCTCAGTTGATGATGTGGTACTTGCCACCCAAAGATCGTCTGAAGCGTTGTTCTCGAACCCTAGGGACGCTGAATTGATGCGCTGCCATCATGGAAAGCGCAAGAGGAACGGGAAGCTTCGTCAGCCAGCTGATGCTCAACAGTGGAAAAATTTCGATGCAATGCACCTAGAATTTGTAGAGGATCAAGAAATGTAAGGTTTACACTAAGTACAGATGACATGAACCCTTTCGGTGACTTGAGCCGTTCATATAACACTTGGACAGTTCTCCTAACCATGTAGGACCTTCCAACATGGCTATGTTAGAAACGAAAACACGTTTTATTATGCATCCTTATACAAGGCACCAAACAACCTGGTATCGAAATAGATGTATTTCTTGAATCGTTGATGGAGGATATGGCGGATCTATGGAACAAGGGGTTTCGAGTGTGGGATGAATTTTTACGACAGTACTTCACCCTTTGAGTGTAGGATCTAAGAAGCTAGTGCATATGCGGCACCGACGGTTCTTAAAGACAAATCACAAATATCGCATGAAGGCCAGACATTTCGATAACACTAAGGAGAATGAGGCCGCACCTACTTCTTGTGATGGCAAATGGGTGTTCAAAGTGACGGAGAACATTAAGGTTATTTTTGAAAAGGTGCAGAAGAAGGGAACAAAGCGAAAGAAGGGAACAATGGGTATGGACAAACCTGACGTGCCATTCAAAAAGCACTCCATCTTCTTTAAGTACTTGCCGTACTCGAAGGATTTGGAGGTTCAACATGCCATCGATGTCATGCACCTAGAGAAGAATATATTCGATTGCACCATTGGGCTCTTACTTGACATACCTAGTAAAACAAAGGATGTATTGAAGTCACGTAATGACCTGGTTGATATGAATATCAGGAAAGAGCTTCACTCCATAGATCTAGGTATTGGCAAAACCTATCTTCCCCCGGCTAGCTTCACCTTGACAAAAGAGGAGAAAAAAACATTGTGCAAAAGTCTACATGGGTGAAAGTACCTGCAGGTTTCTCGTCAAACATTAAGCTACTAGTCTTGGTGAAAGATTTGTCAACATCTGGCTATAATTCTCATGATTACCATGTGATGCCGACAGTGTTTCTCGTTATTGCAATCAGAGCAATCAAACCAGTTTATATAAAGGTGGTCATCACAAGGATGTGTTACTTCTTTAATGCCATTTCACAAAAGGTCTTTGATCCTGAAGAGTTAGGTCCTCTTCGTATATTTATGATAGAGACTATGTGCCAACTAAAAATGTGCTTGCCTTCGTCGTTTTTTGATATGATGGTACATCTCATAGTTCATATCGTGCCACAGATAATTGCACTTGGTCCGTTATACTTACATCAGATTTAGTTGTACGAGTGGTAGATGTCCATTCTAAAGGGGTACGTACGGAACCGTGCTTATCCCGAGAGTTCAATGATAGAGGGATACACTATGGAAGAAGTCATAGAGTATTGTATAGATTACTTATAAGATGGGAAAACAATTGGTTTAGTAGTACCTCGATATGAGGGGAGATTATCTGGAAGGGGGACAAAAGAAAAGAAAAAAATAATCGACCATGAATACAAAACAGTGTAAGATGCTCATTACAGTGTCCTAAAACAGCTCGCGATAGTAGAGCCATTGTCACACCTTGAAAATCGGCCTAATTAAAAATCATTTTGTGTAAATGGAAATACAAGAATACACTAAAAAATTTGTTTGAGAAAATATTTGAATAAAATTTTGAAATTTCCAATATTAAATATCCCAAGTTAAAATTTTAATTAAAATGCTTAGATGCTTTTATATTCTCTAGGGTTTTGTCGAAATATTTTAAGCATTTGAGTGTTGATAATAATTAATTATCTCCTGTCTCGTGGTGGTTTTTGCCTCCGATAAACTCCCCATGATTTAATAAACTCTCTGAAATTTTTTCGGATTTTTCGGAGCTCCAAAATTAATTTTAATGTAATAAAGATCATTTCAGTAATTAAATAAATAAAGAATATAATCCTTTTCTTCCCCCCGGATCAGGTCTTTCCTGCTCCAACCCTTTGATGTCTCTCCGTTTACCTCGAACTCTGGTTCCCTTCTTCATTAGGGATTTGGTGTCGCTCCTGAAACCCTAAAGTCTCCTCGAAATCCTAAATCCTGAGTTCTCGGATTTATTCTATTTCAAAACCGTAAAATACCCCATAATTCTTTGACTCTCAGAAACTCCTTTCCATGGAAATTCCTTTGGAAGATGAACCCTAGACCTCTTGATCTTCCGAGATTCGCGCTATCCCAGTCTCCATAAAATATTCTCGTCAATTCCTTGATTCCCTGAATATTCACAATATTCTGAATACCTCTATAATCGATCTGTAAAATATCCTCTATTTTCTAATCCCGCAAAATATTCTTCGTTTTATACTCCAACAGCGGCCTCTGCAGCGGGCGACACTTCAGGGGCTGGGGCCTCAACCTCAGTAACTGCCTCTTGGTCGGGCGGCGACGGCGACCCCGCAGTCGGGACCACCTCAGTCTCCGCGACTGGGCTGGCCACTGGCTCAGCGGGTATGTTCACGGTTGCCGGCTCGGCTAGGGCAGGCTCTTCAAGGGGAGCGGTCGGATTGGTCTCCTTGAGATCGATATCGGCCCGCTTCCTGCATGACGAAACAAGACATCAGAACACTACTTCAACAGGCAAGAATCCCAGAAGACCCGGAGCAGCTTACCTCTTGGAGAACTTGAGTCTCCCACCGGGTGATTCAGGTTCAGGCGCAGTGCGCTCAGCAGTCGGGCTAGTCGGCGTCACAATTGGCGGCGGCACATTAGCTTGAGTTGGCCCCATCTCTGGTGTGGCTGGCTTGGGCACCCCCATGCTCGGCGGTACCCGCTCTGGCCAACCACTCGGCGGTGCTGTTGCCGGACTCGGCAATGTTGGGCTCGGCCCCGCAGGTCTCAACCTGGGGCTTGATCGCCTAGGCGTCGCGGCGGTGGTGTCCTTTATCTTCAGCCCTCCTACCGTGACACGCGGCGTCATGGCCCCCTCGCCCCGATAAAGAACAGGTTTCTTCTCGGCTCTCTTGGAGTTGGGTTGGGCGGCAGCAGGGCTCCTTGGCCTTTTCTTCAACGCAACGGCCGACAACGGGCGGGAGTCCTCATCAAACTCCACGCACCACTACAGAAGATTCAACAGAATACATCATACGATGCCAGGCAATCACACATACAAGTCCACAGGCATTCGCTGCAAAGGAAAGACGGAGGTTACCTCGGGGCGGGGCCAACTGCGCCTATAAGACGCAATGCGTCTCTTCTTGTCTTCGGTCTTGATCACCCCACTGGAGAAGTATCTGAACAGGGTTTCCGTCACCTTCTGCTCATTGGCCGACTCATGGCTGACCCGGTCAGGATCATGTTTTCCCTGGTAATCCCAGCCAAACGCACTCCTTAGCTTCAGGGGCTGGAAGCGCCGAGTCAGGAACCTCCTGGCCACTCGGGGTCCAGTCAGGCCAACCTTCTTGAAGTTATCTAACTTTGTCAACAGTTGATGTACCTGGCCCATCTCCTCAAGGGTTGGATCTGCTAACCAATTTGGTAAAACCACCGGTCGCAAGCCGGTGAATGGCCGCAAGGAGGGAGCTAGATCTGCGCAGTAGAACCACTCCTTGTGCCAGCCTTTTAAGGAGGATTTCAAGGGAAGATCAAGATATGACTTTTTCCTATCGCTCCTTAGCTGAAGACCAGCCCCCCCAATTACACTGATGTTATTTTTGGAGGGCTGGGGTTTAATGTGGAACAAGTGCCTAAAGAAGTTGAAATGGGGTTCCACGCCCAAATAACACTCGCACAGAGTAACAAATATGGAGATCTGAAGGATTGAGTTGGGATTCAAATGCACCAACTCTAACTTATAGAAGTCAAGGATTCGGCGGAAGAATGCAGAAGAAGGAAGGCACAAACCCCGGTCGAAAAAAGAAGCAAAAACTACTGTTTTGCCAGATTGGGGATTTGGAGCCGACTCACCCTTAGCCGGCCGCCAGCGGATCACTTCTTGGCTCAGTAACTTCGATTGATTCTCCATCAGCGTCAGTTTCACCGAACTGCAATCGGACATCGGCCAAGTATTCCCTGGCGAACCCGCAAGATCCGAAGCTTTCGGCATGGTTGGAGGCGAAGAGATTTGGGGGAAAAGCGATTGGGGGCTTGGAACAGATGAGGAAAACTAGAGTCGCCCGAGTTCGCGCGGGAAGCAGCAGTAACAGCCAACCCTAGCCGAACGAGAGGCGAAAAGTTGGGCACGGAAGTGGAAGATGAAACGATTAGCTAATTTGGGGAAGATGAAGGAATCTTTTTCTCTCTCCCTGCTTTTTTATACAGCCGATGCCCACTAAGTGGGTTTGGGCCTACACAGTTAGCATTGGGCCATCAAGATATGAGTTCCTACAATAGCATGCTTTATGTGGGCCGCCCGCAGGCTGAGTTGAAATTATAGTGCTGGTGCTACCAATAGGAATCGATGAGGTAAGCAGATATGCTTCATGGGAGCCTTATTGCTAAACATATATGTTTGGGTATCTGCTTTATCCGTTAGGTCTCGAGGATATATCCTTATAAGGTTCGCAAGCTGGTCTTCATTAAAATTAGGGATGCAAGTATCTTTCTCGGGTACACCTGACCACGCAGTGGATTAATTTTCATGTAGTGGTACCCGGCCTACATGCGTGGCCACTAGTTGCCATGAGCAACATCATTCCAGCCGACATGACGCTGAAGAGTCTAACTTTCGAGTAGTGCACTACTCGGGAGAGACTATAAATATCTATTCCCACTGACATGATGGGAGGAGTCTAACTTCTGAGTAGGACGCCACTCGGAAAAGGCTATAAACCCCTTATTCCAGCTGACATAAAGCTGAATAGTCCCATATACGAGTAGCATCCTACTCGGCAAGACTACAAACACACATTCCAACTGATATGAAGTCGAAGAGTCCTATATACGAGTAGTACCCTACTCGGCAAGACTATAAAGTTTATTTCGGTTGACATGATACCGAAGAATCTCATATACCAGTAGTAATCTACTCGGGAAAGATTATCAGGTTAAAGATCTTTGACTTTATGTTTAATTGTCCTCACAAGTAAGCACAAAGTCGGGGGGCTACACCTAATAGGTGGGCCTATTCGGTGCATACTATTCATACATCTAAATGAAGCCCTTCATAGCCTTGCTGCCAGCTGACATGAAGCAGGACTCGGGAAGAAGGCTCACTCGGACAAAGAGTATTCGGGAGCATCGCACTCGGGCAATCTTCACCACGAAGGATGAGCACTCGGCGTCAGCTGTGACTCAACTATGAAGGTTTCAGGGGCTACTGTGGAGGCCATGGATCCCGGGTACCTCATTACCAGTATATGGGCCACTCGGATAGAGTATGGGCTAGATCATGTAATTAGAGATAAGATATAACCCGACAGGCCTTGCCTTGTATAATAAGGAAATATAGTCCTAGTCGGTTAAGTTTCTATCTCTAAGAAGGATCTCCCTTGGCCGTATCTGGCTGGGATCCTTATCATGTACCCCTATCCCCTAGTATATAAAGGGAGGCAAGGCGCCCCATGAGGGCAGAACAACACATGGAAGATCATTGATCACCGAACACCTCAGAGAAATAACACCTCAACTGGACGTAGGGTATTACCTCACATCGAGGGCCTGAACCAGTATAAAACCTTTTTGTGTTCCTCTGCAATCCACCAAGTTTCCCTTCGCCGAGTAGCCCTATAATTTTATTGCTGGTGTAAAGCATCGACAATTGGTGCGCCAGGTAGGGGCTCCGGCGAATTCTTCATCAACAACTTCGATGGATCCAACTAGTGGAGTCGACGGCAACAAATTCTCCCCTGGAGACAAGATTTCCTTCGGAAGCCGCGACTTCGTTGCCGACCAGATCGGCAACCTCACCTTGGCCGGAGCAGATTCAATCCAGCCGGCCGAGGAACCAGCCGACATTGCTCCAGTCTAGGACGCCGCGATCACCTTCAACGACTTACTGCGGCAATCCTTCACATCGCCAAGCATCGGGACAACTCTCTCCTTCGGCGTTCGACTTGCGCTAGGCCTTGAGCCAGCTCGGGTTGGGCCGAGAAGGGGAGAGATCGTCAATCTCCCACACGGACTCGGCGACGCTGCGGATCTACATCCCGCACAACAGACCCGATCTCCTGCGATTCAGTTTGGACACGGCCAAGTGCCATTTCAGATTGGATCGAGAGAGGTTGGGGTCGTTCTCACTCCGATAAACTACTCGAAGTCCGACTCCAAGTCGGATAATGGTTCGAACGCTAGTTCGGACTCCAGTCTGGCGAGTTTTCTCCTCCCCCGCGAGATCTTCATGGCTTCAATACCACCCTCCGAGATGCGCCGACTACAAGAGGAGCAACAGGAGGAGGCGCGCTGACTGCAACAACAGGAGGAAGCTGATCGCGAGGCTCGCAACGATGGGCTGCACAGAGCTGGGCGAGCAGCCCAGCAGCAGATTCTCCAAACTAAAGTCGGCGATCATGACGTTTTCGTCACACCGCAACAGAATGTTGTGGCCGCCGCAACTTTTCTGGACACACTCCAGCTCGGGCCTGATCACCAGGCCACCCCAACTATCGCCAAGATCAAGGCGATGATCACAGCCGCCGCCTGCCAACAACAAGAACAGCAGTCGGGCGACACCGTGGTGCCGACTAATCAGTCGAGATCTCCAGCAGCCGGCTCATCCACTTCAGCATGGCGTCAGGCAGCCGGCTCAAGTCGGCCACGCGAGGAGTCTAGGCAAACTACACTCGGCAATACCAATAACGACAACCGGCGCCGTCACCAGTATGATCGCCGGCCTAATCAAGACCTCCGAGAGCGCCTACAACATGACCTTCGCCACACTATCAGTGCCCGGCCCCACGAACAACGTGAAGATGAGCGCCGCCGACTGGAGGACGAAAACGAGCACTTTGGCCTCCATCACGAGTGGTTTAATCGCCGTGGTCGAAGCCCGAGCCCTCACGAAGACGAAGGCATCCCAGCTTTCACTCGGGAGCTACAGGACGTCCATTGGCCGACTGGCTTTAAGCCCACTGGGATCGAAAAGTATGACGGCAAGACAAATCCCGAGTCCTGGCTCACCGTATATACCCTAGCTGTCCGAGCTGCTAGGGGCGACAACAAAGCCATGGCTAACTACCTCCCAGTCGCGCTAGCTGACTCGGCGAGGACATGGCTAACAGGGCTCCCGAGACGGTCGATCGGTTCCTGGGGAGAACTCAGGGATCGGTTTATCGCCAACTTTCAGGGAACCTACGAGAGGCCGTCTTCAGAGCACGATCTTTATCAGCTGCACCAGAAGAAGAATGAGTCTCTGCGAGATTTCATCAAGAGGTTCTCCAAGAAGCGCAATAAGATCCCAATGATCAAAGACGAGGCTGTCATCGCTGCCTTCCGCAAGGGAGTAAAGGACGCCCTGTTCATCGCAAAGTTCACTCGGAAACCACCACCGTCTGTCCGGGCTCTGTTCGACATGGCCAACAAATACGCTGACTCGGCCGAAGCGGTCGCAGAGGCCCTCGACGAGAAAAAGGAGTCCCGACAGAAGGACCAAAAGGCGAAAGCCGACAATGAGCCATCTCAGAACAAGTCTAGCAACCGCAAGCGGAAGTTGGACAACGAGGTGGCCAACATGGAGCGTACTCGGTCGCGGCCCCAGAGGAACAACGACTACCAGAAAGTCATGAGTGGGCTATGCCCCTTCCACCCCAAGGGCAAGCACGCGGCCAAAGATTGCTACATGCTCAAGAAGTTTGCCTCCGAGCAGGCTTCATCGTCTGGCGCCGACAAGGACAAAGACAAGTCAGACTCGGGTCCGGCTGATGGTTTTCAAGATCCTCAAGCTGAGCTCAATCACATCTTCAAGGGGCCGCTCGCGTATGAGTCCAAGCGCAAACAGAAGCTTTCAGCGCGCGACATCAACACGGTCTCTACAACGGACACCCCCCAGTACCTGCGCTGGTCAGAGATGGCCATTACCTTCAATCGCGCGGATCACCCAGATCGGGTCTCTCACCTGGGACGTTATCCACTCGTCCTGGACCCGGTCGTCAGAAACATCAGGCTGAAGAAAACTCTCATCGACGGAGGCAGTGTGCTCAACATCTTATTCGCCAAGACTTTGGATGAGATGAAGATTCCTCGTTCAGAACTACGGCCGAGTACTGCGCCCTTCCACGGGATAATTCCCGGCCTGTCATCAACTCCACTCGGGCAGATAACCTTGCCAGTAACCTTCGGCACGCGGGATAACTTCCGCACGGAAAACATCTGCTTCGATGTTGCTGACTTCGAGACCGCGTACCACGCGATACTCGGACGACCGGCACTCGCCAAATTCATGGCGATACCGCACTACACATATATGGTGCTCAAGATGCCTGGGCCAGCAGGAGTCCTCTCCCTCCGCAGCGACATCAAGCAAGCCTTCACCTGCGACAAGGAGAGCTGCAAGCCGTCACAACAGAAGTCGAGCCAGATCAAGTTCCGATGAAAAAGGCAGCAAAGTCAGAAATTTTAGCAGACTCTGACATGTAGAAGATCCCCTGGACCCTTCTGACCCCTCCAAAACTGCTCTAGTCAGGACCGGACTCGACCCCAAATAGGAAGACGCGCTCGTCACCTTTCTACAAGCCAATAAAGATATCTTTGCATGGAAACGGTCCAACATGCCGGGCGTACCAAGGGAGGTGATCAAGCACGCCCTAAATGTGAAGACAGACGCAAAGCCAGTCATGCAACGGTTGCGGCGCTTCGCTCAAGACCGCAAGGATGCTATTCGGGAGGAGATTACCAAGCTCCTCACAGCCGGGTTCATCAAGGAGGTCTATCACCCGGATTGGCTGGCAAACCCAGTCCTGGTCCGGAAGAAAAACGGTAAATGGCGCATGTGCATCGACTACACCGATCTCAACAAGGTGTGCCCCAAGGACTAGGGATGAAAACGGTCGGAAACGGTCGAAAACGGTATTACAATATAGAAAACGAAAACGGTCGGTACGAGATTTTTCTATATTTTAGTAAATAATGAGGACAAAAAATGGTTGAAAATGATTATGAAACCAATTGAAAATGACAATTTTTTATGTTTTACCAAATTCGAAAACGGTTGAAAACGGTATCATAATATAGAAAACGAAAACGGTCGGTACGGGATCTATCCCGTTCAGTTTCATCCCTACCAAGGACCCATTTGGTCTTCCCAGGATAGATCAGGTGGTTGATTCCACGGCAGGGTGCGCCTACTCAGCTTTCTCGACTGCTACTCGGGATACCATCAAATCAGCCTGAGGGAGGAAGACTGCTTAAAGACATCTTTCATCACGCCGTTTGGAGCATACTGCTATATCACAATGCCGTTCGGTTTGAAGAATGCTGGAGCAACCTATCAACGGTCCATTCAGCGGTGTCTGCACAGTCAGATCGGGCGCAACGTGGAAGCCTACGTCGACGACGTGGTGATCAAGACCAAGTCCAAAGAAGACCTCATCGCTGGCCTGGAAGAAACCTTCCAAAATCTTTAATGATTCGAGATGAAGCTGAACCCAGAAAAATGTGCCTTCGGAGTGCCATCCGGCAAGTTACTCGGTTTCATCGTCTCGCATCGCGGCATCGAGGCCAACCCGAAGAAAGTCAACGCCATCAGGAACATGGCACCCCCGACTAACCTCAAAGACGTCCAGAAGCTGACAGGCTGCATGGCGGCACTCAGCCAGTTTATGTCCCGACTGGGCGAACGGGGCATGCCCTTCTTCAAGCTACTAAAAAAGGCGGACAATTTCCAATTGACTCTGGAAGCCTAGCAAGCCTTCGAAGACTTCAAACAATTCCTTACATCACCTCCCGTGCTGGCGTCACCTATGCCCCAAGAACCGCTAATGCTATATTTGGCGACAACCACTCAGGTAGTCAGCACGGTATTGGTGGTCGAGCGATCCGAACAGGGTCATATCCAGAAAATACAACGGCCAGTTTACTTTGTCAGTGAGGTGCTTGCCGACTCGAAGACGAGATATCCGCAGGTCCAGAAGCTGCTATATGGCCTACTCATCACAGTCCGGAAGTTGGTGCATTACTTTCAAGCACATCAAGTCACAGTGGTCACAACGTTTCCACTCGGGGATGTCTTTCATAATCGCGAGGCCACCGGCCGAATCGCTAAATGGGCACTCGAGTTGATGGCGTTGGATACCACCTTTCAGCCACGGACAGCAATTTAATCACAAGCTCTAGCTGACTTCGTGGCCGAGTGGATAGAAGTTCAACTGCCTACATCAACAGCAAAGCTAGAGTACTGGACAATGTACTTTGACGGTTCTCCACGGATCGGCGGCGCCGGGGCTGGAGTCATATTGACGTCCCCCACCGGCGAAAAACTGAAGTACGTTCTACAAATCCACTTCCCGGCTTCCCACAACATCGCCGAGTATGATGCACTTATTCACGGGCTCCGCATCGCTATATCACTCGGCATACGTCGACTGGTTGTGCCCGGGGATTCTCAACTCATGGTAAACCAAGTCATGAAAGACTGGACTTGTCTCGATGATACCATGGTGGCATACTGTTAGGAGGTCTGTAAGCTGGAAAACAAGTTCGACGGGCTGGAAATAACACATATCCTGCGTCAATACAACAACGTGGTAGACGAGCTGGCAAACATGGGATCCAAGCGAGAAGCAGTTCTGACTGAAATCTTTGTCGAGCAACTCTCTTTGTCGAGCAACTCATGGAGCCATCAGTCAAGAAGAAACCGGCATCGGAGCAGTCGGGAGGCGAACCTACCCCGGCCACAGACGAGGTGTTGCACATATGTCAAGACTGGAGGACTCCTGTTGTCAAATTTCTCCTTGACGATGAACTCCCAGAAGATCGCAGTCAAGCCGAGCAGATAAAGCGTTGAAGCAAAAGCTTCCTACTATTCGGAGAAGACCTGTACCGAAGAAGCGCATCTGGTGTCCTCGTGCGTTGCGTCACCACCGAGGAGGGCAAATAGATTTTGCAGTCGATTCACTCGGGCATATGTGGCAACCATGCCGCATCCAGGACGTTAGTCGGAAAGGCTTACCGGCAGGGATTTTTCTGGCCCACAGCAGTAAAAGACGCCAAAGACATTGTTCGCAAGTGCGAGGGTTGCCAGTTCTACGCAAGACAAACAAATCTCCCAGCCCAGGAACTCCAAACTATCCCTATTTCTTGGCCATTCGCAGTATGGGAGCTCGACATGGTCAGGCCTTTCAAGAAAGCGCCAGGAGGGTTTACACATCTATTCGTCGTGGTGGATAAATTCACCAAGTGGATTGAGGCTGAATCCGTTGCAACAATTACAGTGGCACGAGCAAAGGACTTCATCATGAGTATACTATACCGGTTCGGGGTCCCTAACCGCATCATCACCGACAACAGCACTCAGTTCACGGGCGGAGTATTCCAAGACTTCTGCGAAGATTTTGGCATCAAGATCTGCTACGCATCTGTGGCACACCCGCGGAGCAATGGGCAGGTCGAACGAGCCAACGGTATGGTCTTACAAGGCATCAAGGCCAGGATATTCGAAAGATTACAACCATACGCGGGCCGGTGGGTATAAGAACTCCCATCGGTTCTCTGGTCCCTAAGAACCATGGTCAGTCGGGCAACAGGGCAATCCCCTTTCTTTCTGGTCTACGGTGCCAAGGCTACGCTACCGATAGAGTTACAGTTCGGCTCTCCACGAGTCCGGGCTTACTCAGAAAATGATTCAAATAATACCCGACTGGTCGAGCTAGATCAGTTGGAAGAAGCAAGGGACACCGCAACAATCCAGTCGGTAAGGTATCTTCATGGCCTGCGTTGCTACCACAACCGCAATGTCCGTGGCCGCGCCTTTTTGGTCGGGGATCTCGTTTTGAGGAAAAATACAAACCACCAACGACAGGCATAAATTATCCCCAATCTGGGAAGGGCTGTTCATTATAGCCGAAGTCACACGGCCAGGCGCCTACCGACTGAAGACCGAAGACGGTGTTCTCATCAGCAACTCATGGAACATAGAACAGCTACGTCCTTTCTATACCTGAGTTTTATACTTTTTTCATGTGTACAGTTTCTCTGACTCACTACGCCGCTTGTATCAACCGAGTAGTGAGTCGGGGCTGCATGTATATATGTGCTGTCAATAATATACAAGCTTGTCCTACTCAGTCACGAAGCTTTACTACAACTGTCGCGTTTGCCCGAGTTCAGTTTCCTACTTTGAAAGATTTTATTAAGTTCTAACAGAATAACTCGGCACGAACTACACGGTCAAGGAAAGCTAATGACGACTGAGTACATAAGCTTGGTGGCGCCACACATATATTTACACATGTTTTCCACAAAAGTTCATACATACCGACTACATAATATGTTGCCCTTACAGACTCAGGTCTCGGGTAATTATCTCAGCAGTCGGCTTCGCCCGGGCAATCAGCTCCAGCGCCTCCTCGGGCGTCGTCTCCTTGGCAAACCCCTCCCCGATGGCTTCAATATCTGCCCTCAGGTAGATGGACTTGGTCATCACCAGGGTCTGGGCCACGCCGGCAACGACACGCTTATCCGAGTACCTCTTCAGGGCACTCGGTGCGTCCTCAAGAAGCGCCTCTACTTGGGAGATCCTGCTTCAACTGGTCCCCACAGGGCTGGGATCTACGAGGTCGAGGAGCCCTTTCATGGACCCAATGAGGGCCTCCCGTGACTCCCCGATGACTCTTATCTCCTTGGTGTAAAACCGATACTGGGCCTGGACATTGACTCTCATGTCTGTCTGGGTCCACCGGTAAGTAAACTTGTCAGACTCGGTTGCAGATGGAATGACTAATGGATTGGTTAAGATCACGGTCAGGTCGAGGACTTACTTTCGTAGTCGGCCTCCCATGACGGCCTGTTTCAACTCGGCCTTCTCCCGATCAAGCTTGGCATTGGCCTTTGTCAGGTCGGCCTTGACCTTCTTAAGCTCGGCCCTGGCTTCTTCGGCCTCCTTCAGCTGGGATTCCCTCTCTGTTCGGGTCTTCAACTCTGCTTCGAGGGCTGCACGACAGATTAGCCAAGAGCTCAATAGTGCAGTCAAGACATAACTGGGCAGTCGGGAACAATGCAGCTGGATGAATACGTCAATGGTTCAGTCGGGAAGGTGCATTCGGGGAATTTACCTCTGATCTTTCCGGCTAGGGCCCAAGTCTCCTCCCTGAGCTGGTTGGCGCCACTCTTCAGCCAAGCTTCCCTCCCTGCGTGACGCACCTCCATCTCGGCCTTCAATGCGCGGAGCTGCTCCAGTTCCGCGAGATGGGGGGCCATTTCGACTAGGATTTCGGTCATCGCCTCATTGCGGTCAACAAGCTCCTGCTCAGGGAGAGAGCAAGTCAAAATTGGAGTCAAGACGTCAAAACGAGAAGACCATCAGGACTCTTATCACAGGGGTCATACCCAAATCCCCTCAGACCCGGCAATGGCGGCGCGGAGCAACCTTTCGCGTTCCCTCCTCACTGCGGCCTCGTTAAGCCTGAAGCTCTTCACGGTCCCGTCGGGCGCCGTCTAGGTGAACGTCCGGGGCATCCTACGTGGAGGAGCTTCAATCCGAGCCAGGTTCGGGATCTCTGGCGGCGGCGACGATGACGACGACGACGGGGTCCTGGCCTCCACGCAGTCGTCCCCTGCGGCCTCAGGGATTGACTCGGGGGCTCCAACAGCGGCCTCTGCAACGGGCGACACTTCAGGGGCTGGGGCCTCAACCTCAGTAACTGCCTCTTGGTCGGGCGGCGACGACAACCCCGCAGTCAGGACCACCTCAGTCTCCACGACTGGGCTGGCCACCGGCTCAGCGGGTATGTTCGCGGCCGCCGGCTCGGCTGGGGCAGGCTCTTCAAGGGGAGTGGTCGGATTGGTCTCCTTGAGATCGATATCGGCCCGCTTCCTGCATGATGAAACAAGACGTCAGAACACTACTTCAACAGGCAAGAATCCCAGAAGACCCAGAGCAGCTTACCTCTTGAAGAACTTGAGTCTCCCACCGGGTGATTCAGGTTCTGGCGCAGTGCCCTCAGCAGTCGGGCTAGTCGGCGTCACAATTGGCGGCAGCACATCAACTTGAGTTGGCCCCGTCTCTGGTGTGGCTGGCTTGGGCACCCCCGTGCTCAGCGGTACCCGCTCTGGCCAACCACTCGGCGGTGTTGTTGCCGGACTCGGCAATGTTGGGCTCGGCCCCACAGGTCTCAACCTGGGGCTTGATCGCCTAGGCGTCACGGCGGCGGTGTCCTTTATCTTCAGCCCTCCTACCGCGACACGCGGCGTCATGGCCCCCTCGCCCTGATAAAGAACAGGTTTCTTCCCGGCTCTCTTGGAGTCGGGTTGGGCGGCAGCGGGGCTCCTTGTCCTTTTCTTCGATGCAACGGCCGACAACGGGCGGGAATCCTCATCAAACCCACAATATCCGAAGCTTTCGACATGGTTGGAGGCGAAGAGATTTGGGCGAAAAGCGATTGGGGGCTTGGAACAAATGAGGAAAACCAGAGTCGCCCGAGTTCGCGCGGGAAGCAGCAGTAACAGCCAACCCTAGCCGAGCGAGAGGCGAAAAGTTGGGCGCGGAAGTGGAAGATGAAACAATTGGCTAATTTGGGGAAGATGAAGGAATCTTTTTCTCTCTCCCCGCTTTTTTATGCAGCCGATGCCGACTAAGTGGGCTTGGGCCTACACAGTTAGCATTGGGCCATCAAGATATGAGTTCCTACAGTAGCATGCTTCATGTGGGCCGCCCACAGGCTGAGTTGAAATTATAGTACTGGTGCTACCAATAGGAATCGATGAGGTAAGCAGATATGCTTCACGGGAGCCTTATTGCTAAACATATATGTTTGGGTATCTGCTTTATCCACCAGGTCTCGAGGATATATCCTTATAAGGATCACAAGCTGGTCTTCATTAAAATTAGGGATGCAGGTATCTTTCTCGGGTACACCTGACCACGCAGTGGATTTATTTTCATGCAGTGGTATCCAGCCTACATGCGTGGCCACCAGTTGCCATGAGCAACATCATTCTAGCCGACATGACGCTGAAGAGTCTAACTTTCGAGTAGTGCACTACTCAGGAGAGACTATAAATATCTATTCCCGCTGACATGATGCGGAGGAGTCTAACTTCTGAGTGGGACGTCACTCGGAAAAGGCTATAAACCCCTTATTCTAGCTGACATGAAGCTGAAGAGTCCCATATACGAGTAGCATCCTACTCGGCAAGACTATAAACACACATTCCGACTGATATGAAGTCGAAGAGTCCTATATACGAGTAGTACCCTACTCGGCAAGACTATAAAGTTTATTCCGGTTGACATGATACTGAAGAATCTCACATACCAGTAGTAATCTACTCGGGAAAGATTATCAGGTTAAAGATCTTTGACTTTATGTTTAATTGTCTTCACAATTAAGCACAAAGTCGGGGGCTACACCTAATAGGTGCGCCTATTTGGCGCATACTATTCATACATCTACATGAAGCCCTTCATAGCCTTGCTGCTAGCTGACATGAAGCAGGACTCGGGAAGAAGGCTCACTCGGACAAAGAGTACTCGGGAGCATCGCACTCGGGCAATCTTCACCGCGGTGGATGAGCACTCGGCGTCAGTTGTTACTCAACTATGAAGATCTCAGGGGCTACTGTGGAGGCCATGGGCCCCGGGTACCTTATTACTAGTATATGGGCCACTCGGATAGAGTATGGGCCAGATCATGTAATTAGAGATAAGATAGCACCCGGCAGGCTTTGCCTTGTTTAATAAGGAAACATAGTCCTAGTCGGTTAAGTTTCTATCTCTAAGAAGGATCTCCCTTGGCTGTATCTAGCTGGGATCCTTATCATGTACCCCTGTCCCTAGTATATAAAGAGAGGTAGGGCGCCCCATGAGGGCAGAACAACACACGGAAGATCATTGATCACCAAACACCTAAGAGGAATAACACCTCAACTGGATGTAGGGTATTACCTCATATCGAGAGCCTGAACCAGTATAAAACCTTTTTGTGTTCCTCTGCAATCCACAGAGTTTCCCTCCGTCAAGTAGCCCTATAGTTTTATTGCCGGTGCAAAGCATCGACAGTTAGCGCGCCAAGTAGGGGCTCCGGCGAAAATATTGAACCTTGCTGTTGAAAACTGAAACTTGATCCAACTTGTACAAAAGACACCTATATACAATTTGGTAATAGATAAATGCTTCGATTAATATATAAAATATGTAATAACTTCTAGAATGCATAGGAAATTCATGCTAACTCCAAATAACATGAAACCAATTTTGTTAGCTTTATAATAATTTGCTCTTAAATTCTATAAATAGAGGATTAGCTAAAATTAGTGCATAAAACACCTTTATGATTTATACCATAAATAAATGTTTTGTGTAAAATATAAAATACACAAGAATTTTTAAAATCTCAAAGAATTTATCTTAACTCCAATGAAGATAAACTAAATGGCAGTAGATTCACACCACTTCCCCCTTAAGTCTCACCAAGTTAGATTTCATAAAAACCTAGTCCTAAAACACATATATACTAAAATACACGTATAGGTATCATATATAAGGTTAAAACCTACAAAATTCATATCTCCGAAATGGAAGTTGATAAAATAGCAACTTCTTCACCAAAATTTATCTAGGACCACTACCAACCCACAGCATAGGTTCCGCACACTTAAAAGGAATTTGGACATTTACTATTATTTTGTAATCAGATGTATTCATGTATAAGACTTCCAAATAAAATATATTTGAAATGCCAAATACTAAATTATAACTTCTTTCACCATATTTCATCTAGAATTATACACTCTAATACTGTAAATAATAATTTGACAAAACTACCTCTTAAGGTAACCCTAAAACCCATCTAAAATGTAAACATAGTTTTTCCACCGAAAGGTTTGTAAAATTCATAACTCCCAAATGAAAGTGATAAAATAGGAATTCTTTCACCTAGATTCAATTTGGATCAATAGCAACCTACTGTATAAACCTCATGTATATTAGAGCATTTTGGATTTTTCGCATTGAGTGGAGACAATGGCTCTTGTTTGCTTTGGTTATGCGATTAGGAAAAGTGTTTGCTATTTATTCGATCGTATGTTAAATTCTTTCTAGAGAATGAATTCGAAATCGGTGAAGGAGTGGAATAGTTGGTGCCTAGGGTATTCAAGAGTAAGGCAAGTATTGTCCCCTCTTCCTTTGAACAAATTGAATCCAATGTTTTGGGGAAGGAAATGTATTGTTTGCAAAGTTGCATGCGTAATTGCAACTATTAGTATTTAAAATGAGGGAATTGGTAGTTATAACCTATTTGTTGCATGATCCACCTTGAAACTGTGTACTCCTTGCTGTTTGTAACCTTAGACTTGGTTAGAGTACTTCATTTGTGCTCACTTGGGCTTATACTCATTTATTATGCTTTCATATGCTTAGCCATGCTTAGTAATGTGCGAAATAACATTGTGATCACTTTATAACTTTGAAAATAGGCATTTTATAACTTCTGGACAGAGGTGAAGCCTTTGGTTATTTGTGAACTAAAATGATGAAAAACCTGATTTTAGACGGGCGGCAAGTGGTGTGCATATGGAGTAGTTGCACACCGATAGAGAAAGTGTTCGCCTGAGTCGATTAAGAACCAAACTCTGTGTCGCCCTCTATTGTTTACCGTCCAACCACATGTGCTAGAATGGAATGGCCTGAGCTCATTAAGTTGTCCAATGCTTAGCCTTGCATATGGTAGGCCGAAGTAGTATGGGTTAAGTCATTCTATTAGTTCATAGGAACTATCTAACGACCCGTAACGGCGTTATGCATCTAAGTCTGTCCAATACAATGGTATAGTGCCTCGTGGGGAAACAGAGGGTTTGCTTTGTTTGCCGCCATGGCGCTAGGTTAAGGCGTGGGCCTACCACCTAGCGGCATCGAGGTAGCCCCTCAGTATGGATTCCCGCTTGCCATCGCTGGTGCAAGTCTAGGCATTGAACAATCTAAAGGCTACGTTGTGACCTCTAGACCGCATTCAACATGCAGAGTGTGGTAGTGTTTCACGAGCACAAGACAAACTAGAGAATTCACATATGTGGGTAAAGCTGTACAAACTCTGCAGAGTCAAAACTACTCGATTAGTCGTGCTCGCGGTCATAAGTGACATAGTGACGTGCCATGAGTATAGATTTATGTTTTTAAATGTGTTTATAAAATTGGGATGTGGATTGGTGATTTATGATGATTATTATGCTTATTACAATGCTTATGGTGGCTTATTGCTGTGGAGGGCAGCAAGCAGGAAAATTATGATGTTATGGTGGCTTGTTACCGTGGAGGGCAGTAAGCAGGAAAATTATTATGTTGATCACTTCCTTACTTATTATACATGTTTCTAATGTTTTATTAAATACCGGTGCAAATGATTGTGAACTAAAATTACCTTTATGCAAAACTGAACCTACAAATAGCCTTTCCTTGACTTAGAGCTTGCATGTAGTGTTTTAGGATTGTCCTTGCCAGCACATTATCTCGGTAATGCACTGACTCTTGCTTGTACTGTTGGTGCTTGACTTTGTTGTAGGATGAGTGCCGTGGGAATCGTTGCTTCTTCAGAAATGGTTCTATCCGGAGCCAACCCCTAGTTTGTTGCTTGTGGGTATGGGTAGATGAGCTTCCGCTAAACTGTATTATTTGGCTAGTTGGCCTATAAAACTCTGACCTTGTAGATTTAATTTATTTACTTGTATATCCCATTATTGTATATCATTGCTTGAGATGAACGTCTGAGACTAGTACTTTTCCTGGGAGCTAGTTGAACACAAGTATGCGCTTGAAATAATTGAGATATTTGCTTAATAGCTGATGTAGATCGAGTCCTATGTGATATATAGTCTCTTAGTCACCACCATCGTGTGGTTTGACGGGCATATCTCGAGGAGGATTGGTAGAGGCTATTCTGTTAAGTATCTTATTTATTTTGGGTTCGACGCTTTGAGTTTGTATCAGAATTGAAATTCGCGATGTCAAGTCTCCTTTGAGGTGTGATGGTTACAGTATTTATTTGGTTTTATTTGAGGCCCCACCACTCCAATTGTTAGCTTTGACGAGGCCGTTGGATCATCTAGATCCAATCCAATCTAAGCCGCTAGATTTCCATCAAAAACGCGAAACAAACCCTAGCCGCCCAAACTCCAAATTCAATCTGAGTCGTAGGATCTCCATGACCCTCAGCCCTAATTGCCATGTCGGCATCCACCTCATTGCCACCTCATCCTCTCTGCCCACGTGGCCATCCATGTCATCCAGTCCACCGAATCCCTCTTTCCTCGGTTCTGTGAACCCAGACCACAAGTGCTGTCTCTATGTCAGTGGCCCTACCTTCTTTTCCTATTTCAGAATAATTCATTTAATTAAATTTTCAGGGAATATTCTAGAGAATATTCCTTTTCTATTTCTTTTCGGATTTTCTCGGAATTAAATCTTCCGAAGGCCATAACTTTTCAGTCCGAACTCCGATTCGACCCGTTCTTCTTCCTAAATTCATCTAAAATCATCATATATCTGTTTATGCACTTTTATATACTGTTTATTTAGAGTTTTTTAGGATTTTTCCATGTTTTGCGTGTAGTCACGTAGATTTCACCGTTTCGGAGGATCGTAAAGTTCGAGGAAGAGTTCCGGAAGACCTAGTGAAGACTTTTCTATTGCAAGGCAAGTCACACGACAATCCCTTTGAGCATGTTGATCTCATTTGTGAAAACTATTTTATTTTAACTTTATTGCATGCAACGTTTTGGAATGTCATTTATTTACGAGTATTTATTATTATTCCAATATTCTTTGATTATTATGGCCATGTTGTTATTGATACTTTTCCTTTGATACCCTGGGTAATAATATTGACTAGCTAGATGACTATTTAATGATATAGCTAGATAATTTTAGGATATGCTTAGCCAATGAATAGGAACTGTAGTGTCATTTAATGTGGAAAACTAATGATTCACTTATCGATAATTAATGGTCAATGGTTATTGTTTCACGACAGTTGGTCATGGCTGGTTAAGTAATATGCCAACTAAAACTTGACTAAACGGTGGGTTGTGAGCACCAGGATTGTGATGATGATGCTAGTGGTGCTCATGACAATTAAGAACCGGTTTGCAGACTACTTGTTAGAATAGCCGTGTCTGCGGTCAATGGGTGGGCCTAGCAATGTTTTTTGTGATTAGTCTCACATTGCTCATGAATGATAATAATTGGTGATAACTTGATAGCTCCAGTTTGGAGAGTTCTGGTTTTGGGCCTGAATTGCATTGAAATGTTGTTTAGTGTTTGGTTTAATATTGCTTAATAGTTAAACTATACTGTTTTTAATGTTTTTTAAATGCAAATGTTTTAAATGCCATTTACGTAAATAAGCCATACTATGTCTTTCCTTTAGAACCATGTTGCATTACTTTGCATTTCCATGTGTGGCTTGTTGAGTACGGTAGATGGTACTCAGTCTTGCATTATTGCAATCATTAGAGTGACGCTTTGCAAGGAGAAGTTTGGTGTTTGGCTTATACCCCAGTTGAGAAGAAGTATCTTATGAAGCTAGTGTTTGGATGTACAACCGCAAGAAGGAGCTAAGTATAAGAAGCTTTAGGAAGACACAAGTAATGGACAACAAGTTCAGTTCATCTTCGAAGTTACGACTGAATCTCAGAAGACAAAGCAATTCGTTAGGAAGATAAGAAGATCAGGATGTGGAATAGTAAGAGACAAGTGAAGCCAGGATTGATGGATCATCCCTGCACTACCAACTTTATCAGTAGAACAACCTTATTAGTCACAATCAAGACAACAGAAGTAATGTTTGAATATGGATCATTTCTCGAGACTGTGTTTGAAGCCGAAGCGCTAGTCATCGCAGAGGCACGCCAACAACGCTATCGTCACATAAATCCATATGATAAAGGTATGACAAGTCGGTAGCATTAGAAGTTGGAGGAAGAGAAGACATGCCTAACTCTCGAGGGAGTTAGTGAAAGCCAGTTTATGTTGGAAAAAGTAAGCCTGGCCAAGTTATTATCTTCAGGAGTAATATCAGTCGCTGCCACAGTTAAGCCTATCTACACAAGCAAATGGTACCTAAGACAGAAGCAGGACAATGAAATAGGAATCATGAATGATCAGATACACAATAAACCTTATAGTCTTAAAAAACATAACAAGGACAAAAGTCAGACGGGACAGTAGGACATCTGACCCAGATATCAACGCAAGTCAGTCAAACGAGGATGGACAGATACTCGCAGTTGAGTTAGACCTGAATTATGGAGCCATCCATGTTAATGTTATCAAAAGAACTAGTGAGGAGATTGAAAGGCCTAGGTAACGGTGAATCGAAGACAGATCTACTGATAAGCAACCACCAAAGCCATTGGTATTGCTATCGGACAAGACACCTGCAATGACCTTGGAAGCCATAGATGAATATTTCCAACACTATTATGAGAATCTAAGCATGAGAATCCTAAGAAACAATTAGTAGGAAGGTAGGTAGAAAGGTGATTGATAAAGAAACTAGACAAAGTAAATTCAGTAGAAGTAGGAAAGTGTTCCACCCAGGGAGGATCAGTGGTCAAGAACCCCTTGACACAATTGATATGTTGTCTACAAGCAAGTATATAAGCAACTCAGTGACAAACGGACAGTTGAATTGAATCGGATCTGTCACTAAAAAGGGATCAGGTATAATTGAAAGCCAATTGAGCAACCAACGATAGGATCGCCAGAAGAAAAAATCTGCTAGCCTAAGAGGCCAGTAAAGGTCACAAGACATTGGTTGTGGTAAATGGATTGAGATACAAATTATTGCCAGACTAGTCAACGGGAACAAATCTCGAGAAGTTGTCACCAGAAAAGAGTTGCTTGCAAGAAAGAGTTGGAGATCAATCGAACCCTTTTCTTTCTAGCCGCTCCAAATCTCAGGACGAGATTTCTGTAAAGAGGGTGGATTTGTCACAACCTGAAAATCAGCCTAATTAAAAATCATTTTGGGTAAATGGAAATACAAGTATACACTAGAAAATTTGTTTGAGAAAGTGTTTGAATAAAATTTTGAAATTTTCAATATTAAAAATCCCAAGTTGAAATTTTAATTAAATGCTTGGATGCTTTTATATTCTCTTGGGTTTTGTCAGAATATTTTAAGCATTTAAGTGTTTATAATAATAAATTCTCTCCTGTCTCGTGGTGGTTTTTACCTCCAGTAAACTCCCCATGATTCCATGAATATTCACACTGCTCATGAATGATAATAATTGGTTCCACACTGCTCATGCCCGTGGACAATGGGCGGGCCTAGCAATGTTTTCTGTGATTAGTCCCACACTGCTCATGAATGATAATAATTGGTGATAACTTGATAGCTCCAGTTTAGAGAGTTATGGTTTTGGGCCTGAATTGCATTGAAGTGATGTTCAGTGTTTGGTTTAATATTGCTTAATAGTTAAACTATACTGTTTTCAATGTTTTTTAAATGCAAATGTTTTAAATATTATTTACGCAAATAAGCCATACTATGTCTTTACTTTGGAACTATCATTAGAGTGACGCTTTGCGAGAAGGAGAAGTTTGGTGTTTGGCTTATACCCCGGTTGAGCTGCTTGTGGCTTGGTGCTGAAGCTACGCTAGTTGTCATTCCGTTGCTGTTTTCTTCTGTGTGAGGACTAAGTGCCTCTTCTGTAAGTATTTATCGTTATTACGTTTTGGTTATGTTTACCAAATTGTCGTTTTGTGTACCTCGGCTGATTTCTGGACGAGGATTTAATGCACAAATTTAGCTTTGGAAATTATGGTGAATTTCTGGGCGTAACAGCCATACATAGAGCATCATCTGAATCAAATAAGAGCTCAAAATGCTGGCCGCTCAGAAGCGTGAATCATGAAGGAGCACAAACGTCACTTCACCGATTGGTTCGAAGACCAAAACCTTCCATATGGAGAAACCGTAGAGGAAAAACAATGAATAGGTTAGCTCATGGCCCATCAAGTGTATATACCTCGTGGCAAGCATATGACATTAATGGGTATACATTTTATACCAAAGCAAAGGACAAAAATTGTGTATCCCAAAACAGCAGCATTTGAGTAGAGGCAGTTGACACAACGGGACAAAAGAGCACATACTATGGATTCATAGAAGAGATCTGAGAATTTGACTATGGACTCAATATACAAATCCCATTATTTCGATGCCAATGGGTCAAACACCCAACTGGCGTGTTCGTGGATTACTTCGGGCTGACAGTTGTTGACCTCGGCAACGTAGGCCACAAGGACGACCCATGGGTACTCGCTAATCGTGCCGCTCAAATTTTCTATGTAATAGACCCAGTGAATTTAAAGAAACACATAGCGCTAGAAGGAAAACCGACAATCTTGGGAGTTGATGGCGTCAAAAATGTCGTAGAATACAATCAGTACGCTACCATGCCTCTATTCATGGATTTTTGAAACAATATTAAGTTCGTAGAAGCTACCATTGGTGAATCCCCGATGTTGTACATGTGGCAGAATAGAGTAGGGAAGACTGTGAGAGGCTAATATCTGTGTATAGCATATCCTCATTTTTTCACGGAGTTTGTTGTTCTGTAATATGCAAAAATTTTGGATCGATGGACCAAACTGTGTAAACATATGAGAATTATGTTCGTAAATGTTTTAAAGGGTAAAACTATTGGGGTATTAAAATTACTGGTGAGCGGGGTCAATTTTAGAAAAATTATGAAAGTTGAACGGAGTCAAACGAACCTATGGATTGGTAGATATGAATTTTTGAAGTTTAATTGAATTTCTAGAATTTCATAAACGATTTTTAATCTCTGGAAAAGGATATCCCGAGGGAAAATTCGCTCAGACTAACATGTGAGGCCCTTTGTCAGTGAGACAAAGGCCTTTATGTCTCACTGACAGGTGGGCTTAGACTAGATTTCCCTAGCGGCCCACATAAGCATCCGCTAGAGTGAGAGAGGCTCCTATGTGTCACTAATAGATGGGCCTAGACAACGTTTCCTTGGTGGCCCACATAAGTACCCGCCAATGAAGAATGTGTTCGTTGGCGGCGCTCTTAGGTGGTTGCCAACGCCAGAGATAATGATCTTCTCTAACAGCCACTTAAGTGGGCTACCAGAGGTAACTTTTTGCCTATAAGAGAAAGAGTGCGGGTCGAAACTTTCTTAGTCCTGGAGCCACGAGTATGCATTGTGCTCCAAGTATTCACTGGTACAAAATAAAAATGTGAGCCACGAGTGCGCCGTTGTGGCAAGCCGATATATACGCGTGCTCTATGAAAATAAATAGCATTATATAGCTTAAATTGATATTTTATCACTGCACTAACCGTCATCAGCCTAAAATCTAGCCATTGCGGTATATTCCTAAAAAAGCAAAATTTGATACAGTATAAATAACACGAGTATACGTGCCGTATAAAATATATTCTAGTATGGCAATTACCCGATTCGATTAAAATATCGGTATAGTAAACTAAGTATACACACCTAAAAAAAGTATATAGACCCGTATAAAATATAGTGAAGCAGGACGCTCATCCATTCAACTAAAATAGCGTCACTGTAATTTACATGAACACATCATTAAAAAAAGCAGACAAATAGAGGAATTATTCGAGAGCCCCACAACTTAAAATTAAAAAAAAAAAGGAATGCATGCATATGTTAAGTAATAATTAAAATTCCAAAGGAAAATGAAGCACATTGGGAAGGCTCCCTCTCCTTCTCTGATTAATCGGCAAGTAAAATAAAAAAAAAAAAGGAATGAATGCAGTGATGACCAAGTCCATATAGGACCAAGTCACCTATGTTCACCACTCCACAGTCTACATAAGGATGCTTAGCACGTTCATCCAATAAGCAAGTAGTCAAAGTAAATGGGCCCAGATGTCAGCCAAATAAAGATACATGCATTCTACGGTTAATTAGTCAAGTCAAGGCCCACGATGCCATTTTCTCCATGCATGCACGCACGTTTCTTTAGTGGCCAGAAGACTCAACTCTTAATCCTCCTCTATAAATAGGAGATTAAGGCTGGGGGATGGAGGAGAAAGTTTTTTGGGCGTGGAGGTAAGTGCTGCACAGGCAGTAGAGGAGAAAAGCTTGGCCATAGACTGCTATGCTGCTGCTCGCTGATCTCGGACAAGCGCTGTTACACCACTACTGCATACTGCTGCTGCGCTAGTTGCTCTACTCCCTCGCTGCTGCGCCAGTTTGGAGATCGCTAGGTGCTGTGAAGGTGGGATTATGCTCCTCGTTCGTTCTTAGGCTCGGCCATTACAGGCCGAGGAGCCTCTTCTTCTTCCTCCTCTTATATCAGTGCATTTCTTTCATGTCCTTTGGCTCAGCCAATGAATTTTTTATCTGTCTTGCTCTTTGGTTCGGCCAATATGAGTACAAGTCAAGGAGGAAATTTTGTTGATTAATGATTTTCTATACGATTTTCGCACTCATATCAGCCAATGAGTATCAGTTAAGGATTTTTCTTTGCATTTTTATAGCTTCATGTCCTTGGCTCAGCCATTATGAGTAGGGTCAAGGAAATTCTTTTCACGAATAAAATTTTCTTTAGATTCTGCATTTTCTTCTAAGGCTCGGCCAATGAGTACATGCTTAGGAACATCATTATGCACCATGTTCATACCTTCCCTCTGATTCGGTCTCGTTAGCGGATACAAGACTAGACGAGAATCCTATTCTCGTTCTTAGGTTTGGTCCTCTACAAGTGGATACAAATCATAGCCATAAACATGTATATTGCAACTAAAATAATGCACCATAAATGAAACAAACACTCGCTTTGGTCACGCTACGTTCACAGTGATATACTGTGCTAGTAGTGATACAGGCAGAGTGATAAACAAAATTGATTAATTATGGTAATTGGCATGCATATTTGCTTGTGTTGATATATGCTCAGCCGCGTTCCTCTAGCAAGAATTAAATGATAGCGTGTATGAAAGAAATGCGCTAAAGAAATAAATCCTTGCACCCATATATTTTTCCTCCATCAGCTCCATGCATAAGTAAAATATTTCTATCATGCACATGTAAGAGAGATGCACAAAAAAAATAAAATTAATGGCTGCATTCAAATATATTTTCCCCAGTACATACTCTAGACACGACTCACTTCTATATAATGAACAAGTCGTGCATCATATAACTGAATAAAAATATTTGGTACAAGGAGTGAAAGATGGTGTCGTGATAATCGACCATAAACAAACACTCACTCTGGTTAGGCTGTATGGCGTCGCGCCGTGTTAGTAGTAATAAAGGTAGGGTGAGAATTAAAATAATCTATCCTCGATTCAAGGTTGCTACACATGTATATTCAATGGCGTGTCACAAATAATATTGATGCTAAAATGAGACCCTCGTGATAAATAGAATCAACTATGTCCTCCGTATATGCTGCCTACACAAATCATGAATAGTGCTTAGCCGTATTTTGCGTATAGAAAATAAAACAGTAGGTACTGCATCATAAGTAGCAGTGCAAAAGAGAAGGCGTGACAGATATAGATACACGTGTGTCCAGCCATGTAAGTGAGCTCAAATAGTAATGACATGTTTAAAAAAAACGCATGCTACATGTAAAAAATTGTGGCTCATAATATTGCCATAAAAAGGAAATTAAAACACTATGACAGTGTTCATAGTCTAAACGCACTATTTTCTGTACTTAAATTCTAAAAGAAATAAGCGTCATGCTAGCGAGCGTCATTTTTTAGCTCAAATTCACCGAGTGTGAATAAATAATTCATGCTCTTCCCATGCATAAAAAAAAAAGCACTCTCCCATCATAGAAACAGGCATATCAAAAATTAACAAACTACCTTCAGGCATTCAATATTGTCACATGTCCAAAATAAAATAAACATATGGATAAAAAAAATCCGCAATCAATTCTACGGCTACGGCATTAGGAGCTTTAGGATAGATTTTCTTTTTATAGCTTTATAGCAGTCATGTAATTTTTTTTTTCTTAATGTTGAAATTCTTAATCAAGGGTTTTCTCCTTGGAGATGTAATTAACATAATTTCTATGTAAATGTATGAATTCTGGAAGTAATGGACTCACAATTTCTGATTTCTATTTATTTATTGCATTTAAATTAAACTGAATCAAATTGTCTCTAACGAATTGCGGAAAAGAATCCCTACCAAAGGGTCGCCCGATTTTCCCATCGTCAATCGATTCTATATATATACACATAATACGCGAACCCAAAAATAAATTCAAAATTGGTGGAAAATACAATTCAAAATTTGGCGGCAAATCTTTACAGGCGAGCTACATTGCAAAATACCTGCTATGAAACTATCTTCACTGATGGGCCAGGGTAACCCTGTTTTTCTTGGCCGCTAGTGAAAAATAGTACTCTAGAGGGTGCACTATGTGGCCTGCCAGAGAAAATTGTACCTTGCTGGTGGAAGATTGCCGCAAGAGAAAAGGTTCCATTTTCTCTGACATATGGTCGCTGGCGGCTGGCCTGATCGCTACAGAAAATATATTTTAGCCGCCACAGATATACCTTTTCATAGTAGTGACATGAATTTTCCCCCATTCATATATCCATTGAACCATTTTCCATGATGTTCTTCCATATACGAGGAAAGGCCCTTTAACAGTGGCAAGAAAGTAGCTGTTCAAATGTCTTTTTTTTCTTTAAAAAATAATTTTCCAAAAAAAATTTAAATTATCATCTTGATACCCTATTTCCCATATTGATGTCTTGATAAAAACAACAACACACCACACTAGGAAAATACCATAGGGGTGGCAAAGGTTTAACAACACGGCATGCCATAGTCAATGGTTTGTCCAAATATTAAAAATAAATTACTAGAAGATCCATTTAAAATTTTATTACTACCGTCCTAAAATACAATGACTTCTAATTATGCACCTGAACAAATACGTATAATCAGAAGTTGATATATTTTGAGATACAGTAATATTAAAATTGTGTAGAAAATAAAAACAAATTGTGCGTTCTCTCCATGGTTTTGCTAGAAAAGGCACTTGTGCTTTCTAGCAGCAAGCTTTAGACGATTTGCGAGTTTGAACGTGTCAACATCTTTCACGTGGCACAATCCGCTGCGATCCAACGGCCTGCACGCCGAGGTGAAACGCCATTGGCCAGCGATAGAGAGCAGGTGTGCTTCTTGTCTCCTGCCTGCGTATGAAATTCATCTTGCACCCGCTAAAATCGACATATTATGAACGTGGATGATTAAACACGCCCAGGTTCATGGATGCCTCACATTGCATCTAAGTTTATGTGACATGTTGTCGAAACTTAGAAAGTCAAAACCTCGATCTTGTTTGTCGGTCGGATGGGATGAGCAATTAGAGGTTTGCCTTAAACCACTATCCATCTTTAAAGTAATCAATATATCAGAATTTATAAAAACGAAGAATAAATGTATTGAAGTTCGCTAAAGTAAAAGATAAATGTATTAGAATTTGTTAAAGTAATAGATAAGCGCATTAGAGTTTGCTGGAGTAGATGATATTTTTGTCTTTTAGCTTTGTATTGGTTGGGTGACATAAGTTAAAAATAAACTCTTTTTGAGACGAAGATAATACTTGTTGTATCTTAGCGTTTGCTTATCCTAGGTCTGATGTGTTTGATTGAGTTTTTTTTAAATAACATTAATTTAATGAAAAATTGCATAGTAGTATACATATTATTATTTATTTATTTTGCATTTTTTATTTAAATAATGCTATTTCGCTCGAGCTTTATTTATTCGACCCATGACCATCGATGTTCACGAGTGGGTTTTGTCCTTAAATCTGATCAATGTGTAAGACGAATTTCTATTTGAGTCCAAACTATGCTTTATTTATAGAAGGTAATATAATTTTTGTGAATCAGGAGTGATGAGTATCCTTTTCTGTTTTTATCTACAAAGTTTCAGAAGAGAATCACAACCTAAATGAAGGAGTATAATGAAAGGGAGAGAATCATATTTGATGATCTTGTAAGTACGGGTGGGCATAAATTAGCCAACCACCGAAGACCGAGCCGAACTACCGGTTTTTTGGGTTAGGCCTCGGTTTCTTGTTTTAATATTGTTTGGTGTTCGGGGTTTACATCGGTTTTTGGCAGGAAGAAACCGAACGCACCAAGAAAACAAATTTTTTTACTATTTGGTCCTTATATAAAACTTATTTCAAAAATAGATCCCCTCAAAACTATTTTCAGAAATAGACCAGGAGCTTAGCACCAAGCCTGATGGCACTAAGCTCCCACAGGACAGCACCAGGGTCACTGGCGCTGACCCCCGTGCCCCCGTGGCCAGGGGGCCTAGCTGGATGCCGACGTGGCAGGGGGTCGACGCTGCCCGCATCAGCGTTGACCTCCCTCCCCCTGACCTTAGCGCCAACGGAGCTGGCGCTGAGGTCGGAGACTTAACCCCGGCTGCCTCCCATCCCTTCCTTTTCTTTCTCTTCTTCCTCCTCAAAACAGAGACCCCCACGCGACTCTCTCTCCTCCCCTCTCTAATCCTCCTCAAATCTCGGGCATTGCGAAGCTTTTTGGACTGGACTTTACGTGGAGGAAGAGTAGCAAGGTAATCTCTTCATTTTCCTCTACTTATTTGTTCCCTTTTGTAGGTTTTTATTGAGTTTAGGGCAAACCCTAGAAAGGAATGAGAGTTGAGGAATAGAATCAAATTGGCCCCTTTTCCAAACCTATTGGAATAGATGTCTGTGGTGCGTATTGAATGTTGCATTCCATATTGTTTTGTTACTATTAATTGGGTTATTAATAGCAATGGAGGATTAAGGTTTGTGTAGTGATACCATATTATGTTTCAATGCTTTTATGTCCACTTAATTTGTTAAGTGGTCTATGTTTTTCATATAGCTTGTGCTTTGTTTGGTAGGATGGATGCAAAGGGTTATGGACCTCGTCGACAACCTCCGGAAGGCGTTCCTCGCCCCATGTGTTGGTGTGGTAATGAGTGCAAATTCGCGATTAGCGAGATAGATTTCACGTATCACCAGTGATATTGAATGTGCCGTAACTATGCATATTCCCGGAAAAAGCCAAAGCCTTAAGGGAAGAAAGAAAAGTCGAAGAAGCCGTGGAGGTAAATTCTCCTTTTGTCTACCGATGTTTAATCCTTTCATCCATAATTGCTAATACATTCTTATACGCAAAGCTCAAAGCCAATGCGGCCGCCGCCGAGCTTGGGAACCTCAGCGCCAATTCCCTTGGTGCTGAGGTCTGGCTCATCAGCGCCGGCCAAGGCCCTCGCAGGGTGGGTCTCCCGGGGGCTGGGGTGCCCCAGCTTAGGGCTAGCCAAATTGGCGCGCCGAGCTTGGGAACCTCAGCGCCAATTCCTTTGGAGCTGAGGTCTAGCACCTCAGCGCCTAGCCAAGGCCCTCGACAGGGCAGCCTACCGGGGGCTAGGGAGCCACAGCTCAGCGCCAATACGACTGGCGCTGAGCTTGGGCACCTCAGTGCCCGACCGAGGCCCTCGGCATGGCGGCCTGTCCAGGGTCCGAGGGTAGTCCCTAGGCTCAGGCCAATGTATCCTAGCGCTGAGGGTCTCATGTCTCAGTGCCAGGAGAATTGACGTTGAGCTCTGGTAGGCAGGCAGCAGAACAACTGTTGTCTACCTGACAGTCTGTCCAGAGTATCTGTAGAAAAATCTCAGCTTCCCCACACCCAGAAACTGGACATATTTCAGTCCATAATCCCAGCCCCCCACACCCAAATGTTCACACATATACCACCACAACAAGCAGTTCACCCAAGCAACAAAGCACAACAAGCAGTTCACCAAAGCGATGGACAAGAGGCCTACAGCTCAGCGCCAACACAGGCAGGCACGCCAACAAGCACAAACACACATATACATGACATAGTTAATAGAGTCCAGTTCTAATTACACAACGACATAGCTACTACAAGCTTACATTAAATCATTTCTTCGCGCGCTGGCGAAGAAGATTCAAGTGTGAACCTATCGGGGGCGGTAGGGTTACTTGACCTCCTACGGGGGCGATCCAATTGTGAGGCCTCGGGGCGTCCGCAAGCTGCGAGGGCACCATATCTCATCGTGCTAAGCGGTATCTCTTCTCCTCGCTTCTCTCGCCGAGGGCCTCTTCCTCTTCCTCCTCCTCGGTGTCGTCATGTCCCTGTGCAGATCTTGACGACTGCCCTGCTTCCCTATGCAGCCCCTATGGTTCGAAGACATCCACCGCCGTGCACTCGAGACGTTTGCAGCCAACCGGCGACAACGGTGGCATGGAGGACCTAAAAGCAAAGATTTGGTGGAGTTTACCTTTCCTGTCATTCTCCCTGCAAAATCCCCTCCAAAGAGATCAGAAAGAGGAGGAGAGAGAGTCGCCATGAGCGGGCATCTGGAGGAAGAAAAGAAAGAAAAGGAAGGGATGGGGGCCGGGCGGTGGCCGGGGGTTAAGTCCCTAACCTCAGCGTCAGGACCCGTGTAGCACTGAGGTTGGGGGTCAGCACGACGATGCGGGTGGCGCTAAGCGCCGCCTGCCACGTCGGCATCCAGCTAGGCCTCCTGGCCACGAGGGTCAGCGCCAGCGACTTATCTTTTCTGGCGATCCGACCTGTGGGGGTAGGGAGGGGATGTCGGTTTGGGGTTGGTGTTTGGGGTGGGGGGGTGGTTAGGGCTCAGCGCCATCAAGCCTGGCGCTGAGCTCCCGGTCCATTCCTGAAAATAGTTTTGAGGGGGTCCATTCTCGAAATGTTGGTAATTATCGTTTGTATAACGGTCAAACAGTAAAAATTCTAGCCAAGCAAACAGTGACACCAGCCAACCAATGACCTCATGCCCTTCCCTGTCTTATCCCTTTTCTTTTGCTTGATTCTTGGCCCACACTGACACATACTCCCCCCATTCGGAGAAGCTGGTACGCGCGCGAGCACTGGGGACATAAGTTGCGTTCGTGATCTGTCCGAGTCGGAGTCGATCGCTCGCACGGTTGATTTCCTGCAGTCGGGAGACTAGGCCCACGTACGTCCGCGAAATGAACTAAAAATTTGAAACTTATGATTAAAAATTTGAAACTTTTACCCTAAATATATAAACTTTCAACTTAAATATTGAAACTATCAACTGTAATTTTAAAACATTTAACTCAAAATTTAAAATTTTCAACTCCAAAGAGTTTGAAACTTCAACTCAAGATTTTAATTCAAAATCTTTCAAGGATTTCTACTAAAAAAATCAAAAAATATGCCTCCGGTATACTTCTAACTTTCAAGTCAAATATAAAAAAAAGTTTCTACTCATGCAATCAAATTTTTATCTCAATCACAACACATTGCATGGTTGATTATTTAAAAAAAAACACAACCAAATAAAAAATCACTTGATTAAATACATATAGCCCACAATAGGCCCACGTCACCTTGGCAGCCCGCGAGGATGCCGATGCTACCTCCGAAGGCGCGCGAGTTGGGCTGCTCGGTGCGCGTGTTGCAGAATTATCTATCCCCTCCGGTTCTAAAAATATAACAGTATGTTTTTCAAAACATATTTGGTCCAACATACGTTTTGAAAGCAGCGTACAGGAGTCTTTATATTTTGGAATGGAGGTAGTAGCAGATGGAGAAGCAAAGCTCCAATGTGGGGACGAGTCGTCGCACTGTCTGGAGGTCGGGGGGCCGTGACTCGCACGCGCCAGGGCTACCTCACACAGGTCGGAGACCAGATCCTGATGGTGGCGTTGGATCCAAACCACAGTGCTCTAGATCTTGACGGTGGGAGGGAGCACCGCGGCGGCGCTTGGTGAGATACAAATCCTCGTCAAGGGGAGGCTCAGCAGCTACCGGGAGCTTGGCTGCGTTGCCTAGTCGACTCATCAACCAAGTGTCAACCTTGGGTAAAAACCGTGCCTGAAAAAACAGACCGTGGTACATCGGTTTTTTTGCTCGGGGTTTGTTTTCCTACAATGTCTTTTGGCTTTCATTTATGTGAAACTGAACTTCAAGAAAATCGAACTAACCGAACCAAGCAAACCATAAAAACCGAATGCCCACCTCTACTTGCAAGCATAGTCAGGTGAATGCAAACCTTATTATGGTTTCCATGGCTGAAAAGATTGAACTCTTTGTAAAAAAAGACCAAGGGGGGAAAAGAAAAAACCCCCCCCGCCTCGAATCCTGTCGGTACGGTATCTTGGAAGAAATTCATTCTCCGTTCATATTTTCCAAATGCTTCAGTGCGTGATAGTTTGTTAACTACAAAGTTCTCTCATTACCAGCTCCTCGAACTTAGAGTATTATACCAACTTCTGTAGCCACAAGGTTAAACATTATTCATTATATCTGAATGTGACACCCAGAATTTCCTATCTAAATTTTAGTACTTTTGTGCATTTAAATTCCCGTCCAAGAATCAACTAGGGTACACTTGTCGGGTGCGTACACCGTATGCAGGGAGGGTCCAGCGTGGGACTCCTTTTGTGAGTTCAGCTGGGGTGAATGCGTTTGACTTGTCGTAGGTTTTTTGAGCAAGTAAGGTGCAGCAAGGGGTTTATATCAGGTTCAAGTCCGCACGGTGGCGTAATACCCTACTTCTGTTGTATTCTTAGTTTCTTGAACGTTGGTTAGAAGTGCTTATAAGACTTAGGCTCTCCGAGTTTGTTTTTTTTTTTGGATCTGTTCCCCTTTTCTGGCCTTAGCTCTCCTATTATAGCTATTGGGGAATACCATAGTTGCCAAACCATGAGAAATCACGTACGCGTAATTATAGAATTAGCGTATGGTTGGTCTCGTGTTCTCTTGCTAACTAGCGGGGCCCATGTTGCCTGTGCTCCTAGGGCCCTCTCGGAGCCGAGGTCTGGAGCAGAGGGTGGACGGTCACTCTCCACACGTCCGGGCATAGGCCGTCGAGTGGCTCTGTTGGGGAAGATTAGGCTCGCCACGCTGACCGTGGGCACTATCTGTCAGCCTCCCATAGAAGTAGGTGAAACATAGTGAGTCTGGACGAGTGGCGCGGTAGTCAATCGCGCCGCCTGCCAGCCCACGCCTCCTGCCAGAAAAGTGTGATGATGGCACACATCATGGGGTACATAGCCGTTTTGTTCCCCACGCCGCATGTTCGGTAGATATACGCCTCGTCGCTCTTCATTGGAGAGCAAAGCGCGGGAAAGACCGAAGGTGAGGCGAGCATGCTCGCATCGCGTCATCATTAATGGCCCCATGTCTCCATGCCAACCCCGAGCTGCTCGCGAGGGAGGTCGAGCTTCGGAGGCAGGGCAACGTTGTCCCTCGAGCACGGCAGCCGTGGCCACGTGCTCGGGACTGGCCCCGAGCTCGACCCTTGAAGCCACGAGCTCGGACCCTTACTTCCAAGACCTGGGGGAACCCCAGGTGCGACTCCGTAGTTGTCGCGAAGTTGCGTACAGCCCTTGGCAGTGTGATGACGTGGCGCCAGCTAGGCCCCAAAGCCGTTGGTGGTGGGAGCACTGGTTGTTCCCACTTCACTACATACACAATTGACAATATTACTGATAAATCAGGGAGTACACAACCATATTAAAATAACGAGTGTATTTATTACACGGATTGATAGGGCCTTACATCCAAAAATAAAGGTCTAGCAGGCGTTGTGGGAAAAAAAAGAGAGCTAAGTAGCGTAGGCGACTCCACTCCACAGGCAACTGTTGACCATGGACCAAACCACTAGTCGTCTAGACCTTCATTCCACTGTTAGATCTCTTCATTTGGTGTGTTGATTGTGAGATATAGCAAGGGAGTACATAGAATACTTCGCAAGTCACACAGCAAAGATGCAGATGCAAAGGATATAACAAAGGATGGCATAATACGGCTATTTTGCATAAACAACATTTTCAAACATTTGAGAAGTAGTAAAACGGTGGAGTAATTAAACAATATTTAAGACCAACGTTGTGTGACAACTTACCCACAGTTTGCATAGCCCAACCATTTCACACCTGGAAGGCTATCATTTTAACAAACCATGTAATCCATCATCAACATTACGAGTTAATTAAAGGGTGAGACTAAACACGAAAAAAGATGGTATTACTAGCTTGTCCATAATCGTGGGCATGGCTATTCAAACAGTTTACTCTAGCCAGAGGTGTACGGAATTTGTTACCCACAAGACATAACTTCACAACGCACAGGTTGCCCGCGAGGCTTCGAATACCACCATGGGGGGTATTCGGAAAGGACTTATGAAAGACCCTTTGGCGGCATAATTTCACACACAACGGCAAAAGGAACACCCACTAAGCAATACGGCGGGGGGTGTCTCCGGTAGGATGATCAATATCTAGGGGCAGGGAGACTTCTTGTTTTGCCCAAAACATATGGACTTATTGACTACCATAAAACTGTGGACTTACTTGTCTGCCACCAACAAAACACATCCTGGTGCTTCCCGAGTTGAACACGCTATACTAGGAGACCAACTATTACCCATGCTAGCTGTGTGCGTGAGCTACCATGAATTATGCTTTGCAATTAGTAGCTTGGGAACCGGTTGGTCCTTAATTTATCATGAGCACGATCAGCAACGGGGATGGCGATCTAGAGCTCATCAACAGATCCAGTGTACTCACAAGTGCCACCATTAGTCAAGTTTAAATAAACCAAAGTAATTAACCAAACTCAACAACTCGTGAGGGTGGGGGTACCATTGTCAACAATTATCATAATTGAAACCAATTATTAATCATAAATGAGTCACTAATTATCCACAAAATGAAACTAATGTTTCTAAGCATGGTTAAGCGAAGCTAAGCATGGTTTGGGGCTGATCAGTTATGAAGGACCTGAGTCTTAGTTCAATTTTATCCCAAAGTATCAATGTGTATTGTGAGATCAACAACAGGAAAGGGCACGATACAGAAAGATCATTAGTTCAAGGCCAGTTCGTGATACTATAAAAAAAGTAAAGTATGGATCT
>RYFJ01002132.1:0-32431 GCA_003991445.1 Oryza meyeriana var. granulata
TGTCACCTATCGGGCAGCTGACGGCTAGCGATGCCGGCCAAACCCCGGTGGAATTCTCTCCACCAGGAGGGCGAAGGCTGGCACGGGATGCCAGCCGACCGAGCAGGGGAGCTGTTAACTCCACAAGGCCGGCGGCTGGTAGCTTACCGAGTCTCTCGGCGAACAGGCGACGCCGCAGACAGAGCCGAGGCAAGCTACCAACAGCAACGATGGGCCTGTTCGTACAGGCAACATGTTGACGACATCTTGCGCGGTATGCCGCGCGAGGTCACCTAGTGGGAGGACGACACAGATGATGTGTGCCTGCTCGCGGGGGACTGATGAGCTCCTCCTGCTACCGCGAGGCCGGCGGGCCCAGCCAGCGTGGAGGACGCCCATGGCCAAAGAGTGGAAGCCATGTCGAGAAGAACTCAACAGGGCGTCCTCACCGCGTTGCGGTAGGGATCACAAACCTATTGGGCTCAAGTGGGTGTTCAAATGTTGTGAGAAGAATACCGCTGGCGAACGTAATCAAGGCACAAGGCCGATTGGTGGGCAAAGGGATATGTTCAACGACAGTGGTGACGATTTGTTGATGAAGTAAGTTTGCGCTCCTAAGGTGCCCGCAAGCCCCTTGACAACGGTGCCAGTGCTGGACCCACGTGCGTCGATACCCTTCATCGCCATTGCCGCTGATCGAGAGGTGGAGGTGCATCCACCTGACGGTAAAATCGGCGTTCCTAAATGGCGACTCGAAGAGGAGTGTGCCTTGGGCCAGGCGGAAGGCATGTACAGAAAAGAAGGAGCATCTTCGTGCTCAGGGCAGTGAGCAAGGCGCTCTATGGCCTTCGACAAGCACCACGGCGTGGAACACAGCGTCTTGACAAAAGCTTGAAAAGCTCGGCTTGCCGGGTGCGCGCAGGAGAGGCGGTAGTACACTAGAGGGAAGGGGCGGTGCGCTGGCCTGCATCATCGTCGGGGGTTATGTCTGATGATTTTATCGGAACAGGGGAAAATCTGAGCTAAGCAGCGAGATCACGTAGTTCCAAGCAACAGATGATGGGGAAGAATTGAGATGAAGTGCGATCTCGGTCTGCTCATTCTTATTAATTTGTGGGATTGAAGTGGCGCAGGGGGAGAACGGCATCGCCATCAAGCAGGCCACCTACGCCAAGAAAATTCTGTCCCAGTTCGGGATGCTGGAGTGCAACTCAACCTCAATTCCCATGGAGCCTCGATCGCTACTGCACAAAGATGCCGAAGGAAGTCCTATCGACGCCACGGAGTATCGGCGTGTCATCGGGTGCTTGCGGTACCTGCTGCACCACGGAGGGCCGGATCTGTCCACGCCGTTGGCGTAGCGAGCAGATTCATGGAGCGACCGACGATAATGCATTTCAAGGCTGTGAAGATGATCCTCAGGTACCTCAAAGGAACAATCGATTACGGGCTCGCATTGGCAGGAGGAAGCGACGCAGTGGAGATTACCGGCTACACCGACAGCGACTTGGCCGGCGACATTGACGATCGCCGGAGCACCGGCGGGATGGCATTCTACGTCAACAATAGTCTTGTCTCATGGTGTTCACAGAAGCAAAAGACGGTGGCGCTCTCATCTTGCGAAGCTGAGTTCATGGCGGCCACCATGGCGGTGTGTCACGCGCTCTGGCTCAGGGCGCTGCTGAGCGAGCTGATCGGTGCAGAAGCAAAGCTGGTGAGACTCTACGTCGACAACAAGTCAGCGATTGCCCTGATGAAGAACCCTGTGTTTCACGGGAGGAGCAAGCATATTGATACCCATTATCACTTCATTCGTGAATGCGTCGAGAACGGGCAGATCATGATTGAATTCGTCCGGACTGAGGAACAGCGGGCGGATGCACTTACAAAGGAGCTGCCGGCAGTAAAACTGGCAATAGCACGGCACCTGTTGGGTGTTCGCGATCTTGGTCCGCGCCAGGACTAAGGGGAGTATGTTGCTGTTACTCCTGGCGTAGCCCGAGCCAATCCGAACAAAGAGCTCCCGGCCGGAGGTCCCGGGCACGAGCGCCCGGACATGGACGCGGGCGCGGGCGCGGGCGCGGGAGAGGTCCCGGGCACGAGGACCCGGGCACGGGCGCAGACCGGGCGCGAGGGCCCCGGTACGGGCAGCGAGGTCCCGGGCGTGGGATCCGGACGAAGCGGAAGCAACGGTCTGGACAATGGCCTGGCGAGATGCTCGGGCGAGGAGATCAACGGCGACTGAGTTCGTGGCCGTGCTAAGCGCGCAACTAAGCGAAGTGCGTGGGGAGCATGGCCTCGTCTTCCTTGTATATAGGATCAAAGTTTTTTTTTCAGCCTATAAGTAGATGATAGTTGTATCATTTGTAACATAGCAGTTGAGTTTCATTTCAGTTGAAATAGACACCGAAAATTGCCCCAAAACGCTCTCCTGCGCAGTGCTCTGTCCTTGCTCTGTTTTTTCTCGTCTCTAGTTTGCTTGCCGGAAACTTGCCGGATCCGCTACAGTGCACCTGCTAGGTGTTCGACCTGGTGCTCGCTAACAGCTTCTAGCTGCTATTATTGTGGTACACTGTGCCAAAAATATTTAGAGATTTAACCACCACAGGGGTTCACAACATGAGGTTTTCTAAAACACGGAATCTCTAAAGCTTAGGATAAACCTCTAGATTTTCTTAGGTTTTAAAAACTCCGGGAGCGTGAAGACTGTAACTCATATCTGATCATTGACCTAACAGGGTTCCAAAGATTTCCTAGCAAACCATGAATGCGTCAACTAAACTGGAAAAAAAACAGAGTTAAAGGACGTGTAGACAAGTTTTTAATCATAACACTGTTCTTTAGTGATAACTATTATGTTAGCAACTTATACATGGTAATGATTAAATCCTTAGCAACTAAATCACACACCTTATGTTGTAATATTCTTAATAAGAAAAACAATAAAACCCCTACTCGAAACGTGTAAACCTAAGTAGCTAACACATTACCCGCTCTCCCTATTAATCTAAATAACAATGTGTTGCTATTGGAAGGAAAGACTTACAAACACAAGACCTTAGGTAGTTTTCTATCTACCAACTTCTGTGTGAATGAACTGTTGAAAATATAAGCACATGTAGATTTAATTTATTCCATAAATAAATTATGACATGAATAGCATAAGTAAACAAAATCATGTAATCTGATCTAAACATGTATATGACAGCAATTAACATGAATAGATCAAACACAGGAGACATAGTATACGCGTACCTACAGCCCTGTTGTGGGGGCTGTTCTGGAGCAGACACGGGCGCAGCGCATACAGCACGAACGACGCGTGGCACCGGGTGATGACGACGACGCGCAGCGTCCGAACGTGAAGGAAGACGAGCCGTGATGGGCGCACAGCGAGCAGTCGCGCGTAGCGCTTCCCAAAAACCTTATTCGCCCTCTCCCAGTGCAGGACGTCGAAGGCGAGGGTTCCGGAGACCTGCTCTCCCAATCCGCTGGTACACGCCGAAGATCGGGACGGAGTAGACGACGAACGATGGCTCAGAACAGAAGAGATGGCAAGCCCTAGACTGTTTTCGCATATGTTGCGTGGAGACAGTAGCTCGATATTTATAGAGATATTAGGATGCGTGATTGTTAACACCAAAATTTGGTACGATTCGTTATCAGGTTCGGTTAAGGAAAGAGGCTATATCAGTCGATGGGAGCTAATCCAGAAGAAGCCGGATTCAGGAAGGAATCGTGAAGACCACAGCATGGCGATTAATTACCTTATCTATTAATTAGGTAGTTTTAATATTTTTTAGGAAACCTGATCTCGTGTCCAATCAGGGCTTGTAATTTTCCTTTTCTAGATAGGAAACTCCTGTTTCATATTCGATCAGGATTGTATTAACTCGGGGTATAAATACGTACGCCCGGGGACCTTGTAAATCATCTCACAGATCAATAAACTTCGGCGCATCGCCACCCTTTCGATGGGTTCTTGCTTCTCGAGCCGGGCTGCATCGGTTAGGTCCGAACTCCTGCGAGAGGGTAAGACTCGTCACCCCTTACCCGGTGTATCTACTCCGTCTACGGCTGCATCAGTTAGGTTTGATCTCATAGCCTGGGTCGACATACCACATCACGCGTGTGTAGTTTTTATCGGCTTACTGGGTGTAACTTATCATCAGTTTGTGCTGCATCGGTTGGGTCCGACCTACTAAACTGTCGCGATAAGTTATTCCTGCTAGGTCGATAGATTTTACGCAAGCGTCTTATCGGAATGTATTGCCGATAAGTTATCATATACATCACGATTGCATTAGATCTATCGGCTCATCGAGGTTCTTTTATAATTGTTAATCTGTGCTGCATCAGTTAAGTCTGAACTACTAGATTGATAGTGATAGGTTTATCCTTGTTGAGTCGATAGGTTTTTATGCGATGTTTTATCGGAGTGCTTAGCCGATTACGTTATCCTTTATTATATAAAGCCGACTGCATTGTTCAATTGTTTATTTCGCTTACTTGCACTGTTATCGGCTTTCCAGCCGATACACATGTTCTGTCAGCAGTCGGCTAGTTTATGATTTATTTATTTATCATCGGTTTGTCTAGCCGATGTACAAGTATTATTGACAATCGGATTTATTATCTGTTTATATCATCATCGGCCTCTTAGCCAATGCGCAAGCACTGTTGGTAGTCGGGCACGCGCGAGGCCCCGGGCGCGAGCACGCGCGAGAACTTGGGCGCGGAGACAGGCGAGGACTCGGGCACGGGCACAGGCGTGGACTCTGGCACGGGCACGGGCGTGGACTCGGGCGCGAGCACGGGTGAGGACTCGGGCAAGGGCGCGGGCAGTACCTTAGGTGCAACGCTAACAAATTCTATCGGCAATCGGCTGGTAGGATTCTTATCGGCCGATTGGATCACTGATCTAATATTTTCTATCTCCTTGTCAATTGCGGGGTCAAATTGACTGGCACGTCTACGAACCTCAAGATTTTAGGACCTGCACTAGAGTGAAGCAAATCTCCCAGGCCTTCGCATGTCTCCAAGGCGCTGGACGGCCCCGGTGGTTTTCGACGTCAACAGTGATCAGGACGCCCGCACAATCTCTATCTCGTAACCGAACCGGATAGGCTGCGTGTATCCTATCCGGACTCTAAATTTGCAGCAAAATAAAAACTGCAAAAAGAAGCTGCATCTGCGCAAGCATGAGAAGCCAATTTTGGCGGACCATTCACGCGCATGTTGCGTATGCGCGCCGCCTCGCCTCGCCTTGCCGCGAGGCGAGGCGAGCAAGCGCGTGTGTTCCTCCACAGCGAGCGCGCGCGTGGGTTCCTCCACTTCTCTCCACTTTGCATGTCTTAAGTGGCTAGGAGAGAGCTCACCCTTATAAGGAGGTCTCTCTCTCCTAGAACTAGCAAGGTGGTACTAAAACTCCTCATGCCACTCCCCATGAGGTGGGCCTTTAAGATTTTTCTAGGAATTATTCTCCACATGGGTCTTAGCCCATTTAGCAATTCCAACATGAACAATAGCAGGAAGTGCTGGGAATAGTTACACTCACGTGCCTATATTTTCCTATTTAGAAACAAGTGATAGGCCAACCTAGGAAGAACTTTATCACCCAAGGATCAACCCCTCATCCAATTGAGCCATTGCATCAGCATGAGCATTTTCTCACATCATGTGTGCATTGCACCATTGCATCAATATATTGCACCATAATACATGTGCATCATCATAATGCAACATATGCATTGCAGCATATCATGTGATACATGATGCATTCAAATATTACTGCATCATTGCACATATATGCAGTAGCATCATGCCATGGATTGCATCATACGACCATTGCACATTTGTACTGCACCATATCATCCATGCATTGCACCATATTATGTGTGCATTGCACCATTCTGTACATTGCACCAAAATCATTCATTCAATGCACCACGCCATGATTGCATCATATTATTCATAACATATAGCACTCATGCTTGCATCATGGCATAAATAAAATTTGTCATGCCTCCCCACTCCACAACCTAGAGCAAACAATAGGGAAACCTTTTATAGCCAACTAAGACCAAAGGACATCTTAAATATCAAAGAGCCGTAGCTAGCTTGAATCAACTCTTTAAGGAGAAATAGTATCTAACCAATCAAATATAGCCATTTTTCTCTAGCTCCTTAATCCTTCCTAGAACTATTGCATCACAATTCCATTCCATGCAATACGAGCCTGAGTGTTTCATCAACCTATAGTTGATCTATCTTCCTAACCACTGATCAAACTTTTTACCATGAGATCAACTCTTTAGGAACCTATAGATTTAAGGTGCAAGATGAACTTAACTTAGGGATATTAACTTACCACAAGTGTTTTTAGATCCGAAAGATAAAATTCTGGATAGAGCTTCCCATTTTTCCACAAAGTGACACCCTTAGAAACCTTATCGAATAGTGAGAGGTGCGTATATACAATAGTCCCAAAACACCACTACAAACTGGCGAATCTTGGGGACAAGATTCATTTTAAGAGGGGTAGAGCTGTAACATACCCAAATTTTGAATTTCAGAATTTTAACTGAATTAAATTAATAAAAAGCCTTGAAGGTAAATTTTTATAGTTTCTCTGCAATGAAGCAAAATAAGAGGTAGATTGACTAGAGTAAATCTAAAAAATTGGGTACGCTAAAACCTTTATAGTCAAATTTTCAATTTACTCAAAACTCACTTTAGGTCAAAATATGAAAATATAAAAGAAATAAAAAACACGGATCAGGAATCCATAATACAAATGTTTAAAAACCTTTTGGGTCAAATGAAAATGAATGTAATTCATCTAAATTTGAATAAAAACTTTTGATCGAGTTAAAAAATGCTTTAGGGTTTGTGTAGATAAATTTTAAGAATTTATTTACAGAAAAATGTAATATGCCTAAAAGGGTAGAAATAAAAGTAATGACATGAAATTGTGGGGATAAATAAAATCATCATCATTTCATGTGCATAGCTTTCTTTTCAATGTTTTTGGATCTTAAAGTGCATTTCCATAATAGGATACATATGCATTTGTATAGAGTAGGAATTTCTAAAAATAATTGGGATAACCTAAAATCATGGAAAATTTTCTATAAACACTGTACAACACAATTAGTATACTATAAATTTTTCTTGATTTTATCACTTCAGTAAGTACTTCAATGAAATCTTTTAAATCAGCAAAACTAGGAAACTAGCTAAACTAAATTGCTTAGATCTTATTTTCACCAAATAAAGTTAAGGACCTTTCAGGCAGTGCCCCTTTTACCAAATTGTGTAACATGATGTACCTCAGAATTAAAAAAATTAGTTTAATTTAATTCTCAAAGAAACCACATAAAATGATAAGAGCAAAGCCTTAGGGAATAAAAGAGACTGCAAAAAACTGTGTCACTAAGCCTATTTCATCTCTTTGCCACATTAAAACTATAAGGTTTATAACTTTGAGACTTTGCGGATCAGTAAAACATATGTCCATCTATTGACATAAATTTTACTGACCGTAGAATGCATCTGTAAAATGGTGAAAACGTTACTGGAAAACAGCTAGTTATCACAGTTTCCCACACTTAGACTCTAGGAGATTCCTCCCATTCTATCACTGCCATGTGGGCCCCACAATTTCCTTGGACCCATCTGTCAGCTATGGACACTGCCCAGCTCACGCACCGCTCTGGAGCGCGTGACACGTGTGCGGCCACCACCTCACCATGTGCCCTCTCATCAAACTCGTGGTTTAATCTCTTCGTTGCCCTAAACCGTGTCGCTTAACCTCACTCTTCGCGTTCTAATCGACCAAACCTTGAAAGGAAGCCCCAGTTGCCTTTTCTTCCATTTCTCCACTGCCAGCCAGAAGGAAGACGACACCGTCCACCACCATCGAGCTATGATCATCCCTTTCTCCACGTTCCCTAATCTCCCTTCAATGCCGATTCCATTCCCTTTAATCTCACTCCTTTCCGTGCAGCCAAACACCGGGAACACCGCCGCGCCATAGGAGCTTGCGGGCATGCTCCAGATCTCGTCGTCGCGATGTTGTGCAACCAAACTCCAATACTGATGAGCCCTTTCGATTTTCCTATCGCCAAGCCGTGTTCCATTGGACGTTGAAACTTTCCCTTGCATCACTTGCAGCAGAGGATCACTGGAGTTTGCCACTGGAGCTTGCCGTGCATCCACCATTTCCGACAATTGAGGAGAAGCACAAGGCAGTGAGCACCTATATATTCACAGGGAATACGATTCCTGCACACCACTGATAATTTATCCCCATTTAGACATCAGTCAGGAGCCACCGGAGCCCCATCGTGGACCGTCTCGCCGATTGGATATGCTTCACCGCCGCCCCTGTGATTCACCCTATTTCCAGCCAAGATAGCTTGTGGTAAGCACCCCTAGTACTCCTAGAAACTCTCCCTTCCATCGCATCCATGCCACCATAGACCACCGCACCGCGCCGCTACTCGCTGCTGCCGGTTTCACCCGGGCTGCAGCCCTGCTCTCCTGCCTGCAAAGAAACAGAGAAGCTGGGGATCCCTCTGGTGAATTTAACAAATTATAAGGTTTAAAATGTAAAATGAACTACTCACTGATAGTGGGCCTAGGACTAATATGTAATTACCTAATAAAAAGGACTCTTAATGGAAATATGTTTTAACACGTGCAAGGACCCTGAGTTTAAACCCTAGATCTCACGGGGGTTTTCTGAAAAATACATCTGATTGACCGGTGGACCCATGCAATTTAAAAATCTGAAAACATTAAGAAAAGGATTAATGCATTATCTCTTCAATTGAAAATTTGACAAATTTGTAAAATTCATAACTAATTCATTTTTAACTCCGAATTGGATGAACCAAAATTTGTTGGAAACACAAAATTTTGTATTTTATTCCTAAAGTCTAAAATCTTCGAAATCTAGTACTTAATATACATCAAAAGTGAAATAATAGGTAAAAGTCCATAAATCTTTAGAAATTTAAAATCTATTTCATCTTGCCTTCAATTATGATAGGTCATGACATGTTAGAATCACAAAGTTTTGCACTTTCTTTCTGTAAATTGAAACTTGATAAAACTTGTATAGAGGGCACTTTGTAAAATTATTAAGTAGATAAATATTTTGATTAGTATCTAGAATATATGTAATAACTTCAAAAATTCGTAGATAATTCATAATAGCCCCAAATGGGATGAATCCAATTTTGATAGAATCATAAAAATATGCACATTATTTCTGTAAACAAAGATTTAGCACTAACTGTATAGAAAACACCTCTCAAATTTAGTATTCCAAAAGGCAGTAGGTTCATAAAACATTTCTCTTTAAGCCTGTAGGGTTAAATTTCATAAAACCTAATTCTAAAACACATGTATTGTGGAGGCCATGGGCCCTGGGTACCTCATGGGAAGCTTTTTAGCCACTTGGACAGAGGATAGGCCCAATCCTGTAATTAGGGATGCAACAAGACTTGGTGAATATTACCTTGTATGATAAGGAATTCCTAGAAGGAAATCCCTTGGCCAAGTCCGACTAGGATTCCTACCTTATAACGTTGCCTCCTCGGTATATAAGGGGAGGTGAGGACCCCTTGAGGTAGAGAAGAACATCATACACAATCTCATCAGAGAAATCTCAAAGGCAATACAAAATAGCTGGAAGTAGGGTATTACCTCACCTCGAGGGACTGAACCAGGATAAATTGTTTCGTGTTCCTTTGCAGTCCATCAAGTTTAGGTCTCACGAGTAGCCCCATATTATTATTGCCGATATAAAACATCGATAGTTGGCATGCCAGGTAGGGGCACCGGCGAGATCATCTTCGACAAGCCTAATGGATTCAGCCACCGGAGTAGACGGCGTCAAGTTCTTCCCCGGGAAAACGATTAGCTTCGAGAGCCTCGACTTCATTGTCGATGAGTTCGGCGACCTCACTCTGTTTGACTAGGATTCGATCCGATCGGCTAGACACCAAGCCAACTCCATGCCAGTCGGCCTACTTAACATTGCAGCAATCTTCGGCGACATGTTGCGATGATCCCCAAGATGCCCAGTCTAGGGACAACTCTTTCTTTCGGTGTTTGACTCAGACTCGGCCTCGAGCTAGCTGGGATCAGGCTAAGAGAGGAGGAGATCGTCAATCTCCCGTTTAGACTTGGCAATGCTGCAGATAACTTTGATTGACATCTAATGCGGCATACCCAATCCCCTAGAGTTCAACTTGGATACAGCCCAGAGCCGCTCGAGATTGGTTCAAGGGAGGTTGGAGTCGTAATTACCCCCCTCAACTACTCTGATTCCAACTCTCAGTTGAACAGCAGTTCGGCAAACTTTTCTCCACCACGCGAAATCTTCATGGCATCCAAGGGATCAACTCCCACTCAAGATGCATGCCAACTATGCGATCAGCAAGAGGAGGAGGCTCACCGACTGCGTGAACAATAGGAGGAAGAAGCACGATGTCTACAAGCCGAGCGCGACGCACACAATGACAATCTACGCAAGGCTAGGCGCACTGCTCAACAGGAGATCCTCCAAATCTGAGTCGGCGACCATGACGTCTTTGTGACTCCACAACAGAATGTTATGGCCGCTGCCACCTTATTGGACACTTTGCAGTTCGGGCCTGATCACCAGGCCACCCCAACGATTGCAAGGATCAAAACCATGATTACCGCTGCAGCATGCTAGCAGCGGCAACAGTCAAGACGGCTTTTGATACGGCGATCTCATCTGCCTCAGCACGACGCCGGGCGGCTAGCTCCAAACCTGGCGGAGTCATGCCATATGTCACTCGGCAACCAAAATGACGATCGATCGCGGCGACATCAGGATGACCGCCGCAACAACCGGAATGTCTGAGGCCGACTACGACGCGATCTCCAGCAAGATATCAATGCCCGACGATGGGAACGTGAGGAAGACGAGCACCGTCGACTGGAGGACGAGAACGAGCGCTTCGGCCTCCATCATGAGCGGTTTCATCGCCGCAGTCGGAGTCGGAGCCCTCACGTGGACAATGGAGTACCAGCGGTTACCCGTGAGCTACAACAAGTCGACTGGCCATCTGGATTCAAGCCGACTGAAATTGAAAAATATGATGGGAAGACCAATCCCAAGTCCTGGCTCACAGTTTACACTTTGGCGATCCGCGCAGCCGGAGGTGACCACAAAGCCATGGCTAACTACCTCCCGGTCGTCCTAGCCAACTCGGTGAGGGCATGGCTAACAGGACTTCCCAGGCGGTCAATCGGTTCCTGGGGAGAACTCCGAGAACGCTTCATTCCAAATTTCTAAGGAACATATGAGAGGCCTTCTTCCAAGTATGACTTATACCAATGCCATCAATGGAAGAATGAGTCTCTGCACGATTTCATGAAGAGGTCTTCTGAGAAGAGGAACTCAATCCCAAAGATCAAGGACGAGGTCATCATCGCTGCCTTCTGCAAGGGAGTTAAGGACACCCCGTTCATCGCCAAGTTCACTCGGAAGCCTTCGTCTTCTATCAAAGCTCTATTTGATAAGGCCAACAAATATGCTAATTCGGCCGATGTGGTCACTGAGGCCCTGGACGGCAAGAAGGAGCCCCGACAGAAGGACAAGAAAGACACCAATGATGCAGCACAAACCAAGTCCGGCAACCACAAGCGCAAGTCGGACAACATCGTAGCAGCAGTGGAGCACAGTTGGCCGCGATCCTCAAGGACAGATGACTACCAGAAAGTCATGAATGGGCCATGCCCCTTCCACCCTAAGGGGAAACACGCGGCTAAGGATTGCTTCATTCTTAAGAAGTTCGCTTCCGAGCAGGTGTCAACGTCTGGCGACAATGAGAACAAGGACAAGCCAGATACGGGCGCAGCTGGCGACCACCAAGATCCCCAAGCTGAGCTCAAACACATCTTCAGAGGGCTGTCTGCATACGAGTTCAAGAGAAAACAGAAGCTAACAGCTCAAGAAGTCAACTCGGTCCCGACAGATGCCCCCCAATACCTGTGCTGGTCAAAGACGGCAATCACATTTGACCGTGCAGATCACCCTAACTGAGTCACGCATCCAGGGCGTTATCCACCGACTGAGTCACGCATCCAGGGCGTTATCCACTCGTCCTGGATCCGTTCATCAAAAGTATCAAGCTAAAGAAGGTTCTCATCGACAGAGGAAGTGCCCTCAACATATTGTTCGCCAAGACGCTCGATGAAATGAAAATTCCTTGATCCGAGCTGCGGGCGAGTACAACGCCCTTCCACAGGGTAATCCCTGGCCTCTCTTCCACTCTACTCGGACAGATCACTCTGCCAGTCACCTTTGGCACGCGGGAGAATTTCCACACCGAGAATATCCGCTTTGAGGTTGCCGACTTCGAGACCGCGTATCACGCCATACTTAGACGGCCAGCACTAGCCAAGTTCATGGTAGTGCCTCATTACACATACATGGTGCTCAAGATGCCAGGACCAGCAGGAGTACTTTCCCTATGTAGCGATGTCAAGCAAGCCTTCACCTACGACAAGGAGAGCTGCGAGCTGGCCCAATCTCAAGAAGCGACAATCGGGTAGAACAATATTCGACTAGCTACGACAACTACAAACAAGGATGACCATGTTCTAGTGAAAAAAGCAGCTAAGTTGGGAATTTCGGCGGATTCAGATATGAAGAAGATCCCCCTGGACCCTTCCGATCCCACAAAGACTATGCTCATCGGGACCGGACTCGACCCAAAATAGGAAGACGCGCTCGTCACCTTCCTCTAGACGAACAGGGATATATTTGCTTGGAAACCTTCTGACATGCCTGGTGTACCAAGGGAGGTGATCGGGCATTCCCTCAACGTCAAGCCGGACGCTAAACCAGTCAACAACGGCTGCGGTACTTCGCACAAGACCGCAAAGATGCTATTCAGGAGGAGATTACCAAACACCTTATAGCCGGGTTCATCAAAGAGGTCTACCGCCCGGATTGGCTGGCAAACCCAGCTCTGGTCCAGAAGAAGAACGGTAAATGGCGCATGTGCGTCGACTACACCAACTTGAACAAAGCAATCCCCAAGGATCCATTTGGTCTACCGAGAATAGATCAGGTGGTTGATTCAAGCGCAGGGTGTGAGTTACTCAGTTTTCTCGACTATTACTCGAGATATCATCAAATCAGCCTAAAGGAGGACTGCCTAAAGGCTTCTTTTATCGTGCCATTTGGAGCATGCTGCTATGTCACTATGCTGTTCGGGTTGAAAAACACTGGTGCAACATATTAACGTGCTATCCAGCAGTGTCTTCACACTCAACTCGGGTGCAATGTGGAGGCGTATGTCGATGACGTGGTAATCAAGACCAAAGTCAAGGAAGACCTTATCGCCGACTTAGAAGAAACTTTTCAAAGCCTTCGGAGATTCAAGATGAAGTTGTCGATGTTTTATATCAGCAATAATAATATGGGGCTACTTGTGAGACCTAAACTTGATGGACTGCAAAGGAACACGAAACAATTTATACTGGTTCAGGCCCTTGAGATGAGCTAATACCCTACGTCCAGTTTGTGGTGTATTGCCTTTGAGGTTTCTTTGGTGAGATTGTTCTTCTTCTACCCTCAGGGGGCACCCTGCCATCCCTTATATACTGGGGGATAGGGTTACAAAGTAGGAATCCCAGTCGGACTCCGACCAACGGATTTCCTTCTAGGAATACAACATGCCTGACTAGGATTATATCCTTTCCTTGTCATGCAAGGTAACATATGCCGAGTCCTATTGCATCCCTAATTACAAGGTTAGGCCCATCCTTTGTCCGAGTGGCCCATATGCTTCTCATGAGGTACCTAGGACCCATGGCCTCCACAGCAGCCCCTGAGACCTTCATAGTTGAGTCACAGTTGATGCGGAGTGCTCATCCTCCACGGTGAAGAATTCTCAAGTTCATTTCTCCTGAGTACTCTTTGTCCGAGTGCTTCTCCTCCCGAGTCTCGCTTCATGTCAGCTGGCAACGAGGCTATGAAGGGCTTCATGAAAAAATATGAATAGTGTGCGCCGCCGAATAGGCGCACCTATTAGGTGTAGCCCCCAACTTTGTGCTTAATTGTGAAACAATTCAACATAAAGTTGTGGAGGCCATGGGCCCCGGGTACCTCATGACAAGCATATGGGCCACTCGGATAGAGGATGGGCCTAGCCTTGTAATTAGGGATATGATGGAACTCGACAGACTTAACCTTGTACGATAGGGAAAATACAGTCCTAGTCGGGTATGTTATATCACTAGAAGGAGATCCCTTGGTCGTAGTCTGACTGGGACTCCTACTTTGTAACTCTGTCCCCCCAGTATATAAGGGGAGGCAGGGCGTCCCCTGAGGGCCAGTTCATCAGAATCATACATCCTCAAAGGAAATAGACCACAACTAGACATAGGGTATTACCTCATCCCAAGGGCCTGAACCAGTATAAACTCTTCGTGTTCCTTTGCAGTCCACCGAGTTTCGATCCGATAAGTAGCCATATATTCTTATTGCCAGTGTAAAACATCGACAGTTGGCGCGCCAGGTAGGGGCTTTGCCGAGATCAACCCCAACAAACTCGATGGATTCGACAACCGGAGTCAACGGCATCAACTTCTCCCCTGGAGACACGATCACATTTGGCAGCCTCGACTTCGTCGCCAACAATTTCGGCAATCTCACCCTGATCGACTCAGACTCGATCTGATCGGCTGGGGAACTAGCTGACTCGGCACCGGTCGGCCCACTCGACGCTGCAGCAACCCTCATCGAATTGCTGTGGCAATCTTCCACTCGCCCAAGTCTCGGGACAACTCTCTCCTTCGGTGTTTGACTCGGACTCGGCCTTGAGCTAGACGAGATCGGGCTAAGAAGGGAGGAGATCGTCAATCTCCCGTACAGACTCGGCGACGCCACGGATATCTACAATCTACATCCGACGCGGCAAACCCAATTCCCTACGGTTCAATTCGGACGTGGCCTAGAGCTGCTCGAGATTGGATCTAGGGAGGTCAGAGTCATCATCACCCCCATCAACTACTCAGATTCCGACTCTAAGTCAGACAGCAGTTTGAACAACAGTTCAAACACCAGTTTGGCAAGCTTCTTCCTGCCCCGCAAAGTTTTCATGGCGTCCAAGGGCTCTACTGCCACCCAAGAGGCACGCCGACTATGTGAGTAGCAAGAGGAGGAGGCCCGCCGACTACGACAACAACAGGAGGCCGAGCGCGACACTCGCAACGACGAGCTACGCAGGGCTAGGCGAACCGCTCAGCAACAAATCCTCCAAACACGAGTCGATGACCACGACGTCTTCGTCACGCCTCAATAGAACGTCGTGGCACTGCAACCCTACTGGATACACTCTAGTTTGGGTCTGATCACCAGGCCACCCTGACTATTGCGAGGATCAAAGCCATGATTACCACTATTGCATGTCAGCAGCACCAACAGTCGGGCGACACCCTCATACCGACCAACCGGTCGGGTTCTCCAACAGTGGTCTCGTCTGCATCAGTGCAACGCCGGGTGGCTGGCTCTAGTCAGCCGCACGAGGAATCACGCCAGATGTCTCTCGGCAATCCCAACAACAACAATCGGCGACGTCCCCAAAATGACCGCCACAACAACCAAGATCTCCAAAGCCGTTTGCAACGCGATCTCCGCCAGGACATCAATGCATGGCACCGCGAACGCGAAGACGACGAGCGCCACCGACTAGAGGATGAGAACGAGTGCTTCGGCCTCCACCACGAGCGGTTCCACTGCCGTAGTGGGAGCTAGAGTCCTCTTGTAGATGAAGGCGTACTGGCCTTCGCCGAGGAGCTACAACAGGTTGACTAGCTGTCGGGCTTCAAGCCTACAGGAATCAAAAAATACGACGGCAAGACCAATCCTGAGTCCTAGTTCACGGTCTACACTCTGGCAATCTGAGCAGCCGGAGGCAATCACAAGGCCATGGCTAACTACCTCCCAGTCGCCCTGGGCGACTCAGTGAGGACATGGCTACAGGGCTCCCTAAGCGGTCAATTGGCTCCTGGGAAGAATTCTGAGAATGCTTCATCGCTAATTTCTAGGGGACTTATGAGAGGCCGTCTTCCGAGCATGATCTCTATCAGCTACATCAAAGGAAGAACGAGTCTCTTCGCGAGTTCATCAAAAAGTTTTCCAAGAAGCGCAACTTGATCCCAATGATCAAGGATGAGGTCGTCATCGTCGCCTTCCGCAAGGGAGTCAAAGATGCCCCGTTCATCGCCAAGTTCACTTGGAAACCTCCCGCCTCTGTCAGGGCTCTCTTCGACATGGCAAACAAGTATGCTGACTTGGCCCAAGCAGTCACCTAGGCCCTTGATGATAAGAAAGAGTCCCGGCAGAAGGACCAAAAGGCCAACGACAAGCCAACATAGAACAAATCCGGTAGTCGCAAGCGGAAGTCGGACAACGTGGTGGCCAACGTGGAGCGTACTCGGTCAGACCCCCAAGGAACAACGAGTAACAAAAAGTGATGAATAGGCCCTGCCCCTTTCATCCCAAGGGCAAGCACGCGGCCAAGGACTGCTTCATGCTTAAGAGGTTTGCTTCCGAGCAAGCTTCAACATCTAGCACCGATAAGGACAAAGACAAGCCAGATTCGGGTGCAGGCGGTGATTATCAAGATCCCCAGGCTGAGCTCAACCATATCTTCAGAGGGCCATTTGCGTACGAGTCCAAACGGAAGCAGAAGCTAACAGCACGCGACGTCAACTCGGTCTCTATAGCAGACGCCCCCCAATATTTGCGTTGGTCAGAGATGCCCATCACATTTGACCGAGCAGATCACCCCGATCGGGTTACACACCCAGGACGCTATCCACTCGTCCTAGACCCGGTCATCAAGAGCATCATGCTAAAGAAGGTTCTCGTAGATGGAGGCAGCACTCTCAACATCCTGTTCGCCAAGACCCTGGATGAGATGAAAATTCCTCGTTCAGAGCTACGCCCGAGTACGGCGCCCTTCCACAGGGTAATCCCTGGCCTATCTTCAACACCTCTCGGACAGATAACTTTGCCGGTCACCTTCGGCACGCGGGATAACTTCCGCATAGAGAACATCTGCTTCGAGGATGCCGATTTCAAGACTGCGTACCACGTGATACTCGGACGACCGGCGCTAGCCAAATTCATGGCGGTACCACACCACACCTACATGATGCTCAAGATGCCTGGGCCAGCCGGAGTTCTTTCCCTTCGCAGCGATGTCAAGCAAGCCTTCACCTGCGACAAAGAGAGCTGCGAGTTGGCTTAATCTCAAGAAGCGGCAGTAGGATGCAACAACATTCAGCAAGCCGCTACAACCAAAGTCGAGGATGATCAAGTTTCGGTGAAACAAGCAACAAAGTTAGGAATTTCAGCGGACTCTGACACAAAGAAGGTCCCCCTGAACCCTTCCGACCCCTCCAAGACTGCTCTAGTTAGGACCGGACTCGACCCCAAATAGGAATACGCGCTCATCACCTTCCTCCAGGCAAACAGGGATATTTTCGCCTGGAAACCTTCCGACATGCCCGGGGTACCAAGGAAGGTGATCAAGCACGCCCTCAATGTCAAGACAGACGCCAGGCCAGTCAAGCAACGGCTACGGTGCTTCGCTCAGGACCGCAAAGATGCTATTCGGGAGGAGATAACTAAGCTCCTCGCAGCCGGCTTCATCAAAGAGGTCTACCACCCGGATTGGCTAGCAAACCCAGTCCTAGTCTGGAAGAAGAATGGTAAATGGCACATGTGCATCGACTACATCGACTTGAACAAGGCGTGCCCCAAAGATCCATTTGGTCTACCCAGAATAGATCAGGTGGTGGATTCAACTGCGGGGTGCGAACTTCTCAGCTTTCTCTACTATTACTCGAGATACCATCAAATCAGCTTGAAGGAGGAGGACTGCCTAAATACTTCTTTCATCATGTGTCGATGCTTTGCACCGGCAATAATACTATGGGGCTACTCGGCGACCTGGAATTCGGTGGATTGCAAAGGAACACAAGAGAATTATACTGGTTCAGGCCCTTGATGTGAGGTAATACCCTACGTCCAATTGAGGTGTTATTCCTCTGAGGTGTATGTAGATCGATGATCTTGCGTGCCCTCATGGGGCGCCCTGTCTCCCTTTATATACAAGGGGACAGGGGTACATGATAAGGATCCCAGTCGGATACGACCAAGGGATTTCCTTCTTAGAGATAGAAACCTATCCGACTAAGACTATGTTTCCTTATTATACAAGGCAAGGCTTGCCGGGCGCTGTCTTATCTCTAATTACATGGTCCGGCCCATCCTCTATCCGAGTGGCCCATGTACTGGTAATGAGGTACCCGGGGCCCATGGCCTCCACAGTAGCCCCTGAGACCTTCATAGTTGAGTTACAGCTGATGCCGAGTGCCCATCCTCCACGGTGAAGGTTGCCCGAGTGCGATGCTCCCGAGTACTCTTTGTCCGAGTAAGTCTTCCCGAGTCCTGCTTCATGTCAGCTGGCAGCGAGGCTATGAAGGGCTTCATGTAGATATATGAATAGTGTGCGCCGAATAGGCGTACGTATTAGGTGTAGCCCCCAACTTTGTGCTTAATTGTGAAGACAATTAAACATAAAGTCAAAGATCTTTAACCTAGAAGTCCTTCCCGCGTAGATAACTACTGGTACATAAGACTCTTCGGTATCATGTCAACCGGAATAAATTTTATAGTCTTGCCGAGTAGGGAACTACTCGTGTGTAGGACTCTTCGACTTCATGTCAGTCGGAATATGTGTTTATAGTCTTGCCGAGTAAGATGCTACTCGTATATGGGACTCTTTAGCTTCATGTCAGCTGGAAAAAGGGGGTTTATAGTCTTTTCCGAGTGGCGTCCCACTCAGAAGTTAGACTCCTCCGCATCATGTCTGCGGGAAAAGATATTTATAGTCTCTCCCGAGTAGTGCACTACTCGAGAGTTAGACTCTTCCACGTCATGTCAGCGGGTAAAATGTTGCTCATGGCAACCGTTAGCCACGCATGTAGGCCGAGTACCACTTTTATGAAAATAATCCATAACGTGGTCAGGTGTACTCGAGAAAGATACCTGCATCCTCAATTTTAGTGAAGACCAGCTCGTGATCCTTGTAAGGATATATCCTCGAGACCTGTGAGATAAACAGATACCCAAACATATATGTTTAGCAATAAGGCTCTCATGAAGCATATCCATTTACCTCATCGGTTCCTGTTGGTAGCACTAGCGCTATAATTTCAACTCAGCCTGCAGGCAACCCACATGGAGCATGCTACTGTAGGAACTCATATCTTGTCGGCCCAATACCGACTGTGCAGGCCTGGGCCCATCTAGTCGGTACAGGCTATAAAAAGACGGGGAGAGAGAAAGATTCCGTCGTCTTCCCCAAATCGGCCAATCTCTTCGTCTTCCACCTTCGCGCCTAACTTTTCGCCTCCCGCCCGGCTAGGGTTAGCAGCCGTTGTTCCCCACCCGGACTCGGGCGATTTCAATCCTCCTCGTTTATCCCAAGCCCCTGATCTGCTTTCCCCCAAATCTCACCACCTCCAGTCATGCCGAAGGCGGCGAATCCTGCGGGTGCGCCAGGGAGTTCTTGGCCGATCTTGGATTGTGGCTCGGTGAAGCTGAGACGGATGGAGAACGAGCTGAAGCTGCCCAGCCAGGAAGTGATCCGGTGGCGGTCGGCGAGGGATGAGTCGATCCCCAACCCCCGGCCTGGTGAAATGGTAGTTTTCGCCTCTTTCTTTGATCGGGGCTTGTGTCTTCCGTCTTCTCATTTCTTCCGCCGCATCCTTGATTTCTATGGGCTGGAGTTGGTGCATTTAAATCCCAACTCAATCCTTCAGATCTCCATATTTGTTACTCTTTGCGAGTGCTTTCTGGGTGTTGAACCCCATTTCATCCTCTTCCGACACCTGTTCCATATCAAGCCCCAACCTTCCAAGAGTAATATCAATGTAATTGGAGGGGCTGGTCTTCAACTGAGGAGCGATGGGAAGAAAACGTATATCGATTTGCCCTTGAAATCTTCTCTGAAGGGCTGGCACAAGGAGTGGTTTTATTGCGCCGATCTGGCTCCTTCCTTGCGCCCGTTTACTGGTATGCCGCCAGCGGTATTGCCAAGCTGGTCCGCGGAACCGACCTTTGAAGAACTGGGCCAGGCACATATATTGTTGACGAAGATAGATGACCTCAAGAGGGCTGGCTTGACGGGGCCTTGGGTGGCTTGTCGGCTTTCTGACGAGGCGCGTCCAGCCGCTGAAGTTGAGAAGCGCCTTGGCTGGGCCTTCAAAGGCAAACACGATCCCGACCCGAGTGAGTAGCGAGACGGCGGACAAGGGGGCAGTGACCCGATACCTTGTTCGGTTACTACTCTCCGAAGGGGTGGTTGCCACCGAAGATGATAACCGTCGAGTTGCTGCCTATAGCTTCATCCGGCGGCGACCAAGGTAACCTTCTATACTTTCTTCTGTGGTGAATGCCTGTTGGAACGGTGATTGTTCAGCCTTACGTGATGGCCTATCTCGTCGACTTGCTTGTAGTGGCATGAAGAATTTGATGAAGACTCTCGCCCGTTGTCTGCCACCGCATCAAGGAAGAGGCCGAGGAGTCCCTGCGCCGCCCGTCCCGACTCCAAGAGAGCGGGGAAGAAGCCGATTTTGTATCGGGGCGAGGGGGCCATGACAGCACGCGCCGTGGGCGGTGGCCTGAAGATAAAAGACCCCGCCGCCGCGACGCCTAGGCGATCAAGTCCTGTGGGAGCCATGGGCCCCGGGTACCTCACTACAAGCACATGGGCCACTCGGATAGAGGATGGGCCAGATCATGTAATTAGAGATAAGATAGCACCCGGTAGGCTGTGCCTTGTACAATAAGGAAACATTAGCCTTAGTCGGATAGGATTTCTATCTCTAATAAGGAAATCCCTTGGTCGTATTCCGACTGGGATCCTTACCATGTACCCCCTGTCCCCCTAGTATATAAAAGGGAGCAGGGCGCCCCATGAGGGCAGACCAGATCATTGATCACAAATCTACCTCAGAGGAATAACACCTCAACTGGACGTAGGGTATTACCTCACATCGAGGGCCTGAACCAGTATAATTCTCCCGTGTTCCTCTGCAATCCACCGAATTCCAGGTCGCCGAGTAGCCCCATAGTATTTATTGCCGGTGCAAAGCATCGACAGTTGGCGGGCGCCAAGGTAGGGGCCCGGCGAATTCTTCATCAACAGATTCGATGGATCCCATCAACGGAGTCAAGAGCGACAAGTTCTCCAATGGAGACACCATCACCTTCGGGAGCCTTGATTTCGTCGCCGATCAACTCGGCAACCTTTCCTTGGCTGAGGCAGATCCGATCTTGCCAGCTGAGGAGCTACCCCCCCCCCCGGCGTTGCTCCCAGTCGGCCCCCCAAAGGACGTCGCCATCTCCTTCGACGATCTACTACGACAGTCCCTCACATCGCCGGACAATCGGGACAACTCTCTTCCTTCGGCGTCCGAACTCGCGCTAGGCCTTGAGCCAGCGCGGGTTAGGCCGAGAGGGGGAGAGATCGTCAATCTCCCGTACGGATTCGGCGACGTTGTGCATCTACAACCCGCGCAGCAGACCCGACCTCCAGCGATTCAGTTTGGACACGGTCATGAACCGTTTCAGATTGGATCTAGGGAGGTCGGAGTCGTCCTAACTCCGATAAACTACTTGGCGTCCGACACTAAGTCGGATGGTGGTTCAAGCATCAACTCGGACTCCACCTTGGCAAGCTTCCTCCTCCCCCGCGAGATCTTCATGGCTTCAACGCCACCTTCCGAGGTGCGCCGACTGCAAGAGGAGCAGCAAGAGGAGGCGCGCCGACTACAACAACAAGAGGAGGCTAACCGACAAGCTCGCAACGATGGGCTTCGACAGGCCGGGCGAGCCGCCCAGCAGCAGATCCTCCAAACCAAAGTCGGCGACCACGATGTCTTTGTCACGCCGCAACAGAACGTCGTGGCCGCCGCAACTCTGCTGGACACGCTCCAGCTTGGGCCGGATCATCAGGCCACACCAACTATCGCCAAGATCAAGGCGATGATTACTGCTGCCGCCTGCCAGCAGCCAGAACAGTCAGGCAACACTCACATACCGACCCATCGAACGGGCTCTCCAGCGGCGGAGTCATCTGCATCAGCACGACGACAGGCGGCCGGCTCCACCCGGCAGCACGAAGAGTCCCGCCAAACAACACTCGGCAATACCAACTACGACAACCGGCGGCGTCACCAATACGACCGCCGACCCAATCAAGACCTCCGATTGCGATTACAACGCGATCTTCGCCACACCCCTAAGGGCCGGCGCGAAGAACGCGAAGAGGATGAACGCCGCCGACTGGAGATGAACACGAGCGCTTCGGTCTCCACTACGAGCGGCTACACCGCCAAAACAAAGCCCAAGTCCTCACGATAATGAAGGCATTCCAGCCTTTACTCGGGAGTTACAGGACGTCCGCTGGCCAGTTGGCTTTAAGCCTACCGGAATTGAAAAGTACGACGGCAAGACCAACCCAGAGTCCTGGCTCACCGTTTACGTCCTAGCAGTTCAAGCTGCTGGGGGCGACAGCAGAGCCATGGCTAACTACCTCCAGTCGCATTATCCGACTCGGCGAGGACATGGCTGACAGGCCTCCAAGGCGGTCGATCGGTTCCTGGGGACAACTCAGGGAGCGGTTCATCGCTAACTTCCAGGGGACCTACGAGAGACCGGCTTCCGAGCACGACCTTTACCAGCTGCATCAGAAAAAAGAACGAGTCTCTACGCGAATTCATCAAGGTTTTCCCCAAATCAAGCGCAATTCAAATCCCAAGCATCAAAGACGAGGTCGTCATCGCCGCCTTCCGCAAGGGAGTAAAAGACGCCCCGCTCATCGCGAAGTTCACTCGGAAGCCACCATCCACTGTCCGGGACTCTCTTCGACATGGCTAACAAATACGCCGACTCGCTGAAGCCGTCGCAGAGGCCTTCGACGAGAAGAAGGAGCCCCGACAAAGAAGACAACAGGGCGAAAGCCGACAACGGCCGCCTCAGAACAAGCCTGGCAGCCGCAAGCGAAAGTCCCGGACCAACGATCGAGCTGGCCAACATGGAGCGCAGTCGATCGCGGCCGCCAACGGAATAACGGACTATCAGAAAGTCATGAGCGGGCCTTGCCCCTTTCACCCCAAGGGCCGGCACGCGGCCCAAGGACTGCCACATGCTCAAGAAGTTTGCCTCCGAGCAAGCTTCATCGTCTGGCGCCGACAAGGACAAGGACAAGCCAGACTCGGTCCGGCCGATGATTTCCAGGACCCCCAAGCCGAACTCAACCATATCTTCGGGGGGCCACTCGCGTACGAATCCAAGCGCCAAGAAGAAGCTATCAGCGCGGGACATTTAACGCGGTCTCCACAACGGATACCCCCCAATACCTGCGCTAGTCAGAGATGGCCATCACCTTCAACCCTTGCGCAGAATCACCCAGATCGGGTTTCCCACCCGGGACGATACCCACTCGTCCTAGACCGGTCGTCAGAAATATTCAGGCTGAAGAAAACCCTCATCGACGGATTGGGCAAGCCGTCGCTCAACATCCTGTTCGCCAAAGACTTTTGGGACGAGATGAGAATTCCTCGTTCAGAGCAACGGCTGAGCACCGCGCCCTTCATGGGATAATCCCCGGCTTGTCATCAACCCCAACTCGGGCAGATAACCTTGCCGGTGACCTTCGGCACGCGGGACAACTTCCGCACAGAAAACATCTCCTTCGAGGTCGCCGACTTCGAGACCGCGTATCACGCGATACTCGGACGACCGGCCCTCGCCAAATTCATGGCGATTACCCGCACTACACGTACATGGTGCTGAAGATGCCCGGGCCAGCAGGAGTCCTCTCCCTCTGCAGCGACGCTAAGGAAGCCTTCACCTGCGACAAGGAGAGCGCTGCGAGCTGGCTCAACACAAGAAAGCGGCAGTCGGGCGCGACAGCATCCGGCAAGCCACTACATCCGAAGTCGATCAGATCCAGTTCCGGCGGAAAAAAGCAGCGAAGTCGGGAATTTCAGCGGACTCTGACACGAAGAAGATCCCCCCTGGACCCTTCCGACCCTCCAAGACTGCCTTTAGTCGGGACCGGACTCGACCCCAAATAGGAAGACGCGCTCGTCACCTTCCTCCAAGCCAACAAAAGATATCTTCGCGTGGAAACCGTCCGACATGCCGGGCGTACCAAGGGAAGGTGATCGAGCACGCCCTACACGTAAAGCCAGATGCCAAGCCGGTCAAGCAATGGCTGCGCGCTTCGCTCAAGACCGCAAGGATGCTATCCGGGAGGAAATCACTAAGCTCCTCGCAGCCGGCTTCATCAAGGAAGTCTACCACCCCCGGACTGGCTGGCCAACCCAGTCCTGCGTCCGGACAGAAAAACGGTAAATGCGCATGTGCGTCGACTACACCGACCTCAACAAAGCGGTGCCCCAAGACCCATTTGGTCTTCCCAGGATAGATCAGGTGGTTGACTCCACGGTGGGGTGCGACCCTACTCAGTTTTCCTCGACTGTTACTCGGGATATCATCAAATTAGCTTGAGGGAACAAGACTGTTTAAAAACATCTTTCATCACGCCGTTTGGAGCGTATTGCTATATCACAATGCCGTTCGTCTGGAAAACGCAGGCGCAACCTACCAAAGGGCTATTCAGCGGTGTCTGCACACTCAGATCGGGCGCAACGTGGAAGCCTACGTCGACGATGTGGTGATCAAGTCCAAGTCCAGAAAGACCTCATTGCCGACTTGGAAGAAACCTTCCAAAACCTTCGAAGATTCCAAAGATGAAGTTGAACCCGGACAAGTGCGCCTTCGGGGTGCCGTCTGGGAAGTTACTCGCGCTTCATCGTCTCGCGCCGCGGCATCGAGGCTAACCCGGAGAAAGTCAACGCCATCAAGAACATGGCGCCCCCGACCAACCTTGAAAGACGTCCAGAAGCTGACTGGCTGCATGGCGGCACTCAGTCGGTTTAATCTCCCGACTGGGCGAACGGGCATGCCTTTCTTCAAGCTCCTCAAAAAGGCGGACACCTTTCAATGGACCCCGGAAGCCCAGCGAGCCTTTGAAGACTTCAAAGAATTCCTCACATCACCCCCCGTGCTGGCGTCACCCCCTGCCCCAGGAACCACTACATGCTTTATCTGGCGGCAACAACATAGGTAGTCAGCACGGTGCTGGTAGTGGAGCGATCCGAACAGGGTTCATCTTCAGAAAATACAACGGCCTATCTATTTTGTCAGCGAGGTCCTTGCCGACTCCAAAAACAAGATACCGCAGGTCCAGAAGCTGCTATACCGGCCTACTCATCACAGTCCGAAAGCTAGTGCACTACTTTCAAGTGCCACATCCAAGTCACGGTGGTCCACAGCGTTTCCCCACTCGGGATGTCCTTCATAATCGCGAGGCACCGGCCGGCTCGATCGCTAAATGGGCACTCGAGCTGAGGGCGTTTGACATCACCTTTCAGCCACGGACAGCTAATCAAATCCAAGCTCTAGCCGACTTCGTGGCCGAGTGGACAGAAGTTCAAACCGCTCCCAACACCAACAACAAAGCTAGAGTACTGGGACAATGTACTTCGGCACACGTTCCCTACGGATCGGCGGCATGCCGGGCTGGATCTACTGACATCCCCCTACTGGCGAAAAGTTGAAGTACGTACTACAAATCCACTTCCGGCTTCCCACAACGTCGCCGAGTACGAGGCTACTTGTTCACAGGGCTCCGCATCGCCATATCACTCTCGCATACCCGTCGACTGGTTGTGCGTGGAGACTCCCCAACTCGTGGTCAACCAAAGTCATGAAAGACTTGGACCGCAACCTGTTTTGATTCTCGACGATCACATGGGTCGGTGTGGCTACGTCAGGAGGTCCGCAAGTTGGAAAATAAGGTTCGACGGGCTGGAAATCACACACGTCCTGGGGATGCGTCGTCGCAATACAACGACGCCAGGCAGAGAGAACGCAAAAACCACGCAGAATGAGCTGGCAACATATCATGGACATCTCCGATCCAAGCGAGAAAGCGGTTCCGGCGCTTGGTTCGCTCCGACTGGAACTCTTTGTCGAGCAACTTATGGAGCCATCAGTCAAAAAAGAAACCGGCACAAGAGCAGTCGGGAGGCGAGCCTACCCCGACCACCGACGAAGTGCGCGCACATATGTCAAGACTGGAGGGGGTCCTGTTCTCAAATTCCTCCTGGACGATGAACTCCCAGAATTGATCGTAGTGTAATTATTTTATTTCAGGCCCTTACAGAGCAGATCCCAAGCGTCGAAGCCCTTGGGGCCAAAGCTTCCTGCTAGTCGGAGAAGACCTGTACCGAAGGAGCGCATCCGTTCCGTCATCATGCGCTGTGTCACCACGGAGAAGGCAAAGCAGATCCTGCATTCAATCCACTCGGGCCATATGTGGCAACACGCTGCATCCAGGACGTTAGTGGAAAGGCTTACCCGGCAGGGATTCTTCTGGCCCACCCGCAGTCACAGACGCCAAAGACATCGTTCGCAAGTGCGAGGGTTGCCAGTTCTTCGCAAGACAGACAAAATCTCCCCCGCCAGGAACTCCAGACTATCCTATCTCCTGGCCATTCGCAGTATGGGGGCCTCGACATGGTCGGGCCATTCAAGAAAGCGCCAGGAGGGTTCACGCATTTATTCGTCGCAGTGGATAAATTCACCAAGTGGATTGAGGCTAAACCCGTCGCCAACAATCACAGCGCACGAGCAAAGGATTTCATCCTGAGTATACTATACGGTTTGGGGTCCCTAACCGCCATCATAAAAACCGACAACGGCCACTCAGTTCGCGGCGGTGCCTATTCCAAGATTTCTGCGACGACTTCGGCATCAAGATCTGCTATGCATCTGTGGCACACCCAACCGGAGCAACGGGCAGGTTGAACGAGCCAACGGCATGGTCTTACAAGCCATCAAGGCCAGGATATCACGACCCCGCCCCTACAACCATTATGCGAGTCGGTGGGTACAAGAACTACCATCCGTTCTCTGGTCTCTCAGAACCACGGTTAGTCGGGCAATAGGGCAATCCCTTTCTTCTGGTGCACCGATACGTACCGGAGGCCATGCTACCAACAGAGATACAGTTCGGCTCTCCGCGAGTCCGGGCTTACTCCGAAGACGACTCCAATAACAGCACCCGGAACTGATCCTACGAATTAGCATCAGCTGGTAAGAAGCAAGAGACGCCGCAACAATCCCAGTCGGCAAGGTATCCTTCAAGGCCCCTGCGTCGCTACCACAATCGCAATGTCCGTGCCGCGCCCTTTTTTTGGTCGGGGATCTCGTTCTACGGAAGATACAAACCACCAAAGACAGGCACAAACTATCCCCTATCTGGGAAGTGGCCGTCATAATAGCCGAGGTCACGCGGCCAGGCGCCTACGCGACTGAGAACCAAAGACGGCGTCCTCATCACAACTCATGGAATATAGAACAGCTACGTCCTTTCTATACCTGAGTTTTTACATTTTCCATGTGTACAGTTTTTCCTGACTCACTACGCCGCTTTGTTCCAAACCGAGTAGTGAGTCGGGGGCTGCATGTATATATGTGTTTCTGTCAATAACATACAAGCTTATTTCACCCGTTATGAAGCCTTGCCACGACTGGATGCGTTCGCCCGAGCCATAGCATCTTATCCGAATGTTTTTTATCAGTTCCATCGAACTAAACTCGTGCCATAGCTACATGGTCGGGTAAAGCTAATGACAATCCGAATAATAAGTTTGGCGGCCACTCGACACATATATTTACACATGATCGTATATGAAAGCATATATAATTACACCACTACAAAATGTACTTGCCTTACAGACCCAGGTCTCGGGTAATCGCTTCAGCAGTCGGCTTCGCCTATGAGAATCAGCTCCAGCGCTTCCTCGGGCGTCGTCTCCTCGGAAAATCCCTCCCCGATGGCCTCAATGTCCGCCCTCGGGGTAGAATGGACTTGGTCATTGCTAGGGTCTGGCCACGCCGCGGCAACTCTGCTCGTCTGAGTACCCTTTCAGCGGCACTCGGCGCATCTCGAGACGCCCCATTATTTGAGGAATTCTGCTACAGCTAGTCCGCTACCGGGCGGGGATCTACAAGGGTCAAGGAGCCCTTCACGGACCCCTGACGAGGGCCTCCCTCCGTGACTCCCTGATTGACCTTATCTCCTCTCCGTGTAGAACCGGTACTGGCCTGGACGTTGGCTCTCATGTCCTGCCCAGAATCGCCGGCAAGTAAGCTTGTCAGATTCGGCTACACACCAGGGTGACTAATGTATTGCGCTGAGATCACAGTCGGGTTGAGGACTTACTTTCGTAGTCGGCCTTCCACCCCGGCCCACGGTCTTCTGCAGTTCGGCCTTCTCCTCACCGAGCTTGACGACGGCCTTCTCCAACTCGGACTTCTCCCGGCCAAGCTCGGTGTTGGCGACTTTGTCAGGTCGGCCTTGACCCTTTCAAGCTCGGCCTCTTGGCTCTTCGGGCCTCCCTTCAGCTGCGACTCCCTCTCCGCTTGGGTCTTTAAACTCCGCTTCGAGGTCTGCACCACAGATTAGCCAAAAGCTCAATCATGCAGTTCATGACACCCACGAGCAGTCGAGATCCGACGTAGCTGGATGAATACACTCAACGGTCCAGTCGGGAAGATTATCGCTCGAGGATTTTACCTCTGATCTTCTCGGCTAGGGCCCATGTCTCCAGTCCTGAGCTGATCAGCGCCACTCTTCAGCCAGGCCTCCCTCCTCGTGTGACGCGCCTCCATCTCGGCCTTCAATGTCCGGAAGTTGTTGCAATTCCGTGAGGTGGGAGCCATCTCGACCAGGATCTCCGTCATCGCCTCGTTGCGGTCAACGAGCTTGCTGCCCGGGACAAGGAAACAAACCGAAGACAGAGTCTCAAACATCAAGACAAGAAGATTGCTGGAGCTCACTACAACGAATCATACCCGCGACCCCCTTGGACCCGTTGATGGTGGCACGAAGCCAGGCTCTCGCGCTCTCTCCTTGCGACGAACTTCATCGAGCCTGAAGCTTTTCATAGTGCCGTCGCGAGTGGACCACCGTGAAGGTCCGGGGCATCACACATGGGGGAGCTTCGAATCCGACGGCAAATGTGGATCATCTGGTAGGCGGCGGCACACGGCGACGATGGCGAGATGACGATAACTCTCTGATGGCCGACGGGTCCTGCCTCGCACTGCCTCCCCTACAACATCGGACGGCCGGGAGGATCCGTCCCCCCGCTTCCCGACGTTACGTGCCTCGGGGCGGGCCCTCCAGTTTCAACTGGCCACCTCTCCGCGTCGAGTGGCGGTAGTGGCCCTTAGTCGGAGCCACCTCCCGTCTCAGCGATCGGGGTCTGGCCGCTGGTCAGCAGGTGTGTCGCCTGCGCCTGCCGGCGTGCGGGCGGACTCATCAAGCGGAAGCAATGGTCAACCCTTTTTGAGGTGCGATATCTGGCCCGCTTCCTGCACAACGAAGCAAGACATCAGGTACGGTATTTAACAACAACGACTAACAAGAGGCTCGGAGTAGCGCACCTCTTGGAAAAACTTCAGCTTCCTGCCAGCCTTGCCCGTCTCCCCGGCGAAGCGCTAGCATCGGCACTCGCCGCGGTCCGCAGCGGCCTTCCCAGACTCGACAGGAGAGCATATCGGCCTGAGTCGGCCCTCGACTCTCTGTATGTTGGTTCGGGTTCCTTCGCCCCGAATCCGGCCTCTGCTCTGGTTGGCCCCTTGGCGGCCTCTGTTGTGAGTACGAACCAACGTCGACAGCCCAAGCCTCGCTCGCCTTGCCTCTCAGGGCCTGGACTCGATCTCCGTGGGCGTTGTGGCAGCGTATCCTTTATCTTCAAGCTAACCACTCACGGCCGCGCACGCTGTCATGGCCCCCTGCCCCGATATAAAATTCGGCTTCTTTCCCCCCCTCTCTTGGTAGTGGGTTGGAGGCATCAAGGGGGACTCCTCCGGCCTCTTCCTCGACGGCGACCGCAGGACAAATGGACGAGAGGTCTTCATCAAATTCCTCATGCCACTACTAAGCAAGTCGACCAAGGGATACCATCACGCAAGGTTGAACATCACCGTTCCACAGGCGTTTCACACAGAAGGAAAGTAGAAGGTTACCTTGGCCGCCGCCGGATGAAGCATAGGCGCAAGCTCCGGCGGTTATCATCGTCGGTGGCAACGCACCCCTTCAGAGAAGTAGCCAAACAACGGGTACGGTCACTGCCCCCTTGTCCGCCGTCTCGCTGCTTCACCCGCGTCGGGATCGTGTTTACCTTTGAAGGCCCCAGCCGAAAGCGCTTCTCAGCTCAGCGGCACGCGACGCGCCTCGTCAGTGAAACGACGAGCCACCAGGGGCCCTGTCAAGCCCGGCCCCTCTTGAGGTCATACTATCTTCTGTCAGCAATATATGTGCCTGGCCCCAGTTCTTCAAGGTTGCTCCGAGCCAGCTGCAACACCGCCGGCGGCATTACCAGTTAAACGCGCAAGGAAGGAGCTAAATTGGACAGTAAAACCACTCTTGTTGCCAGCCCTTCAGAGAAGATTTCAAGGCAAACGATATATGTTTTACTCCCATCACCTCCTTAGTTGAAGACTGGCCCCCCCAATCACACTGCTGATGTTACTCTTGGAAGGCTGGGGCTTTGACATGGGAACAAGGTCGTCAAGAGGATTGCAAATGGGGCTCAACACCCAGAAAGCCAACTCGCAAAGGTTAAACCGAATATGAGATCTGAAGTATTCGAGTTTGGATTTTAAATGCACCAACTCCAGCCCGTAGAAATCAAGGATGCCGGCGGGAAAAAATCAGACGACGGAAGACACAAGCCGATCAAAGAAATGGAGGCGAAACTACCGTTTCACCAGGTCGGGGGTGGGGCTCGAACTCATCCCTCGTCGACCGCCAATGGATCAACTTCTTAGGCTGGGCACTTCAGGCTCGCTCGCCAAGCCGTCTCAGCCTTACACCGAGCCGCAATCCACGAAGATCGGCCAAGAACTCCCTGGCGCCACCCCGCAGGATTCGGTCGCCTTCGGCATGACTGTCGAGGTGTTGGGAATTTGGGGGAAAACAAATCGGGGCGGCTTGGAATAACCGAAGAGGATTGAAATCCGCCCCGAGTCGGTGGGAAACAGCTGCTGCTAAACCCCTAGCCGGGGCGGGGGAGGCAGAAAAGCTAGGCCGCGAAGGTGGAAGACGAAGAGATTGGCTGCTTTGCGGGAAGCACGATGGGAATCTTTTTTCCTCTCTCCCATCTTTTATAGCCTTTGAACCGACTAGATGGGCCCAGGCCTGCACAGGTGGTATTTGGCCGACAAGACATGAGCTTCCTACAGTAGCATGAAATCCATGGGGGCGCGCGGCCGTCCGCAGGACTGGAGTTGAAATCTTATTAGCCTGGTGCTACCCACAGGAATCGATGAGGTAAACAGATATGCTTCCATGAAGCCTACACTGCAACATTATATGTTTCATCTGGTTTTAATCCACCAGGTCTCGAGGATATATCCTTACAAGGATCACAAGCTGGCTCTCATTAAAATTGAGGGATGCAGGTATCTTTCTCGGGAACACACACTCGACCCACGCTCAATGACGATTTATTTTCATAACGCCTGGTACCGGCCTACTGCATAGGCCATCAGTTGTGCATAGCAACATATATTCCAGCCGACATGACGCTGAAGAGTCTAATTTTCGAGTAGATGCACTGCCGGCGATGGAGACTATAAATATCTATTCCCGCTGAACATATGCGGAAGAGTCATAGCTTATTGAGTGGGACGCCACTCGGAAAAGACTATAAACATCATATTACCGGACTGACATTACAAGTCGAGAGTCCTATATACGAGTAGTCTCCTACTCGGCTAAGACTATAAATTATATTCGGTTGACATGATACCGAAAGTCTCTATACCATAGTGATCTACTCGGGAAAGACTTCCAGTTGTTAAAGATCTTGACTTTTACCGTTTAAATTGTCTTCGCAATTAAAGCACAAAGGTCTGGGGCTACACCTAATAAGGTGCGCCTATTCCGACGCACACTCATTCATATATCTACATGAAAGCCCTTCATAGCCTCTCTGCCTGCTACATGAAGCAGGCACCGGGAAAAGACTTACTCGGACAAAAGTACTCGCGGGAGCATCGCACTTCGGGTAAACCTTCACCTGTGCGAGATGAGCAACTCAGGCATTAGCTTGTGAGCTCAACTAATGAAGGGTTCTCAGGGCCTACTGTGCGGAGCCATGGCCCGGGTACCTCACTACAACACCATGGGCCACCTCGGATAGAGGATGGGTCCCAAGGATCATGATA
>RYFJ01004565.1:0-34600 GCA_003991445.1 Oryza meyeriana var. granulata
GCAGGTACAATAAATGACGATAAGGCGAACAACGTGGTAGCACATCAAGACGACTGCCGCGACAACCGAGATGCCCGAGGCCCGACTACATGCGTCTCTGAAGATATCATACCCGACACCTCACAGCATGAGGAAGACGAGTCACCGACTAGAAATGATGAGATGAGAGCTTTGGCCTCCACCATGAGCGGTTTCATCGCTGCAGTCAGAGTCAGAGCCCTCACACGGATGAAGGAGTACCAGCATTCACCCACGAGCTGCAACAAAGTCGACTGGCCATCACATGGCTTCAAGCCGACTAGAATTTGAAAAAGTGACGATAGCAAGACCAACCCTGGCGTCCTGGCTCACAGTCCACACTTTGGATTCGTACAGCCATCGAGGAGACTTACAAAGCCATGGCTAACTACCTCCCGGTCGCCTTAGGTCTAGAACTCAGCGAGACATGAAATCAGGGACTTTACCAAGTGCCAGTCAATCGTCTTCGAAGCGGCTCTGGGGAGAATCCGACTGCTCAAGTCATGGCAAATTTTCAAGGAACATATGACGAAATGGCCGTCTTCCAAAGTATAATTTATATCAACTCCACAAAGGAAGAATGAGTCTATGTGCAATTTCATCAAAAAGTGTTTCTAAGAGAAGAGGGAACTCGATCCCAAAGAAGGATCAAGGACGCTGTATATTGTCATCGCTGGGGCCTCCGCAGAGGGGAGTCAAGGGGACACCCCGTTCATATCGTAAGTTCACTCGGCAGTCGAGAAAGACAGGTCTCGCTGGGGCTCTCTCCTCATGTCAAAAATCTCATTTAGACATGGCAAACAAATACGCCAACTTGGGAGGCCGACGAAGTAGCTGAGGCCCTGGAGACGAGGGTAAAAAGGGAGCACTGGTAGAAGGACAAAAAAAAGACAAGCATGACACATGCATAGAAAGGATGCAAGTCCGGGTGCAAACCGCAAGCGCAAAGTCGCGCATAAACGTGGTGAATGCTGTGGAGTGCACTCGGCCAGAGATGACCCCCAAGGATTAAACGATTGCACCAGAAGGGATGAAAAAAGGCCATGCCTTTACACCCAAAAGGGGCAACACGTGGCTAAGCACGATTGCTTCATGCTCAATTGAAGTTTGCTTTGCTGAGCAAACTTACAACATTCTAGCAACAACAAGAAAAAGAAAGCTAGAACTTGCGCAGCGACGACTACAAGCCCTAGATTGTTAGTGCTGAGCTCAATTCACATCTTCGGGGAGGGCCATATTGCTGCTACGAGTCCAAGAGAAAATAGAAGCTAACAGCGCAAGAACTCAACTCGGCTCAACAAACGCACCCCAACTTACCCATAAGGTTGCGATGGTCAGAGAGGAACGACAATCACCTAGTCCGACCGAGTCACGGGAGATACACCCATGCGATCGTCAAGCCGAAAGAAAAAATTTAGTTCACTCATCCTAGATCCAGTCATCAAAAGTATCAAGCTGAAGAAGGTTCTCATCGATGGAGGAAACACTCTCAATATATTGTTATCACAGAACAAAACGATGCTCGACGTGATGAAATTCCTCGATCTGAGCTGCGCTGAGTACATGGCTGCCCCTTTCTCCCTCACGGGGTTAATCCCGCCTCAAATCTTCCACTCGCACTCAGGGACAAATAACTCTGCCAGTCACCTTCAGCACGCGGAGAATTTCAGGCACTGAAAATATCTATTTTGGAGGTTTGGGCCGACTTCGAGACCGAACGTACCACGCCATTACTCGGACGGCCAGCACTAGCCAAGTTCATGACAGTGCCTCATTACACATACATGGTGCTCAAGATGCCAGGACCAGTAGGAGTACTTTCCTTGCGTAGCGATATCAAGCAAAAGCCTCAGCAGTGACAAGGTAAAGTTGTGAGCTAGCCCGATCCGTAAGAAGCGGTAGTCGGGTGCAACAACATCCGACTAGCCTGTGACAACTGCAGCGAGGAGACCAAGTTCTGGCAAAAAAAGCAGCCAAGTCTGGAGTTTTAGTGGACTCAGAAACAAAGAAGATCCCCCGGACTTCTGACACCCTCCAAGACTACGCTCGTCGGGAGGACTCGACCCCAATTAGAAGATGCGCTCATCACCTCCTCCAGACGAATCAGGGGATATTTTTGCTTGGAAACCTTCCGACATGCCTAGTGTACCAAGGGAGGTGATCAAGCATTCCCTCAACATCAAGCCAGACGCCAAGCGATCAAAAGCCAATGCTGCGGGAGGAGATAACCAAGCTCCTTGCAGCCGGGTCATCAAAGAGTCTATCACCCGATTGCCTGCAACGCACCCAGTTCTGGCTCCAGAAGAAGAACGGTAAATGGCCAGTTGGCGTATGTGTGTCGACTACACTGACTTGAACAAAGGATGCCCCAAGGATCCATTTGATCTACCCAGAATAGATCAGGTGGTTGATTCAACCGCAGGGTGTGAGTTACTCAGTTTTCTCAACTGCTATTCGGGATATCATCAAATCAATCTGAAGGAGGAGGACTGGCTAAAGACTTCATTCATCATGCCTTTTGGAGCATACTGCCATGCCACTATGCCGTTCGGGTTGAAAAACGCTGGTGCAACGTATCAACGTGCAATCCAGCGGTGTCTTCACACTCAACTTGGGTGCAATGTGGAGGCGTATGTCGATGACATGTAATCAAGACCAGAGTCAAGGAAGACCTCATCACCGACTTAGAGGGAACTTTCCAAAGCCCTCAGAGATTCAAGATGAAGTTGAACCCGCAAAAGTGCGTCTTCGGAGTACCTTTGGGAAAATTACTCGGCTTCATCATATCACACTGAGGCATCGAGGCCTATCTAGAGAAAATCAATGCCATCATGAACATGGCACCCCCGACTAGCCAGAAGGACGTTCAAAAACTGACAGGATGCATGGCGGCCCTCAGCCGATTCATCTCTCGACTTGGTAACCAGGGCATGCCCTTTTTGAAGTTGCTAAAGAAAGCGAACAATTTTCAATAGACACCCGAAGCCCAGCAAGCCTTCGAGGACTTCAAGAAGTTCCTCACATCACCACCAGTATTGGCATCACCTATGCCCCAGGAACCACTAATGTTGTATCTGGCGGCAACTACTCAGGTAATCAGCACGGTGTTGGTAGTCGAGCGGGCAGAGCCAGGGCACATGCAAAAATACAGAGGCCAGTCTACTGTCAGTGAAGTCTTAGCCGACTCCAAGATGAGATATCCTAATGTCCAGAAGCTACTGTATGGTCTACTCATTACTGTCCAAAAGTTGGTGCACTATTTTCAGTCGCATTAGGTAACCATCATCACGTCATATCCACTCAGGGACGTCCTGTACAACCGTGAGGCTACTAGCAGAATGGCTAAATGGGTGCTCAAGCTGAATGGCGTTTTGACATCATTTTTCAACCTCGGACAGCAATCAAGTCACAAGCCCTAGCTGACTTCGTGGCCGAGTGGACGGAAGTTCAAGCAGCAACAAATATAGACAGGCTAGAGTACTAGACAATGTACTTCGATGGTTCCCTATAGATCAGCAGAGCAGGTGCTGGCGTCGTTCTGAGGTCACCTACTAGTGAAAAATTGAAGTATGTCCTCTAGATTCACTTCCCAGCATCCCACAACGCTGCCGAGTACAAGGCACTCATCCACGGGCTCCGCATTGCCATATCTCTCGGAATTTGCCGACTAGTAGTACGCAGGGATTCTCAACATGTGGTCAACCAAGTCATGAAGGACTGGACAGTGTCTCAACGATAAATGGGCATATTGTCAGGAGGTGTGAAAACTAGGAGACAAGTTCGATGGGCTAGAAATAACACATGTGCTGCGCCAATAAAATGAAGCTACAGACAAATTGGCCAACATGGGATCCAAACGAGAAATGGTCCCAACTGGGATTTTTGTCGAGCAATTATTCGAGCCATCAGTCAAGAAGAAACCAGTACTCAAGTAGTCGGGGGATGAACCTACCCTGGTAACAAATGAAGTACTAATTATCTCTCAAGATTGGCAAACTCAAATCATAAGATTCCTTTTGGATGAATGAACTCCAAAAGATCACAGTGAAGGCAAGCGGATCAGACGTCAAAGTTTCCTTGTAGTCAGAGAAGACCTATACCGTCAAAGTGCATCTGGAGTCCTCATGCGCTGCATCACACCTGAGGAGGGCAAGCTGATTCTGCAATCAATCCATTCGGGTATCTATGGCAACCATGCTACATCCAGGACATTAGTCGGAAAGGCTTACAGGCAGGGATTCTTTTGGCCGACTGTAGTTACAGATGCTAAAGATATCTTTCAGCTCAAGAACTTCAAACAATTCCAATCTCTTGGGCCTTTGTAGTTTGGGGGCTTGACATGGTCAGGCCGTTCAAAAAAGCGCTAGGAGCGTTCACACACTTGTTCGTCGCAGTGGACAAATTCACAAAGTGGATCGAGGCAAAACCCATTGCTACCATAACAGAGGCAAGGGCAAAAGACTTCATCATCAGTATCATATACAAATTTGGAGATCCCAACCGCATCATAAGGGATAACGACACTCAGTTCATTGGTGGCGTTTTCCAAGATTTCTGTGACAACTTCAGCATCAAGATCCGTTATGCTTCTGCGGCACACCCATGAAGTAATGGGCAGGTCGAGCGTGCCAATGGCATGGTCTTACAAGAAATCAAGACTAGGCTGTTCGACTGACTATAACCATATGGAGGTGGTGGGTACAAGACTCCCATTTGTTCTCTGGTTTTTAAGAACCACGGTTAGTCGGGCAGTAGGGCAATCCCCTTTCTTCCTAGTCTATGGTGCTGAGGCTATGTTACCAACCAAGTTGGAGTTCGGCTCACCGTGAGTTCGGGCCCACTCAGAAGATAAATCAAATGAAGACCGACTGGCCGAACTCGATCTGTTGGAGGAAGCAAGGGACATAGCAACTATTCAGTCGGCAAGGTATCTTCAAGGCCTACGTCATTATCATAGTCGAAATGTTTGTGGCCGTGCCTTTTTGGTGGGAGATCTCACCCTGAGAAAATTACAAACCACCAAAGACAGGCATAAACTATCCCTATTATGGGAAGGGTCATTCATTATCACTGAGGTAACACGTCCGGGCGCTTACCGACTAAAGACAGAAGACGGTGCCCTAGTCAGCAACTCATGGAATATAGAACAGCTACGTCCTTTCTATAACTGAGTCTTGTATTTTCTTTATACACATGAATAAAGCTTTTTTCTCTGACTCACTACACCGCTTGTTTCAACCAAGTAGTGAGTCAGGGGCTACACATATTACAAGCCTTGCTTTTGTTAATAAAATCCGAGCTTGTTCTATTTGAGTCATGAAGTTCTACAATGATTATGTTAAGTTTGCCCGAGTACAGCTTTGCGAGGTGAACGTTTTTCCTATGTTTATCTCGAATCACTCGGTGTGAACTATCTAGTCGAGTAAAACTAATGACGATGCAGAGCAGACAAGTACTCGGCAGAATTTAGCAAACATAAGTAACATATTTATAGCAGTTATATTTGTTCATCCATGGACACCAATTGCATAATTGTTTCATGTTTACATTGCCAAGTCCCTAGCTATCGCCTCTGCGGTGGCCCTCACTTGGCTTACCAGCTCCATGCCTTCTTCTGGGGTTGTCCCCTCGGCAAAGCCCTCACCGATGGCCTTGATGTCCACCCTAGGGTAGAGCAACTTAGTCATGGTGAGTGCCTGGACAACTCCCACAGCAACGCACTCCTCCGAGTACTTCTTGAAGATACTCGGAGCTTCACTGAGGCGTTCTGCTACTTGGGCGATTGTGTTGGAGTTGGACCTAGGGTGGTGCGGCTACATGATGTCAAGAAGAGTCTTCGCAGAGTCAACGATGATCTACCGTGACTCCTTGATGATCTTGATTTTCTCCGCAAAGGAGCCGAACTGGATCTTCGAGTTGGCCTGGGACGCTGCTCGCACATAAACAGGTGTATCAGTTTGCTAGAATAGGCAGTCGGAGCCAATTTATAGCCGAGCAGAGGACTTACTGGCATAGTCAATTTCCACTTTTGCCCTAGCCTTCTCGACTTCTTTCGGCTTCTTCTTGAGGCGCTCGTTCTCTTTGGCTTGGGTGCTAACCTCAGATTCGAGGTCTACAACACAAGACGGTCAAGACTCGATAATGCAGAGAAGAGTACTCGGGATTCACTCAGGAAGACAACAACAAGGAGACTTACTTCTTATCTTCTCAGCTTGGGCCCAGTTTTCATCCCTGAGCTTGTCCATAGACCCCCTCAGCCTTGTTTCTCTCTCCTGGCTGGTTCGCTCCAAGTCATCCTTGGCCACCTAGAGCTAGCGAAGTTGGAGCAGCTGAGGGGCGAGCTCGGTCTGGACCTTGCCCATTTTTCAGAGCAGTCGACAACCTTCTGCTCAAGATATACCAAAGACAATCAAAAATCGACAGATAAAGTACAAGAAGAATCATCAGCTAGCAAAAGCAGCAGCATTGACTACGTACCTGGATCCCCTTCGACGCAGCAATTGCAGCATGCATCAGATTGGTCCTCTCTCTTAAAGTTGCTTGCTCGTCGTGTTCAAAACTCTCTGCCACCCCCTCAGGAGAAACCTAGTAAAATGTTCTAGGGCCGCTTGGCAGAGAAGCTTTGAGCCTAGGGAGGTCACCCTCATCAGAAGATGATGACAACTCTAGCGATGGGGTCCTGGGCCTTGGCTCAACTTTTGCAGGGGCTTCTGGGGTCGGCTTAGGTGCTGGGGTTGCAACTTCAACCTTGATGTCCTGGCTGGCTGGTGCTGGTGGCTTGGCAGTCAGGATCGCCTCAACCTCAGTAGCTGGGGTGGCCTCTAGCCCGGCCTGTGGCATCGCTTGCTCTGGCTTAGCTAGGACAAGTTCGATAGTAGGGGTTGGTGGCGCAGTCCCCCTGGGGTCTGTGTCACTGCGCTTCCTATAGAAATCATCGACAATCATGATACTACAATGACATCCAAGTCTCTCAGAAGATTAAAGATTCTCTACTACCTTTTGGAAGTCTTGAACTTCCATAGTGGTGCTCCGATGGAGGTTGGTGAGGGGCTTGATAGCCTGCTCGATGGCGGAGAGCCACCAGCTATCAAGCTAGTCGGCACGGCGATCGTTGGAGGTGAGCTGGCTCTAGTCAGTGTTGTGCCTGACGCAGCCGACTAGGGGGTCGAGGCACTTGGTGGCTCGGGCCTCGGGCTTGGTAGCCTAGGGGCTGAGTTGATGGGGTCCTTGATCCTCAGGCTCCCTTGCGCCATACTCGGCGTGCTCTTCTTCTTCCCCTGGTTAGTCACTGGTCTTTTCCCAGCCCTCTTGGGGCTGGGTTGGGCAGCAAAGGGGCCAGCTGGGCATTTCTTTGATCCCATGGCCAACTGGTCTTAGGAATCAGCATCAAATTCCTCACGGTCCTGCAAATATTTGGACAATGTCTATCACGGATGGATATCAAGTTAACAGCAACATCACAAGATTACCTTTCGCTGGGGCCTACTCTTGCAGTAGGGCTTGGGGGCTCGCTCCTCGTTCTTGGTCTCCACGACCCCATTGACGAAGTAGCCTAACAAGGTGTCTGTTACCTTGTCTTTGTCAGCGACGTCGGGGTACTCCCGGCTAGGGTCGTCCTTGCCCTAGTAATCCTAGCCGAAATAGCTCCTGGCCTTTAGAGGATGGGTGCGGTGGTTGAAGAAGCACCTTGCTACCCATGGACCTGTCAGGCCTGTGCTCTTCAGGAGGTCGATCTTCTCCATCAACTAGTACACTTGCCCCATTTCTTCGTATGTTAGCACAGAAGACTAGCTGGGTAGGACGGATGGAGGAGAGCCAGAAAAAGGGGGAAGAGAGGGTTCAAGATTTGAACAATAAAACCACTCTCGGTGCCATCCCTTAAGAGAATTTTTTAGGGGGACATTGAGGTAGGTTTTCTTCATCTCATTTCTGAGCAGAAGACCTACCCCCCCACCCCCCCCCCCGATGGTTTGGATTTTATTATTGGAGGGCTAGGGCTTGATGTGAAAGAGGTATCGAATAAGATTGAGGTGCGGCTTGACCCCCAGAAAGGATTCACAAAGAGTGGCGAAGATAAAAATCTGAAGAATCGAGTTGGGATTGAGATTCACCAACTCAATATGGTAAAAGGCAAGAAGCAGGTGAAGAAAATCCAAAGAAGGGAGGGCTAAGCCACAATCAAAGAACAAGGTGATGTCACGTCCGGATTTTTTCGTTTTCCGTTCTTTTTGCCGATTTCGAAAATCCACCTCCGGTTTATTCGCCTCAAACAGCTTAATAAAAGATTTCGTAATAAAAAGGATTTAATATGATTAAATAATTAATTACGGTGTCATTTGTTTCTGTGTTCTTAATCGAGGTTATTTGGATTTTGGAAGTGGAGCTCATTTCCCAATTTATTTTTCCCCCGATTCCAGACTCTAACTTTCGCATCCATACAATTCCTAGTTTCCTGGAGGTCCAAGTTCGTTCCCTAATCCTCCAAATAATTCCAACAAATTCAAAGATCCGAATTCAGCAATTTTCCACAAAGCCCCTGCCAATTTTTTCCTTTTCTTTTTTCCTTTTTTTCCCTTCCTTTCTCCTTTTCCACTCAGCCCCCTGCCTTTCTTTCTTTTTTTTCCTCCTTCTTCTTCTACCTTCGGGAAGAGGCCGAAGGCCTGCCTCCCTCCTCCCGCGGCTAGCCTGGCCTGCCCCTGCACCGCGCCGCCTGGCCGCCCGGCCCGGCCTACTCCTGCCGCCGCCGCGCCTGGCTGGCCAACCGCCTCCACCGCGCGCGCAGCGGCCTGGCCCACGCCGTCCGGCCTGCTCCCGTGCGCCGCTGGCCTTCTCCACCCTGCACCGTGCCACCTCCTGGGCCGCACTAATGCCGCCGGTCTCCAGGCCCACGCCGCCGCGCCTCCCTTCACCCTAGCCGCCGCGAGCCGCCCTATATATATATATATATATATATATATATATATATATAAGTATATATATATTATATATAATATATATATACGTGCAGCCATCTCATCTGTTCCTCTTTCTCCGAAGTCGCCGCCGCCACATCCGCTTCCGAAGCCGCCGCGCCGTCCTCTTCCTCCACCGCCGACACCGAGCCGACGAGCCACCTAGCCTGCGCCGACGCCCCAACGCCGCCGGTGAGCATCGCCCTGCGTTGGCCTTCCTCCGTCGCCCGCGTCCTGTCTCCTCACCAGTGTCTTGTCTCCCCGGCCGACGATGCCGCCAGCGCCTGCGCCCTGCCCTCGGCCGACGCTGCCGACGCTGCCCGGTCCGCCGCCCCTGCTTCGCCCCGGCGCCGTGGCCCTACACTGCCGGCTGGTTGAGGCCAAAGCAGCCGGCAGGCTCTGTGTCCCCTTGTGTCTTTGACTCATGGGACCCGCCTGTAAAATCTCCTGTTGATCCACACCGTTAGATTTCCCTAGATTAATCTCTGCCGTAGCTTTCCTAATCCAATCTTTCCACTTCACCTCGCCACATTATCGCCACGTCATCCAATCCAGTACGCGTGTCGCCACAAGGCGTCCATGTCATCCTATCCACCACACCTCTAAACTTCCCCGGTCCATAGACCGAGTCCGTCGTGCACCTTTTCATTGACTGGTGGTCCCCGTTCCTTCCTTCACAAAAATAATTCAATTTCCGAATTTAAAATTCAGAGAATATTCCAGGAATATTCTTTCTCTTTTTCTCGGATTTTTTCTGATTTCCAAACTTTCGGAGTTCATATCTCATCCATCCGGACTCCGATTCAACCCGTTCTTTTTCCTAAATTCTTCTAAAATCGAGCTCTACGTCCTGGTTCAGTTGGTTATTTTAATTGATGTTATTTTAGACTGTTTTTTGTTATTTATTTATTTTCGTTGCGAACGTATAAACGAGGAAGCCGAGGAGCACTTCGCCGCCAAGACGCAGAGCAATGACAGTACTTGGAGCAAGGCAAGTGCACCCTTTGAACATATTGGACCCAATTTATAAACTGTTTTTATTGTGAAACATGCATTATTTTTATTTAAAAATTATCGATGGGTAGCATGACCTAATTGTTGTCATTCCATGCCTTTGATTATTGAATATCCTATAATACCTTGTCACCCTAGTCTTTGTGAGTTGAACATAGGGGTCAACTCAGGGTAGAGTAGTAAATGCTTAGCCCTGCTCAAGTCGTTTACAAGCAAAACATAATAATGATTAATGATATATTTATCACTCTTTTAATTGAGCTGTGTGGCTGTGTGCTATCTTTCCGGTAGCATGTGTTGCACCGTGTAGTAAACAACGGGCGGATAAAATGTTTTGGACTAGGGTGATGGGTGGTTCTGTGTGAACCTAGTAAGGGGTTAAGGTATCTGTGTGATCCTTACCAGATTAGGTCTCTGTGTGAGCCTAATATGAAGTTGTGTGCTACTGTAGTTTTGGCAAGTTGCCTTGGTCAGTTAAGGACTTCACTTCATAAGTCAATGATCTGAGCCTAACGTACAACCACATGCCCTAATGGGAAGGACTTGGCCTAGTAGGATTTCGAGTCTTGGCACTGCCGGCCCAGGTGGATAGATGATAGGTTTTATGGTTAGCCATGGGTACTTTCTTCTCTGTGTGAGGGAAAGGTGGCTCATGGGGGAAGGCAGTGTTGAGGGGGAGTTTCTAAAAAGCCTTGTTACAGATTCCTTGGCCGTACACAAGGAGAAGTGTGATATTTGCGCATGGCCGTTAAGAGGATGATGTATCTTGTGGGTAAAGCTGTACGACCTCTGCAGAGTGTTTAACTAATCTATTCGAATAGCCGTGTCCGCAGTCATGGACAATACTCGGTGAGTTCTAGTGAGGGGTAGTTTGCGAAAACAAGGGATGGTAATGATGCTGTGTGCAGGAAAATGTAATTAGCTATGTGGTCCTGTGTGGACAGATCCTGTGTGGATGGTTGGGTGGTAATACCCCTGATTTTAAATGTTGTTTTTAACTCTGTTTATAAAAGGTTTATAAATGCAACTACTGTGTTATGCAAAATAGCCTTAGCTTTTCTTGTCAGCTGTGCATATGCATTTTTCCGTGCACTTCCTGAGTATTACATGTACTCACCTTGAAATTCCCCCCAATTCCAGAAGAGAGGTGTCCGCTGTTTTCAGAGGAGTTTGCTGCTGAAGATGAGGAATAGGCCGTGAGTCCCAGTTGACTGCCTGTGGCATGTTAAATAGAGCTTCCACGTATTTATTTTATTTCCGCTGTTATCTTGTTTTCTTTAGGCCATTCATGGCATAATAAATGTAAACTTTAGCCATAAGGCTTTTCACAGTCAACTTATTAATAAATAGTTTGGTTTCCTTCGTGATGTTGGTTGTGATATTATTCTTGTGACTGTGTGTGCTAGCATGATCCTGGGCTAGTACGTGTACACAGAGGGTCCTGTTTGGGGTCCGACAAGGTTGGTATCAGAGCCGACGTCGACTGTAGGCCGTAGCCTTAGTTAGCCTGGTCGTACTTCAAAACTATTTTAAAAGAATCACGAAACAATATAATTTGTTCCTTCTTTACTTACTCTTTCTTGACTCTTCCCTTTCTCGGAAATCTTCCCCTACCTGCTTTAATTTCTACCGTCAGCCATGGAAGCACGATCTACACCAGTGATGCTTTGGGTCTCGTGAAGCTTCGTCGCGGACCAGGGTTTAGTTGTAGAAGTGGCTTTTGTTTTGTGTCGCTTTGCCTGTAGTTAGTAGTTCACGTTAGTAAGACGTTAAGGTTGTGTGTTAGAGGCGTTGTTTGTTTTTTTAGTTTTTGGTTTTTCCGGTTTGTCGTACGGTCTGTTTGTAGCCCTCCGGCTTTTTGACAGTCGTACATTTGTTTTGGTCTAGATGTGCTATTCTACCCCATTAGTTGCCCTTATTCTTAGAGCTGTTCTTTCCTTCCTAGTACCTCTCTAACGGGCCACAAGTTGAACAGATGGTGAACACCAGGACTAGGGGTCACCAGAACAATGATGCTCAGCCCAATGGTCAGCAACAACCCCAAGCACCTCAAGTGAACCAAAAAAAAATTTTCAAGCCTTCATGCAGGCCCAGACCGAGCTCATGAGGGTGATGAGGCAATAGTTTTATTAGATTCTAGAGCTTCGCATTCGTTTGTTTCTCGGGTTTTTGCTTCTCACACATCAGTTCCCACCATACCTCTTAAGTGCTCCTTGCTTATCCAACCCCGGGGTCAGAAAATGAGAACCCAAACCGTTTGTCCAAGAGTGAAAATTGAAAAATAGAGGTTAGAGTTCTTTTTTACCTTCTTACCAATCTGATTATGTTAGATACACCCAGCTTGATGTCATCTAGGATGGACTGGTGCAGAGTGGACCACAAAGCAGTGTTAGATGTGCAGAAGTCAAATCAATCACTTTGGAAAACTCTAAAGGAGAGAAGGTGAAATCAACCTAGCTAATCCTCCTTGGAAAGGAGCCTTAGTGCACCACATGGAGATCTCTGAGCTAAGAAAACGAACAGTTGTAGAGAATATCAGATGTTTTTTCTGAAGAACTGCCAGCATGCCACCAATAGAGATGTTGAGTTTGTCATCAATCTAGTTCTAGGACATCGCCCATATCCAAGAGGCCGTACCGAGTGGCAGCTAATGATTTAGCAGAGATGAAGAAGCAGACAAGAGTGCAAGAGAAACAGTTTTGGTAGGCCCTAGCTCATCACCATGGGAGCCCCATTATTTCTGTTGAAGAAAGATGGGACGAAGAGATGTGTGTTGATTATCGTCGCTTAAATGATGTAACCATCAAGAACAAGTATCCTTTGCCTCTGGGATTGATGATCTATTTATTATGCAGATGAAAGGGGAGCAGCTGTATTTCTTCCAAGATTGAACTAAGATCAGGGTATCATCAACTTAGGATCAGACCCAAGGATATCCCTAAAACGGCTGTTTTATCCACTAGATATTGGACTCTATGAGTACAAGTTATGTCTTTTGGTTGACAAATGCCCCTGCCTATTCCATGAACATGAGAACAAGGTATTCATGGAATATTGACAAGTGTGTTGTTTTCATTGATGACATATTCTCGTCTATTCTAAAGATGAAAAGAGCCGCACACCATCTGAGGCTTGTTTTGGAAAAACTAAGAGAACAACAGCTGTATGCCAAGTTCAGTAAGTGTGATTCTGGAGTGAAAGAAGTTGAATCCTTGGACATGTGGGACCGCTGCTGGAGTTGCAGTTGATCCAAAGAAAGTGAGACAGTTATCAACTGGCAGCCGCCTAAGACCGTGACATAGGTTCACAGTTTTCTTGGAATGGTTAGAAGGTTCTCCACAGGTTGCTCGTCACTAGCAATTGTTGAAGAAAGAGAAGAAGTTTGTGTGAACCAGAGTGTCAGCGCAGCTTTGAAGCCTTGAAGAAGAGTTTGACATTAGCACAGTGTTGGTTTTGCCTAAGATCCACAAAGGGTTTCACATCTACTGTAGATGCAGTCTCTACGTACAGGACTTGGTTGTGTTCTATACAAAGAGGGCAAAGTGGTTGCCTATGCCTCAAGACAACGCCCGATGAGGAAATTATCCGACCTTGATTTGGAGCTTGCCACAGTGGTACCACGCACTGAGAAATGGAGGCATTACCTAATAGGTAAACCGTTGTGAGTGTATACAGACCACAAGAGTTTAAACTATATCCTTCACACAGCATGACTTGAATTGAAACAGAGAGATGGTTAGAGCTGATCAAGGATATCTATGGAGAGGTGGATGTGAATCCAAACTACCAGGCAAGGCAAATGTTGTTGCCGATGCCCTAATGCAGGAAGGTCTACTGCAGTAACTTGGAAAATTCAAGAGAGCCAAGTATCACTCTTTCAGGAGTTTTGAAAGTTGAGTTTGAGATAGTGAGAAGGTATGTGCTATATCTAGAGGTTCAGACCACCTTGGAAGACCAAATCAAGGAAGCTCAGAAGGATGACGCAAATGTCAAAGAAATCAAACTCAACATGAAAAAGGAAAAGCCATAGGATTGTTGAGATGAGAATGGTGTTATATGGATACAGAGAAGTTGGATTGTGGGATCAGCCTAAAACTCAAGAAGCTTATCTTATCACGAGCACATGAGTCCCGTTATCCATCCGGTAGTACCAAGATGTATCAAGACCTCAAGGGCAATTATGGTGGTCCGCAGCATGAGACGGAGAATAGCTAGAGTATGTAGCACTTTGTGATGTCTCAGCGAGTCAAGGCAGAACACCAACGATCCGCTGGACTTTTACAACCGTTGAAGGTACCAGAATGGAAGTGGGATGAATTGCATGGGATTTATCATAGGTTTGCCCAAGACTCAGTCAGCGATATGAATTCTATCTGGGTTATTGTTGGATCGTCTCACCAAAGTCGCTCACTTATTCCATCAAGTGACCTATTCAGGACAATTGCATAACTATATGTGAATCGGATAGTAGTGCTTGCCATGGATGCCTAGGAAGATATCTTAGATCGAGGACCCAGTTTACTCTCGTTTGCATGCTTTGCAGTGAGGCAATGTGTACTCGTCTTCACTCAGCACCGCATATCACCCACAGACGGATGCAATAGAGAGATTAATCAATTGAAGATATGCTCGAGCTGCTGCTTCCATTGAGCGGATTAAGAATTACATATTGCCGAGTTCTCCCACAACATACTACCCGGCGAGTCTACAGAGTGTCACCGTTTAGAAGCTTTATATGGCGCATGTAGAACCCTTTGAATTCGGAATGAGACAGGAGAAAGAATGTTGACCGATGTGATCCGTGAAGCCGAAGAGAAAGTTGCTTTTGACTTAGGACAGAATTAAGGTAGCTCAGTCGTCGACCAAAACGAGTTAGCCAGACAACCGTCGTAGGGATTTAACTTGCGAGCGACAGGACTATTCTATTTCAAGGACCCATTAAGAGAGAACCAAAGTTTCAAGCGAAAGAAGCTTGCCTCGAGTATCGTACGTCGCGTCCGGCATCGTTGCTCGTCAAGAGAAGTTGCGATAGTTGAGCTTCGACATCACTGTCAGGATCCATGGAGTGTCCATGTCCAGAGTTGGAAGAAGGTCTTCGAGCCAGAAGAAGAAACCCCGTTTGTCGGCAAATGACTGCTCCCACGTCTGCGGGACGCGTGGCTCTCGCCACGACGGCTTCCCCGGGCCACGCTAAAACAGGTAACGGCCAACAATGTAAGTGCCTCGGCCCTGGTGGGCACCGCCCGGGCCCGGGTGTACCTTCCTGGGCAGCGTCCAATGACGGCCCGGCTCCTCCTCGGCCTCGCCGCCGAGGACATTCCCGCCCTGTTCTACCCCGGCCGGCCAGCAATCCCAGCCTCGGCAGCGTCCCGGACACGGACTGGATATTCCGTGCTCGGGCCGCGCCCCCTACCCGGGACCCCGACCTCGTCCCGGGTCTCGCTCCCGGACCGAGGCCCGCGCCTCGACCCGGCGGTTGGAAACCGGGTCCGGGGCCTACAGTCTCACCAAGAGCTCGGACCTAGCGTTGCCTGCGAGGCGACGCTCCCACCTGTCGCCCGCTCAAGCAGGCGTAGCTCCCAAAGACGGCCCCCGTGGCCCACTCCCTGTGTAGTCAGAAGCTTTTTGACTACGGAGGCTTCTTCTTTCACTGTGCCAATCACTATTACAGTCAGAACCTTTGACTTCGGAGCGTGCGCCGTCACGTCTCCCCGCTCCATCAACCAAGACGACCAGACGACCAACGCTCCGTCACATCCCGTTCACCATCCTCCCGTCCCGAAGACCAGGCCACCCGCAGCCGACCTACCCGCGTGGGCGTAGCGGGGCAGCAAGCGGAGACGTGCAACAAGACAGTGAGAAGACAAGCATACCTGCCCTCTCGTGTACTCTCTCTCTAATCAGCATGTATCTGGGCACTGTGGAATCCCCTTGCTCGATAAAAGGAGATCCAAGCCACCGAGAAGGGGCGAAGGACAGGAGGCTCCCCGCTCTTCTAAACTCTCTGCTCTGCACCGCGACTCACTCTCTAACCACTATTCCTCTTCGCCGGCTCCGGCCGTGAGCTAATACACCTATTAACCACAATACCACATTCCCCACATAGCCACACAACACAGGTAGGGTATTACGCTCCGGCGGCCCGAAACCTGTATAAATCCCTCCGCCTTCCTCTGTACGCAACTGTTGATCGTCTTCCTCGCGTATCTTTTCTTCTACACCCTGTCGTCGGCTTCGCCTGAGAACTAGCCCCCCTGACCGAATCTCAAAGGGTCTCCTGACTTCCCGCCGTCGAGGTTCATCCTCCGACAGCTGGCGCGCCAGATAGGGAGTTTCCTTTCAGGTGTTACGCCGGCGCCTCCAACATCGACGCACTCCAGCAGGAGGCCACCGCCCGCGGGACTCTGATGAGGAGTCCGGCGACTTCACCCCGCCGCGGGTGGCGTAGCCCGTGGAAAGCCCACTGCGCTCCCCGTCTTCCAGGAGACGCGACGTCCGCCTGCGAACCAGGCGGGAGTTCCGAGCTCGCCCCTCGGCGGCCCTGGCAGTACGGCGTCGGCCCTTTCTCTCTCGAAGGAACCGCAAGTGCCCCGTCGGGTCTGCCAAGCCTCATCCTTGAGGGTGAGCGAAGCCCGCTCTACGGCGCGCCGCAACCTCGACTTCCAGCCAGCGTCACCACAGGGAGCTCTCCTGGCGGCGGAAGCCCTCCTGCCCCACCCCCCGGCATTTGAACGGGCGGGAGCCGGAGAGGCGCTGGCTCAACGAAGTGCACCACCTCATAGTGCGGTCCCATCGCCAGGTAGTGCCCACAGCAGCGTAGGGGCCAGGAGTGCCGACCGCGCGACTTCTAGCGCGGGCCAGGCCCCCTCCCCAGTCAAAAGCAGAAACCCGCAGCATGATCATCCCGCGCAACGCGCCACGACTCGTCCCTGATCCGGCCAAAAACAGCGGCCACAGCGACCTCCCATGACCGGCTGAACCGGGGCGTCCGACGAGGACGCCCGGTCACTATGGAGCGACAGCCGCACGCGCGGACAGACGCCCCACGCGTTGTCGAGGTCCAGCCCCTCCAGCTCCCAACCTACTGACGAGAAACCGTCATCTGTACCCGAGCCCCTCTGTACGGCTCGAGAATGCCTGGCGCTCCTCCCCAGGCCTCTGGCAGTTCGCTGGTCCGGCCAAGTGCCGGCCCAGCTTGCCGGAGAAGTATGACGGCTCCGTGGTCCCACGAGTTCCTGCAAATATACCACTACTGCCATCCTGGTGGCCAGAAGCATGATTGAGTGATGGCGAACTACTTCCCCGTCGCTCTCAAAAGCTAGGCGCGCTCTTGGGTGATGAACCTCCCCGACGGGACCTCATCTAACTCGTGGAGGGACCTCTGCCACCAGTTCGGTCCAAACTTCCAGGGCACCTTCCGCGCGCCCTGGACCGAGGCGGACCTCCATGCCCTACTCAGGCAGGGACGAGACGCTGAGCACTTTCCTACACGCTTCAAGCCAGGTTCGCAATACCATCTCCCACATCGCTCCTCACACGGTCACTTCCATGCTTTTCGCTCGGTTGCGCCCGACACGCCATATGTCGAAAAACTGGGCACCCGCGACGTCCAGACTACGGCTGAGCTGCTTCAACAGCTCGCCGCACTCTCTGCTGCCCGCAAGAGGAAGCCGGGGTGTGAACGAGCCGCGCCCCGGGCCCCTGAAGAGGACCCCGAAGAATACGGTGAGTCCTCACGCTCCGTTGGCGCGTCGGGACAGAGGAAGCGACAGAAGGAGAAGATGCGGCCGCCGACGCTTCGCTTTGGCTCTTGCGGGCGCCCCACGTCTGACGACCGCCCGCCGGACAACATCACCGGCGAGCGGCCAAGGGCCGTGCGTACAGCGCCGACCTTCGCCAGCGGCCCCGAAGTGCCACGTGCCGTCCACGAGACGGATTCGCACGACCTCACGGAGTGCCACGTGTCCAAAGCTTGGCCAAGCAGGTCAAGTACTTCCGGCAGGAAGCCTTAGCAGGCCAAGCCCGCGTGACGTTATCGGACGGTCCGGCCCCGGGTTCGGACGGTCCCCGAGGCGCGGGATTTGGATGGTCCGATCCCTGGCCGGACGGTCTGGCCGAAGGCAACGGACAGGCCGACCAACAGCCCAGCTCTGGGAAGCCCGAACCTAGGCCGCCTTGCCAAGGGGAGTGCGAGCCTTGGACGTGGCACCCGGAACAGCCAAGCCCGGAGAGATCGTCCCGATTCGTCCCACATTCCTGGGAAGCGTCGACTGTATCGGTTCCGTTTCTTTGGTTGGCTTTTGATTTAATGAAAATCTCTCCGCTCCTCCTTTATTAGAGGAAGTCTTCCCCTTTCCTTTGTCCTAGGGTACAACTGCCCGGACTCCATCGGACACGATGGCGAGCCCGGGCGGTTCGTCCCGACTCAGTCCGGGGCCTCCGGGCCCGGACGCACATAGGGTATAACTGCCCGGACTCCATCGGACGCGATGGCAAGTCTGGGCGCGTTCGTCTTGACTCAGTCCGGGGCCTCCGGGGGCCCGGACGCACATAGGTATAACTGCCCGGGACTCCATCGGACGCAGATGGCGAGTCCGCGGCGGTTCATCCCGACTCAGTCCGGGCCTCCGGGCCCCGGACGCACATAGGTACGACTGCCCGGGCCACATCGGACGCTGATGCGAGTTCCGGGCGGCTCGTCCCGACATAGCTCGGGGCCTCCGGGACCCGGTGTGATAGTCCGGACCACGCCGTCCTGTCGAGCGCGAGTCCGGGTAGGCCGCTCCCGTCGAGATCTTCTCCCGGTTCAAGAGCTCGCACCCTCGCAAGGGAAGCTGAACCCGAACACGGCCCCTAACAGCCAGAACCAGAGAGCGTCCTCGCTGCCCTCGGTTAGCGGGCTCGTGCCCGCTCCTCGCGCCGTGGGCCTCAGGTCATGACACGCGAGCTGATGGTTGGGCACACACCAATAATAATCCGCAGGCAGCGAGCGTGGCACTCGTCGTAGAGCGCCCCTCGCCCGACAAACATATGGCCTGGGACTTACCTCCCGGGCCCGACTCTGAGGAGCCCGACCCGGGGCGGCATCGCCAAGGCGAGTGCGCACCTAGGAATGTGGCATCCGGAATGACCCTCACAGGGCATGAGTACCCGAACAGCGTCGCTTCGGCAAAAGCGGGTTCCGGAGAAGTTGTCCGACATGGTCCATAATCCTCAGCCGGGGCCCCCGTGCCCGGGCATATGATGACCACGTCAAACCGCATGATAGTCCGGGGTCCCCTGGGTCCCGGGTGCATGTTTGAGCCGAGGCACAGATTCCCGAATCCGTGCCCCGGCCCGACAACGATGGTGCCGAACCAGGACGGCCTCGCCAAGGCGAGTGCAAGTCTAGGAACGCGACACCCGAAATAGGGCGCGATAGCCCGGACAGCACCGTCCCGGCGAGAATGCGTCCGGAAGGTCGTCTCGCGCCCCTTATTCGGTCCGGGGCCCCTGGGTCCCGGCACGTATTTGAGCCGAGGCACGGATTCCCGAATCCGTGCCCCGGGCCCGACACCAGGGTGCCGAAGCAGGGCGGCCTCGCCAAGGCGAGTGCAAGCCTAGGAACGCGACACCCGGAATAGGGCGATAGCCCGGATAGCACCGCCCAGGCGAGAATGCTTCCGGAAGGTCGTCTCACATCCCATATTCAAGCCCGGGCCCTCGGAACCCGGCTTATGTCAAAACCGTATTTCAGTCCGGGGCCCTCGGGTCCCGGACACATATCCGCATGACAGCCGGGGCCCCTGGGTCCCAAGCACATGCCGGACTCGGGCTCGCGAGGGAAGCGAGTCCGAGCTCCGTCCCCCGAACACCAGCAACCTCCGAACAACACAATAAACCAAGGTACGAAAATATAAACATGATCATATACATATACAAATGTCTCTCTTTGCACAAGACAGGCAAACCCGGGACGCAAGCACGAGCGAGGCCCTGATCGTACGGGGGACAGTCACTGGTGTACCTCTGACCGGACCCCGGGCGACGTCGGAAGAGGAGCGCTCGGGGGCATGGAGGGTTCCCGGGCCCCGAAGGCGCCCGTGCATGGCATCAGAAGGAAACCGGTGTCTTCCTCAACCTCTTCGTCAGGCATCAGCTCTACGAGATGGTCGCCGCGGTCGAAGAACCCTGCCTCCGGGGCAGCGGACTCGACCACGGCCTCCCGCGCCTTCCTCGTGAACTACCGTGACCTCCTCACGAACTACCGCGACTCCCACGCGAACTGCCACGACTTCCACGCGCGCGCCAAACTCACACCCCTGAGTCGCGAGCCCGGCCTCTTGGGCCCGAGCGCTTTCTTCTCGGGAAAATATTTCCTTCCCCCGCGCCTCCATCTCGGACCAGGCGCGGGAGGACTCGTCGGCGGCGGATCCGGTGGCGGCCTCCAATCAGACGGCGCGCCCCTCTGCTGCCGTGGTCTCCGGCCCACGGTCGCCACGAAGAAACTCGGTGGCAACAGTACGGGCGGCGAAGCTGCTGCCTCGGCATCGCAACCGCTGCCATCGGCCTTTCTCAAACACTTCATTCGATGTTTTCAGCCCGGGCCCCGGGCGCATATCCCATCTGAATCAACAAGTCGTCAAGCTACATCAGTCCGTGGTGAACCAGGTGCACCCCGCGTCCCCTCTTTTCTTCAAGACGTGGCCCTGTTCCTGCCCGGGGTTGACCCCGGCCGAGCAACAGTGCCAGGGGCCACCGTCGGTGAAATGGGACTGCGGGTCCCACGTTCTGCGGGGAGCGTGGGTCTTCGGCCACGACGGCTTCCCCGGGGCCTACGCTTAGAAACAGGTAACGGCCAACAATGCTAAGTGCCTCGGGCCCGGGCACCGCCCGGGCCCGGGTGTACCTTCCTGGGCGCGTCGCAATGACGGCCCGCTCCCTCCTCGGGCCTCGCCGCCGAGGACATTCCCGGCCCCGGTTCTACCCCGGGGCCCGGGCCAGCAATCCCAGCCTCGGCAGGCGTCCCCGGACACGGAGCTGGAGTATTCCGGTGCTCGGGCCGCGCCCCCGTACCCGAGACCCCCGGCCTCGGTCCCGGGTCTCGCCTCCCGGACCCGAGGCCCGCAGCCTTGGACCCGGGCATTGAGACCGGGTCCGGGGCCTACATGTCGGTCACCAAGGAGCTCGGAGCCTAGCGTGCGCGCGGAGGGACGCTTCCCACTTGTCGCCCGCTCAAGCAGGCGTGAGCTCCCAGGACGGCCCCCCGTGGGCCCACTCCCTGTGTAGTCAGAAGCTTTTTGACTACGGAGGCTTCTTTCACTGTGCAATCACTGTACAGTCAGAACCTTTTGACTTGGAGGCGTGCGCCGTCACGTCTCCCCGCTCCATCAACCAAGACGACCAGACGACCAGACGCTCCGTCACATCCCGTCACATCCTCCCGTCCCGAAGACCAGGCCGCCCGCAGCCGACCTACCCCGGCGTGGGCGTAGCGGGTGGCAGCAGGCGGAGACGTGTGACAAGACAGTGAGAAGACAAGCCATACCTGCCCTCTCATGTAGCTCTCTCTCTATCAGCATGTATCTGGGCACTGTGGAATCCCCTTGCTCGATAAAAGGAGGATCCAAGCCACCGAGAGAGGGGGGCGGAAGGAGACAGGAGCTTCCCCGTCTTCTAACTCTCTGCTCTGCACCCCCGAGCTCACTCTCTAACCACTGTTCCTCTTCTCCGGCTTCGGCCGTGAGCTAGATACACGTTGTAACCACAATAGCACATTCTCCCACATAGCCACACAAACAGGAGTAGGGTATTACGCTCCGGCGGCCCGAACCTGTATAAATCCCCTCGCCTCCTCTGTACGCAACTGTTGATCGTCTTCCTCGTGTGTCTTTCTTCTACACCCTGTCGTCGGCTTCGCCTGAGAACTACTCCCCTGGCCGAATCTCAAAGGGGAGTCTCCTGACTTCCCGCCGTCGAGGTTTCATCCTCTGACACCGTTGCAGGCAGTGGATTTGCAACCAGATTTGACATATCATGTACATCCAGTTAAGATCCTCGAGACGGCAGAGCGAACCACGAGGAGTAAGACCATCCATTTCTGGAAGGTTCAGTGGAGTCATCACACAGAAGCAGAAGCCACCTGGGAGTGTGAAGTTGATCTGAGGGCAGAATTTCCCAAGTTGTTCCCAAGCCTGTCCGAATCTCGGGGTCGAGATTCCATTTAAGGGGGGTAGGTTTGTCATGTCCGGATTTTTTCGTTTTCCGTTCTTTTTTCCGATTTCGAAAATCCACCTCCGGTTTATTTGCCTCAAACAACTTAATAAAAAAATTTTGTAAGAAAAAGGATTTAATATGATTAAATAATTAATTATGGTGTCATTTGTTTTTGTGTTCTTAATCGAGGTTATTTGGATTTTGGAAGTGGAGCTCATTTCCCAATTTATTTTTCCCCTGATTCCAGACTCTATCTTTCGCATCCGTTCAATTCCTAGTTTCCCGGAGGTCCATGTTCGTTCCCTAATCCTCCAAATAATTCCAACAAATTCAAAGATCCGAATTCAGCAATTTTCCACAAAGCCCCTGCCATTTTTTCCTTTTCTTTTTCCCTTCTTTTCACTTCCTTTCTTCTTTTCCACTCAGCCCCCTGCCTTTCTTTCTTTTTCTTTTTTTCCTCCTTCTTCTTCTACCGTAGGCCAGAGGCCGAAGGCCTGCCTCCCTACTCCCGCGGCCGGCCCGGCCTGCCCCTGCGCCGCGCCACCGCGTCGCCTAGCCGCCCGGCCTGGCCTACTCCTGCCGCCGGAATTTTTATTGTTACTAATTTAATTTTTTTTTAATTTACAAAACTAATTTTCGATTTGGATCATTTGCAAAACTACCCTCTTGCCGCCCTGGGCCACGGCGGGATTTAAAAACCGCCGTGGCCCAGGGCGGCAAATGGACCAGGGCACCGCGCCGTCACCAGACCGTGACGGCGGCGGTGAATGGCCCCGGGCCAAGAGCAAAAATGCCCTTGCCCGCACGGAAGACGAGCGCGGGCGCAGGGTGCGGGCGTGGGCGCGAGCACGGGGTGCAGCGACAGCGCGGACGCGGGGCGCGGGGTGCGGCGACGGCGCGGGCGCGGGGACGGGCGCGGACGGGGATGGGACGGGCGCGGGTGTGGCGCGGGCGCGGGCACGGGAGACGAGCGCGGCGCGGGGACGGGATGGGCCGGACGTGGGACGGCACGGCAACGCAACCCCTGGCCGGCTGACGCCGTCGGCAGGCCGTGCCGGCGCCGTGGGCCTAGGCCATTCGCCGCCCTGGGCCACGGCGGTTTTTAAACACCGCCGTGACCCAGGGCGGCAAGAGGGTAGTTTTGCAAATGATCCAAATCGAAAATTAGTTTTGTAAATTAAAAAAAAATTAAATTAGTAATAGTAAAAATTCCCTGCCGCCGCCGCGCCCGGCCTGGCCCAACCGCCTCCACCCATGCCGCGCCGTGGCCTGGCCCGTGCCATCCGGCCTGCTCCCGTGCGCCACAGGCCTCCTCCACCCTGCGCCGCGCCACCTCCTAGGCCGCGCCGATGCCGCCGGTCTCCAGGCCCACGCTGCCGCGCCTCCCTTCGCCCTAGCCGCCGCGAGCCGCCCTATATATATATATATATATACGTGCAGCTGTCTCATCTGTTCCTCTTTCCTCCGAATTCGCCGCCGCCGCCATCCGCTTCTGCAGTCGCCGCTCCATCCTCTTCCTCCGCCGCCGACGCGCCACTTAGCCTGCGCCGACGCCCCGACGCCGCCGGTGAGCATCGCCCTGCGCAAGCCTTCCTCCGTCGCCCGCATCCTGTCTCCTCGCCGGTGTCTTGTCTCCCCGGCCGACGATGCCGCCAGCGCCTGCGCCCTGCCCTCGGCCGACGCTACCGCCGCCCGCCGCTGCCGCCACTCCCCGACGCCGCCGCCCGCCACCGCCGGTCCACCGCTCGCCGACGCCACCGCCGCCCGGTCCGCCGCCCCTGCTCCGCCCCGGCGCCGTGGCCCTGCGCTGCTAGCTGGCTGAGGCCAAAGCAGCCGGCAGGCTCTGTGTCCCCTTGTGTCTTTGACACGTGGGACCCGCCTGTAAAATCTCCTCTTGATCCACACCGTTAGATTTCCCTAGATTAATCTCAGCCGTAGATTTCCTAATCCAATCTTGCCACTTCACCTCGCCACATCATCGTCACGTCATCTAATTCAGTATGCGTGTTGCCACATGGTGTTCATGTCATCCTATCCACCAGACCTCTAAACTTCCCGAGTCCATAGACCGAGTCTGTCGTGCACCTTTTCACTGACCGGTGGTCCTGTTCCTTCCTCCACAAAAAAAATCCAATTTCTGAATTTAAAATCCAGAGAATATTCCAGGAATATTCTTTCTCTTTTTCTCGGATTTTTTCTGATTTCCAAACTTCCGGAGTTCATATCTCATCCATCCGGACTCTGATTCGACCCGTTCTTTTTCCTAAATTCTTCTAAAATCGAGCTCTACATCCTGGTTCAGTTGGTTATTTTAATTGATGTTATTTTAGACTATTTTCTTGTTATTTATTTATTTTCATTGTGAACGTATAGACGCGGAAGCCGAGGAGCAGTTCGCCGCCAAAGACGCAAAGCAATGACAGTACTTGGAGCAAGGCAAGTGTACCCTTTGAACATATTGGACCCAATTTATAAACTGTTTTTATTGTGAAACATGCATTATTTTTATTTACAAATTATCGATGGGTAACATGACCTAATTGTTGTCATTCCATGCCTTTGATTATTGAATATCATGTAATACCTTGTCACCCAAGTCTTTGTGAGTTGAACATAGGGGTCAACTCAGGGTAGAGTAGTAAATGCTTAGCCCCGCTCAAGTCGTTTGCAAGCAAAACATAATAATGATTAATGATATATTTATCACTGTTTTAATTGAGCTGTGTGGCTGTGTGCTATCTTTCCGGTAGCATGTGTTACACCGTATAGTCAACAACGGACGGATAAAATATTTTGGACTGGGGTGATGGGTGGTTCTGTGTGAACCTAGTAAGGGGTTAAGGTATCTGTGTAATCCTTACCATATTAGGTCTCTGTGTGAGCGTAATATGAAGCTGTGTGCTACTGTAGTTTTGGCAAGTTGCCCGTTAAGGACTTCACTTCATAAGTCAATGATCTAAGCCTAACGTACAACCACATGCCCTAATGGGAAGGACCTGGCCTAGTAGGATTCCGAGTCTTGGCACTGCCGGCCCAAGTGGATAGATGATAGGTTTTATGGTTAGCCATGGGTACTTTCTTCTCTGTGTGAGGGAAAGGTGGCTCATGGGGGAAGGCAGTGTTGAGGCGGAGTTTCTAAAAAGCCTTGTTACAGATTCCTTGGCCGCACACAAGGAGAAGTGTGACATTTGCGCATGGCCGTTAAGAGGATGATGTATCTTGTGGGTAAAGCTGTACGACCTCTGCAGAGTGTTGAACTAATCTATTCGAATAGCCGCGTCCGCGGTCATTTACAATGCTCGGTGAGTTCTACTGAGGGGTAGTTTGCGAAAACAAGGGATGGTAATGATGCTGTGTGCAGGAAAATGTAATTAGCTATGTGGTCCTGTGTGGACAGATCCTGTGTGGATGGTTGGGTGGTAATACCCGTGATTTTAAATGTTGTTCTTAACTCTGTTTATAAAAGGTTTATAAATGCAACTGCTGTGTTATGCAAAATAGCCTTAGTCTTTCTTTGTCAGCTGTGCATATACATATTTCTGTGCACTTGCTGAGTATTACATGTACTCACCTTGCAATTCCCCCCAATTCCAGAAGAAAGGTGTCCGCTGTTTCCGAAGGAGTTTGCTGCTGAAGACGAGGAATAGGCCGTGAGTCCCAGTTGACTGCCTGTGGCATGTTAAATGGAGCTTCCATGTATTTATTTTGTTTCCGCTGTTATCTTGTTTTCTTTAGGCCATTTGTGGCATAATAAATGTAAACTTTAGCCATAAGGCTTTTCACAGTCAACTTATTAATAAATAGTTTGGTTTCCTTCGTGATGTTGGCTGTGATATTAGTCTAGTGACTGTGTGTACTAGCATGATCCTGGGCTAGTACGTGTACACAGAGGGTCCTGTTTGGGGTCCGACAGGTGAAGACAACAGTCTCACCTGGTCTAGTGGCTGGAACGGTTCCCCCTTGGCGGTGTGCCAATGGATAACCTCCTCCTGCAGCAAAATCATCCACTTCTCCAGGAGCTTCAACTTCACTGAGCCGCAATCTGATACTGGCCATATTCCAGGCGCCATGTCGGGGATCTCAAATAGGGCCTTCCGCATTGCTGGGGGAAAGGAAGATCAACAGAAAGGCTTGTGAAGGTCAGGAAACGAAGCGGCGGATGGAGCTCTACAGGTCTCGGGTTGGGCGCGTGAGTAGCAGTGAACCCTAGCGAGGCGAAAAGCATAAAGATTGGGCGTGGAACTGGTAGCCGAAGTGATTTGGCAGATTGGGGAAGAAAGGGGAATCTTTTCTCTCTCCCGCCGCCTTATAAGGCCTAAATCGGGTTAGTGGGCTTGGGCCGACTAGCTTGGTGATGAGCTGTAAGATATAAGTTTCTAAATGGCATGCCATATTGGGCCAACTGCTGGCTGTGTTAAAATCACACTGCAGATGCTATTTTACAGAAACCGATTGAATAATCATATATGCTTCATGTTAAGCCTAATTGCTAGACACATGTGTTCAGATATCTGCATTATTTAACAGGTATTGAGGATATATCCTTATAAGGATTGACAGCTGATCTCCATTAAAATTGGGGATGCAAGTATCTCTCAAGAACACCTGACCACATATTGGATTAAAAACCATGAAGTGGTACTCGGCTTACATACTTAGCCAAAATTGCCTTGAACAAAAATACTTCCAGCTGACATGATGCTGAAGAGTCTAATTTTTGGGTAGTATATTACTCGAAAAAGACTTAAAGGTTAAAGATCTTTGACTTTATGTTTAATTGTTTCACAATTAAGCACAAAGTCGGGTGCTACACCTAATAGGTGCGCCTATTCGGTGCACACTATTCATATTTTCTTATGAAGCCCTTCATAGCCTCATTGCCAGCTAATATGAAGCGAGACATGGAGAAGAAGCACTCAGACGATGAGTACTCGGGAGCAAAGCACTCAGGAAATCTTCACCAAGAAGGATGAGCACTCGGCATCAGCTATGACTCAACTATGAAGGTCTTAGGGGCTACTGTGGAGGCCATGGGCCCCGGGTATCTCATGAGCAGCATTAAGGCCACTCAGATAGAGGATGGGGCTAACCATGTGATTAGGGGTGCAACAGGACTCGATGAATATTACCTTGTACGATAAGGAAAGGATATAGTCTTAGCCGAGTACATTGTATCTCTAGAAGGGAATCCCTTAGTCGGAGTTCGACTGGGATTCCTACCTTGTAACCCGGCCTCCTCGGTATATAAGGGGAGGCGAGGAGCCCCCTAAGGGTGGAAGAGCATACAATCTCACTAGAGAAACCTCAAAGACAATATACAATAGCTAGAAGTAGGGTATTACCTCACCTTGAGGACCTGAACCATGATAAAATCATTTCGTGTTCCTTTGCAATCCATCAATTTTAGGTCTCACGAGTAACCCCATATTCTTATTGCCGATACAAAACATCAACAATTGGCGCGCCAGGTAGGGGGATCGGCGAGATCATCTTTGACAAGCCTGATGGATCCAATCACCGGAGTCGACGGCATCAAGTTCTTCCCCGGGCAGACGATCAGCTTCGGGAGCCTTGACTTCATCGTCGACAAGTTTGGCGACCTCACCCTGTCCGACTCAGACTTGATCCGGTCGGCCAGAAATCAATCCGACTCTGCACCGGTCAGCTTACTCAATACTGCAGCAATCTTCCGTGATATGCTGTGGCAATCCCCAAGACGCTCGGGTCCAGGGACAACTCTTTCTTTCATTGGTCAGCCACTACCACCCCCATCCCCCTTGTTTTCCCATGTCTCCCCCCTCTCCCTCACCATCACAACGCCCGATCAAAAGATGTGCCGGCGACGTCACCACGGCCCCATCTCTGCCACCGTGTCCTTGACCACCCCTGGGTGCCCATGACCGAGCCACACGAATATCAAATTCCTCCGTTCGATCCATCATCTTTCACTGCTCCTTGCATCGCCACCATCGCCTTGATTTCGCGTCGTGCCTAAAGCTACTCGCCTCTCTCTCTCTTCCATGATTGGACCACCGATGCTCGGTCTCCTCTTCAACCAACCTAGCACCCTATAAAACCCCCTTGGGAGCCCCCATTTTTCCTCCTTGGCTCTTCTATCTCGGGAAGGTGAGGACCCCCACCTCTTCATCATGCTTGCCGCCGGCCACAGCGCTGCAACGCCACCAGCGCTGCCCTCCATCGTCGAGATTCTTGGAACCACCTTGACCCCGGAGCGCAACGTACCCCAATGTCCCATAGCTGAGCGCCCCCACACGGCCTTTTTCACCGCCGGCATCCCGAGCTCCTTCGCCTACTCCGTTTCCCATTCACCAATGAGCTCCCTCGGTTTCCCTCTCCATTTGCCCCCGTGCTTGTGCCCACGCCTTTTAGAGACCCCCTTTTGTCTCCCGGAACGCCTGAGTGGATGCGTTCACTCGCCGGGACACACCCTCGACGCCGCCATGGATGATGTTCCTCTCTCTCATCTCGTCCTTGGACTCCCATCGCTAGCCACTGCGCCCCTTGACTCCCAGATCCGAGCCATTGAATCGAATTCCCTTGACCTCCTCCCCACTGGAGTAATCTCCCTACTGCGAAGGCGTCGTCACTCACAAGACGCTTTACGCCGGCCATCGGCCGTTGATCTCGTCCGACCTTGTCCTCCCCATCCCTGCAGCTGGCGCCACGTCCGCCCCGCTCCTGAACGCGTGCACCCGCCCACAGAGGTCCGAGTCCCCAGACATGTGGGCCCATCCATCTCGGTCCACCGCGGACCACACTGTGAACCCTAGTATCACTGCCGCATGGGCCCGCCCTTGCTGAACACGTCCACGGACCAGTGACACTACCAAACAGTGGGCCCGTCTCCCTTCGCCCTGCCCGGTCCACCACCGTGAGCTAGCCCACCCTACTCCTTGCTGTTATTGCTATAAGCCTAGTTCACAAGGACCCAGCCGCTGTCGGGTGGGCCCAGAGCCCTCGGTCCACTATGGGTCAACCGCTGCTGACCTCGTCCATCCAGCGTCCTCTGTCCACCCAGTGCTCCATGCATTAGAGACACAAACCCTCTCCTCTCCCCACTGACATGAGGACCCCCTTGCAGTGCACCATCTGTTAGTGACTTCCAAAGAAGATTCCAGAGAATATTCCCTTCCAGAATTCCAATAATTCAATTCCTTTATTCCAAAAATTCAAATAAACTTTGGAAATTCATATCTTTTAATCCGTAGCTCCAATTGACTCCGTTCCAACTCCAATAATTTTCTTAAATTGAGATCTATCTATTGGAACTATTAGTAGAACTAAATAGGGTCTTTTTCTTTGTCTTTGTCTAGATTCTTGTTTGTTCACACGTAGTAACTGCCATCGGAATTCGTTTTGGAGTGGATTTCACAACGATTCTCGAAGATGCGTGAAAACCTAGAGCAAGGCAAGTCACCTTTGATCAATCGAGCCCATATGTGAACATAATTTATTTTTATTTGCGAAATTGCATCGATAGGTGTGCACTGATCCGTGCAGTCCCGTCTGCAAGTCAGATTGGCGGACCTTCCTAAACTTGCTGCATTTTAATACTCTTGTGTAACCATCACTGTCGTGCCTCGGTATGCGTGCACTCTTGTGCATGTACCAATGGTCACCTTCAAACTTAAAATTTGAGAAACTTTGGGTAAAACCTAAGCTTTACAAAATGTTTGGAAAACCCAACAACTGGGTCGGTGCCTTGTGAAAGAAAACGAGTTTTAAAAATGGAGACTCGCGACACAAGGCTGGTCCAGCGTGTGATGCCTGTGTGGTCGCTTTAAGAACCGATTCTTTCGGATTTCATCCCGAACATATGACAGTACAACAACATGGGTAAATTGGGAAGCCCTTGGCTGACTAACTAGCCGCCCAGGGATGCCTTGCGCTGTCAGTTGGACTGTGATCGCTGGGAGGCATCAGGGAAGCCTCTTGGGTTCCTGGCACAGTATGGTCTAGACTTACTCATATCGTTGGTCGTGGACGCCTCCAGTTGACATGGGGTACCGGGATGACTTGGGAAACACCTTGGATCGCGGAAAACCCTCTATAGGTCATCGATGTAGGTAACCCGTACAGTGCGAGTGGTGACTAGAGTTAGTCGAGTCGTGTGGGTAAAGTGTTCCCCCTCTACAAAGGTCTAAACTGTTTAAACAGCCGTGTCCATGGTCATGGGTGGATGTCAGTGATTCCTAGCGTAGTTTTATTTTATCCTGTTTGCAAAATGTGTGTGTGGTTTGGGAACTACAGAAGGATGTGCCGTCAGGAGTGGTCGTACGAGGATTATGGGCTTGGCTGTCATGGATAGCAGGACTGGGAAGTGCCGAAGATGGTTTTGGCTCTGGGAGCCAGATAATGTCAACTTTTGAGATTGTGAAAACTGAGAGATAATAGAATTCATACATTTTACTTCGATCGATGCGAAGACCCACCTCGCCCTGATTGTTGACAAGCACACGCCACTTAGCTGATTTAAAAGGACTTAAATAAAATCGATTACAAATATGCAGCCTCTCTTTGAAGCCTACAGTAACCACCTAAGTTCCCTTGGCTTGCTAAGTATGTAAGTACTCACCCTTGCTCTATATATATAGTACTCAATCGGAGCTAGAGCTAGAGTTTGCAATGAAGAGAAGATTAGGGTTTTGTCCTGGTTCCCAGCCGCTGCCTGTGGTGTTGGGACTTGAGTCCACGTATTTCCATTGCTTCCACTGCCTCTGTGCTGTTCATTCTGTCTCCGGCTTGCTCTAAAGCTACAACGTAAGTTAAGGTATAAGTCTATCTATTTATTTAAGGTTTGCACTGATGCATATCTAATTTTTGTGGATACTAGCTGTTCGCACCAAAAACCACCGGGTGTGCCAAGAAGCTTTGTTGATGATCTGGTTTGATCGATTTTTTCTCGAACGGATGTTCACGAAGGCCTGGAGAGGATTATTCTATGCTTTAGCTCCAAGTGCCGTATTTCTATGTCGCGTAAAATCTTTGAGTTCCGTTCGAGGCGTTATGCCAGTCAATTTTAAGCTTTCCCTGCAATTGACAAGGAGAATATTAATTATTTTGTATTATCTGATCTTATATCTGCTTAGTAAGCCTATACGGATTTTCTCTTCTATTTTCTTACCGATCGCCGCTTATCTGTGCCCAAGCCCTGCCTGTACTCGCGTTCTTCGTGCGTCGCGGTGTGGCCGGGGTGGTGCGGGTCGGGCGTGCGGGTGGGTGCGGTCGGTGGGGTGGGTGGGCCCGGGGGGGGTGGGGTCGGGAGAGCGAGCGGGTGAGCAGAGGGCGAGGCGTGCGAGCGAGCGAGTCGGCCGATACTGACTATGGTGAGGTGGGGCGGTGCGCGGTCGCGTGGAAGGCCGGAGTGTGCGCGAGGGGCTCTGATGTTATGCGTGATGTGAAGATCGCGTGGGTGTGGTGGAGGTGGCGGATAGACAATAGATAATCTATACAGAGCGGTGGGTCTATCTGGTCGTAGTAGGAGGTGTGCGTATGGAGAGAATATGTATGTATCTGAGATGTGGTATATTCTGGGCGGGTATTGGCCTGGAGGCGCCAGGAGATATGACGGTGGGGGAGGTTGGGTGTGGGTATGTGCGGTGTGCGGTGGCGGGGTAGGTATGGAGCGCGAGTGGGGGATGGAGAGGTGAGGTAGATGGGAGGTCGGAAGACGATGTGAAGATAATAGCGAGAATCGCTTTATAAAAAAGATAACCACGGCTAATCACTCCGATAGAAGTCGCATGTACACCGATCGCTCGCAAAGGATAAATCTATTATTATCGATCTAGTAGTTCAACCAACTGATTGCAGCACAATCGATAATTAGTAAAGGAACTTCACAAGCCGATAGACCTAATGGCAATGTTGATTTAATGAGATACGTTACCGGCTAACATTCCGATAAGACCGCTTGCACAAAGGCTATCAGCCTAACAGGAAATAATTTATCGCTAGCAGTTTAGTAGGTCGGACCCTAACGAGGCAGCACAAAACTGCATGATAAACTACCCCGATAAACTGATAAAACTATAGCACGCGTGGATTTTGATATACCTGACCAGCCTAAGAGGTCGGACCGAAAGCCGATCTGCATCGTAGACAGATCCGATACACCGTGGTAAGCCGACTACATATACCGACTAGAGATATCGGACCTACCGAGAAAGTCCTAGCGATTGGTAGTCGGTGGTAATGAACTTACGCTCTCGCAGGAGTTCGGACCTAACGATTGCGCCCCGCTCGGAGAAGCCAAGAAAAGAACCCGTTGGTAAAGGGTGGCGATTGCGCCGAATTTGATTATCGAGAGATAGATTACAAGTCCCGGCATACGTATAAACCGCCCGAGTTACAAGAGTCCCTTATAGGACACTGGGGTCAAGTTCGCCAGAGTATCAGACTTCCTAACTAGAAAAAGGGGAAAACTGACAGACCTGATCGTACAAGAGATCAGGTTTCCTAAAAGATAAAGCTATCTAATAGAAAGATCAAATATAACTGCCATAACGTTCGTCTTTCACCGATTCCTTCCAGGCTTTGCTTCTCTTCCAGATGAGCTTCCATTGGTGAACAGGCTTCTTTTCCTTAACCGAACATGGATATGAATCGTACCAAATTTGGCGGTACACAGCGCTGCATCCAGGACTGGTATCGGTAATGTGGTTCCGTGGGGGAAGCAGTTCCACGCTATTTCCTGCGACATGCCCTATGGGTGCCGTTGTATGGGTTATGATGTGCCAGATTGGGGGTGTGACAGCTCTCCTTCTTCCGCCGCTGTGCTGCGAACGAGTTCGGGTCCTGTCATCCTTGTCCAATAATCTCAATTACGTATGCTAAGGGTGTCAAAGCTTTGTAACTAGCTATCAACAGGGTGCAAATTAAACAGCCCAAGAACAGCAATTGAACTTCCAAAACAGAAAGCCAAATAAACCATAACTAAATCATTAAACACAGACAACCCTTAAGTTCTTGGCAGTACATAAACACAGAACAATTTTGAAGCCAATTTCACAACCATTACAAAGCCCAGTAGAGCTGCACGAATAAAGCAGCTAGCAATAAACAAGCACAAGCGATTACACCAAATCATTCATCCAACAACGGCCACATACACAACGACTGCGAAACAAAAATACACACCAAGTGAGCTTTACCATCTTCGAATGACCGAAGCTCCTCACTAGCCTCCTAGATGCTCACCGTTGTCCTTCGGTGAAGCTGATACAAATGGCTCCAATGCTCCTCCTCTACAAGCAGCCCTCTGAGCGGGAGCAGAGCGCATGACTCGCCGCCCCGCTAAGCGGACTGAGCTTTAAGACCCAACCGGCTTGAAGTGGCCGATGATACTCTGTAGTTGTCACGCGGTAGTGCGAGTAGGATTTTAGTTGACGGGTGCCGGGTTAGCGGTCAAAATGCCAGTGTCGATGTTTTACACCGGCAATAAAGTATATAGGGCTAACTCGCTGCGACCGGAACTTGATGGATTGCAAAGAACACAAACAATTTATACTGGTTCAAGGCCCTCAAGATGACAGGTAATACTCTATCCCAGTTGTGGTGTATTTCCTTTGAGCATGTGTGATCGTGATCTGGTGATCTTGCGATGGTCTGCCTCAGGGGGTGCCCCCTGCCTCCCCTTATTATACTGGACAGGGTTACAAAGTACGAGTCTCAATCGGACTACGACCATGAGATCTCCTTCTAGAGATATAATGTGCCCGACTAGGACTGTATTTTCTCTGTCGTACAAGGTTAAGTCTGCCGAGTTTTATCATATCTCTAATTACATGGCTAGGCTCATCCTTTATCCGAGTGGCCCAATAGCTTCTCATGAGCGTACCCGCCATGCACGATAGCAACCCCTAAAGACCTTCATAGTTGAGTCACAACTGATGCCGAGTGCTTCATCCCTCCACGGTGAAAAATTTCCAAGGCTGCTCTCCGATACTCTTTGTCTGATGCTTCTTCTCCTGATCCTGCTTTCATGTCAGGCTGGGCAGCGAGATATGAAGGGCTACATGTAGAAATGTGAGATAGTGTGCCACCGAATAGGCGCACGTATTAGTGTAAGCCCGCAACTTTGTGCTTATTGTGAAACAATTAAACATAAAGTCAAAGATCTTTAACCTTGTAGTTTTTCCTGAGTAGTGCACTACTGGTATTGTTTAACGCCAAAATTTGGTACGGGTCGCTACCCATGTTCGGTTAAGGAAAGAAGCGATATCAGCCATTGGAAACTAATCTAGAAGAGTCCGAGCTTGGGAAGAATCGTTGAAGACCACGATATGGCAGTCAATACCTTATCTGTAAATTAGGTAGGTTTTAATACTTTTAGAGAAACCTGATCTTGTGTCCGATTCAGGACTTGTTAGTTTTCCTTTATAGATAGGAAATTCCTTGTG
>RYFJ01002133.1:0-59895 GCA_003991445.1 Oryza meyeriana var. granulata
AACTGACATAGAACTAGTTTTATATAGAGAAAATAACTACTAAAATTGCATTTTAACTAAAATTTTGCTAGTATTTTAATGGTCTTTCATGGCCTACTCATCAAACATCTTCTATACAATATCAACCAAACAATGTGCCAGAATATTACATGTTCAGTACATCCAAACAACCAAACCTATCACATTTATATCTAAATATTCTGGCTTTAGTATAGCCTAGATGCTGAGCCAGGCTAAAAACATCCAAACAACTAAACATACACTGAGTGACGACGATGAAATGGCCAGTGTTGTGTTAACACAGAGGTGAGGATAGAAAGGCCCAGACACGATGGCCTCTTTGGGCAGTTTGCACAAGAGCCTATCCATCATTCATGTGCTGCGGCGAATGGATAGATTTCTCTTCCTTTCTTTTTTCCTTGGATTGCCTGTCCTTTCCGGGAGCAGAGCATGGACATCATCATTCTCATTGGACAACTGAGATTGTCACAGTCTGCAAGATTTTGGGGGTTGGTAAAGTAGCTTTTTTCCCCTCTGAACAGGTAAATAATTTTGTGATAAGACTATCTACGGTACAACCAAATAAATTAACTATTATAAAATAAAAAATAAATTTAAAATAATTTCTAACAAATTCATATATAAGAAACGTTTTACGAAAATCATTCCATTTTGGAGCCTGAAAAGCATCCACATAAGCTAATTCTTTCATTCCTTCAAAAAAAAGGCCATGACTAACACGGAACTCTCTCTTCATTCTAAAATATAACAACTTCTAAATTTGGACATGGGTATTAAGAAAATAAGTTAAAATAAATTGGAAAATATTGTTATTGGTTGAGAAGAGAAAGTAAGTAAAGAAAATAAATAGGAGATGGTTGAGATGGGAGAGTATGTGAAGAATTGTTAATTTGGGACAAATTTTGAATACAGAATTACTATGTTGTAGACGGAGAGTAGTATAAGGGTAGTATGTCTTTTTTAGCTAAGGGGTGACGGATTATTACCTACATGCTTTTGAAGCTTCTAAACAGTATGATTTTACAAAAATTTTCTTCATCAACATTTCTTAAAAAACTTTTCAAATCAAATTCCAATATTCTAGTATTTAATATTTATTTGTGTCCTTGAATAATTAACATAAGCCAAGTTTTATCGGTCCTTTATGGACACTTTAGAAACAGGGCCTACTCATGCTACTACATGTACGCACATTTGAGTGCATTCATCTCAGGCATTGAATTGGATGAGGGAAAACAATTAGGGTTCTTGAAATTAGTTAACTGTGATGTGGATGCAATGGCCCATGAAGAAAATCTGGCAGTATTTAAAACTTTAAAGGAGATATACTGTATTAAGAAGTGAATGAATGGAATAATTGCTGAAAATCACTTCAAGGAAAAAGACAGCAATATTGCTACTGAAGCTCTTTTCTTAGAAGTTACCACCATTCCCAGAGTTTACCAAAGAGTAAATTTAAAAAAAACCGCAGCTATTTAAGTCAAAAATACCATTTTAATGTAGTTTTAGCTAGACATTTTATAAAACTACTTCAACGGCAGATGATCTCATTAGAATGATTTAGTGTTTAACTTATGTGTTTGGCATATAGATCTAACTTACACTAGCGTGAATATTGCATATGTGTTGGATAGATTGACCCGGATCTATAGTATAAACAAAATTATTTTTTGTGAAAACCGTTACCAGCCAGGGTACATTGACTCCCGGTAAAATCTAGTCAAATTTTGCCAAAAATTTTAAATTCAATTTGAATTTTTTGAACTTAAGTGAAAAATTGAGCGGTTTATGTTCTCGAGCCGGCCTGAAAAGTCTGGTTTTTGTGAAAACCGGTTTTGTAAACCCTGGGAGGAAAATGCAACGTATTATTCATTTTTAAGGTCTTGGGTAGGTTGACATTGGAGGTGTCTGAGGCCGGTTCAAACTCGTGCTAGTATTGAACCATCAGAATGGTTCTAAGGAAAAATGTTATAATATAAATTAAGTGTAATGTATCTATCGCTTAAAATAGTGTAATGTAAGGCTAAATTTATATATATATAGAGAGAGAAACATTGGCAAATTTGACAGTGAGTGATGGATAACTGAACTTATATTTTTTTTCCAACAGATGTTTATAGAGGGATATATGGCATTATAATATATGTTGTCAGTATTCTTATTAATTTTTTTACCACTACAATATTATGCATAAAACGATGGCACACAACTTTTGTTGTCGAATAACGGCGGTTTGCTCCCACATTTCCCCGGTCTCGCATGGATTTTTCTCACAGTCCACACTACCGATCAGAGTCTTTCACCAGTAACACCAACCCCCAAACCAAAGGCAAGAAGCCAAAAACCACAGTTCACACATGCATAAGGTCATTATTTATCACTTGTTGCAACTAATCTCTGCTGTCCCTTGCTTTGTCACACTCATGTCCTTATATTACTGTAGACTAACCAACTGATTATATATGACTAATTGACTATCTATGTTCACCTCATTCATGTGTTTGATGCAGTGCATGGGAGAGAATAATACGAACGATTAGGATTATTTCAGTCATTTTCAGTATTCCACAAGACTATGTGTAGTGCAATACAAAATGCAGACCATAAAAGATTATAATTCTGGATGTTTAAATGCACTCAAAATTACTTCAAATTTACAAGTACATACCTTGTGAGAATAAACTAACCAACTAGTCATGAACATGAATGGGATGTTGTATCCATAAGAATGATTTGGAGACGAGACTATAAAAATTTCAGCTTGATACGTAAGATACATGGTGATGAGATTTTTAGATGATGACAATAGCACACTATGATAATTTCCCTTTATAGGTGCGTCTGACCACCTCTGGTATAAACAATTATTGGTTTATTTGGTTACAGTTCTCCTAATTCAGTAATGACTATTCAAATGAAAGGGTTAGGTGTGTCTATCTAGCCCCCTGAGGTTTCAATTATTAGATTTGGTGCTCTATTATCAAAATTTACAAGTGCACACATTATACTGTAATTTTTCCTCAATATTGTTTATATCTCCTTTATTCTCATTTCCGTACCATCTGATTCAATCTGAGACTTGGGTTTATTTCAGATAATGATGTATCTCCCAATGACATTAACATATTGTTTGTTTATCATGCGACTTGTTAATTTTGTTGCCTCATATACATCTACTGTACTGATTTGTTGCCACAACTCCATATTTATTGTTGAGTCAAAGTTGTTCTATTACCCCTTTTAAGTTAATAGCAAAACAATTAAAAACCTTTAATTAATACTAGTTCTATATTCGTGCGTTAACTTCTGGTTCATTTAGGTAGAGTACTTTTAATAAGAGTGGTTCGAGTTTTTTTTTTTTTAGAAGATGGTTTTTTAGGAAAATGGTTTTTTACTTAAAAAAATATGGTGGTTGAGGAGTAGAACAAGTAGAGATACAGAAGAGCACATATATATGTACTATTATTACAGTACCTTATTTATAACCTACAATTTTTATACCTGTTATAACGTAATCCAACCTCACGATACAATTTTCTTATTTCACCCAAAAAATAAATACAAATATATTCTTAAACCTCATGTCTAAAGTCTGGCATATACCTATCTTGATCTCACCAACCTCCATGACAGAGAGATGAAAGCCTCAATAGTCTTAACCCCATTCATCATCACGTGCAATTAACCAACCTCCCTCCAACCATCCGGTCCAAATTACACAAAAGCCCCTCCATTTCGCACCCTCTTACCATTTCGTCCCTCCCCCCACCTCTCCGTCCAGTCCATGTCCATGGTGGTCGGGCACCGGCGCGGCCACTGCGAGCACCACCACCTCCTCCTCCTCTAAATGGCGCAGTACAGGCAGTCGGGCGGCTTCTTCGACTCCCGCGGCGGCGCCGCCCACCACCACGCGCTCCCGGAGTACCACCGGCCACACCCCTCCAAGCCCTCCCGGATCCGCCGCCCTGGGAAGCCCGCGCGCCGCCGCTCGCCGGCCGCGGTGGCGGCCGTTGCCTCCGCGCTTCTGCTTGCCGGCGTGTTCCTCCTCTCGCGCCGCCTCTCCCGCCAACCCGCAGGTTCGATGGTTTGACGCTGCCCGTCGTGGTGATCCTTTTTTTTTTTTTTTTGAGAAGAGAGGAAAAAGAAGTCGCGTCTTTGACGCGTTCGGGGTTCGTTCGCTGCGCAATTTCGGTGCGGATGGAGATTTCTCGATCCAATTTCGTGTTTGCTGACTCGATGTGCTTGTGCTTGATTCAATGACTTGGTCGCTGCTGATCCCAATGCGATCTCTTGAGTGCATTTTCGCAGAGATCAGCCAAGATTTGGGCGGCGGGGAGGGGTTACCGGAGTGGAACCGGAGCAAGAACTGGAAGGAGCTCAAGTTCGGCCATGGCGGGGGCGGCCGGAGCGCGCAGGATTCGAGGTACTGGGACAGGGACGATCGGAGGCGAGATGAGGACTACACGGAGGACGAGAAGGAGAAGATCTCAGGTGCAAGTGGAAATAATGCAGGCGATGCTGGTGTCAGTGATAAAGTTGTGAACTCTGATCCTGTTGTTGAGGAGAAAGGGTTGACCTTGGATGCCAGTGGTGCCGAGAAGGAGGTTACTGAGGTAGCTGAAGGTGGGAAAGGAGGGACCTTGTACAATGAGGGGGGCAGGAAAGAGCTAGAGCAGTATGAGGCGGCTGCGATGGGAGCGGCAGGTACTGGGATCAGGGAGGTTGATCCAGATGATGAGTATGATGATGGCATTGATGCACAGGATGATCTTGATGATGCTCAGTTGCATTCATCTGATGGCGGGAGGAAGCTTGGTGATAGTAGTCATGAGAGCATCGAGAGTAAGGAAAACATCGCCCATGATAGCACTGACAATAAGGAGAACATCGCCTTAGAGAGACACACGGAAACAGGTGTGGGTATTAGTGATGATGGGGGTATTAGTGATTCTGCTAATGCGAACCAAAAGAAGGTTGCGGGGACTGGTGATAAGAAACACATGTCAAAGAAGAAATCAAAGCGTAAGAAGTCTGGTGAGTTGTTCCTCCTCAAATTTAAATGCTACAGTCAGGCGATTTGAATTCAGAAACCTGATGTCTTGTTTAGCTTAGTGGGCATTTTGATCCCACTACTTAGAATAACTGAGCTTTCTGCATTTTGTTTTTTTTTAATAGCCTTCTGTAGTGTTTAGAGGTAGTTTTAGCTTGCTGTAGTGATTTGACAAACATCAATAATGGAATCTGCATGGAAGAATGAACTGACCATATGCTATTTTACCTTGTACTTACCTACAACATGACATGAACATCAAGTGTATTGTACTAAGGCATTGCCTATGCCAGAACATGACTGACATATTGACATGCACATTGCACTTAGTATATTACAACACGAGTAGCATGAGCTAATGGTTGGATCTTTTGGACATTTTAGACTGCCAACTAATAATATGTTAGTACCACAACATTAGTATCCTTTAAAATGAAGATTGAGATGTTAGCACTGCAACAGCATCATGTTGTATTTATGTAGTAGTAGTATTCGGTACAAGTCTAAAATAGTAAAATATCTGTCATCTTGGTTATAATGTTTATCAATATGATTTATATGTTTGGTAATTTGGTATCACATAAAATATTCTTGGTATTAAATATGATGCAATTGACCACATATCTAGTGAATAGCTGGCGCCATGTGTTTTTTAGGTACACATAAAGCTTATTCTAGCCTCCGTTATTATGGATGGTTTTCTAATCAGTTGGATAAACATAAATCAGGTTCAACTTGTGAAATGAGGTTTCTGAACTCCACTGCTCAACTCGTAGAGCCTGCTAAAAATGAGAAATTTGCTAGTTTTAATTTGGAATATGTGGAAGTTGAAGAAAAATCTCCTGGATCAGAGTATTGGGAGCCAAGATTTGCTGGCCACCAGAGTCTACAAGAAAGAGAGGAATCATACTTAGCTCATGACCAACAATTAAAATGTGCTTTTGTTAAGGGTCCCAATGGTACAAGCTCTGGTTTTGATATATCAGAGGAAAACAGAAAGTACATGAGCAAATGCCATATTGCTGTATCTTCCTGCATCTTTGGAAATTCTGATCGTCTGAGGACTCCGTTCGGGAAAACAGTATGTTATTTTTCTGCTAAACAAACTCCTGAAAAATTTACGATACCCCTCCATCTTGCATAAATTACAATCAATGTAACTCTTATCAGTGTATTTATTTTGGTTTTCTTGTATATTTTGGTAATAAAAAAATTAGCGTGTTTTGCATGGTTTCTCTCAGAAGTTTATTATCTCAATAGCTTCATTTTACCATAGGTACTTCTTGACTTGTCAAGTAAGACCATTATTTGCCATGGTAATAGGCCAATGAAACATAAACCTTACACAATAGGCTTGTGAAATGCAACTGAACCTTCTGCAATGTTACTTTGGATTGTTCTATTTGGATCAACAGTACATGGACATGATCAAACAGTTTCCTTTTTGCAGTTTTTTAATCACCATAACCTCACTCTTCATAACTTAGGTTAAACAATTACTCCCTCCATCCCAAAATATAAGGCACCCTTGTTTTAAGGAAAATCGACCTTTGTCAGTTTTGACTAATAATTAAACTATTAATATATGTATGTTTAGTGCCACACATGTTATACCATTGATTTGTATTTGAAATCACTTTCAAAAGATGTTAATTTTGTAGTTGTTGATAATATATTATGAAAGAAATCAATGGTCAAAAATTTTTATTGGAGACCGTGTAAAAAACTTATAGGCCTTATATTTTGGGACAGAGGGAGTGCTGACCTTTCCATTCTGTCATTCCAATGCCCCTATAATATTTTTAAATGCTCCAGAAGTTGATGGTTTAGCTTTTTTAAAAAAAACTATGGAAGTCCGGCAACATCTAAGAAATAGCTTTCTATGATATCTATGCAGATCACAAGTCTATCAAAGAAGACAGTATGCTTTGCTATGTTTTTGGATGAAATCACATTGCAAACTTTGGAATCTGAAGGCCAAAAAATGGACAGTTTGGGTTTCATTGGTATATGGAAGATCATATTGATTAAGAATATGCCTTATAATGACATGCGGAGAGTTGGCAAAATACCAAAATTTCTGGCACATCGTCTTTTCCCATCATCAAGGTAAAAATGAATGTTCTTAGAAATGGTGGTTGTACTTTTTTTCACTTTGAATCCACAGTCATATTTTTGTGCCAATGACATTCTTAATCCTCAGCTAAACTGAGCCAGTCAGTAATTACTCCCCTCCCCCAAGAAAAATCAACTTGGGAAATCCAAGCAATTATCAGCCGGTTACTATTTTTTATCAAAAAAAAAAGTTGGCCAGCCCTAACTGCTAGAAAATTACCACTAGTGACCAGCCATGAACTGGTGCAACCATGTGGAACTCTGTTTTTCATCACTTCTTGTCCCCAGGACAAAACCCATGCTGCCCTGTTCCTATCTGTATGTGCACTCCTGAGTCCTGACTCCTACTAATAGCGATCAATCCTGGTTTCTTCAATTCAGCTATATCAGTGTTGGTGCCTTGCTGGTCTCAGATTTGTTGAGCTCACGTGGACACATACTATTTAGTATTACTGTTTATGTTTTTTTCTGATTCGTTCTCTTCATTCCAATTGCATTAGAATCACTAGCACAAATGACCTCAATTCCCACATGTATTTATTGCTCTTTCAAGTTGAGCAAAACGAATTGAGAAGCCCTCTTTATTTCAATATTTAGGGTGTTTTCATATAATCATTTGCTGTGCCACATTATATGTAGAAACACACAAGGGACACAACAACTCCTCTTGATATATTATGCTGTCTATCCAGAAAGTGTGTATGAATGTGAAAACATGTCATCTTGGTGTTAGGTTAATGAGCTCATTTGAACAAGTATTGCTTATACTTGCCCTTGTATTTATTGTGCTTGTTTTACCATCATGCTTTTTGCATGCCTAAGGACATTACTACTTGTGTCAGGTTCTCAATCTGGTTAGACAGCAAATTGCGATTACAAAATGATCCTATCCTTATCCTAGAGTATTTTCTTTGGCGGCATGGTTATGAATATGCTATTTCCAATCATTATGATCGACACTGTGTTTGGGAGGAAGTGGCACAGAACAAAAAGCTGAACAAGTTCAACCATACAATAATTGATCAGCAGTTTGAGTTTTACCAAGCAGATGGACTGACAAAGTTCAACCCATTGGATCCCAACAAGCTGCTACCAAGCTGTATGCACTCTTGCCTGCTAGTTTATCGCTAGTGTATGAGCTGTTTTGGCCTAATTTTCTTTTTTTTTTAAAAAAAACTTTGTACAGATGTCCCTGAAGGTTCTTTCATCGTGAGGGAACACACACCAATGTCCAACTTATTTTCATGCCTATGGTTCAATGAGGTTGATCGATTCACACCTCGTGATCAGCTCAGCTTTGCATACACATATTTGAAGCTTAGAAGAATGAATCCAGACAAGCCATTTCGCCTCAATATGTTTAAGGTGGGTACAGATACATTGGATCATCATAACTGGTTTGGACGCAACCATACTGAATTTAATTTATACATTATTCTATGACTGTTCAGGATTGTGAGAGGCGGTCAATAGCAAAGCTATTCCATCATCGATCAGAAGAGAGACGCAGCAGTCCGCAACTAACAAGATGACAGAGATTCTTTCGCAGAATGGGTGTGCAAGGAAGTTTTAGGATTTTACCTTGGTATAGCACAGGATGATACAGGATTATTCAGTGCCAAGATTTATGCCCATGCCCCTGCCGAGGAATTTAAGCCTCATATAAGGTCGCAAGTGATTTTACTCCTTTACTCTATGATCCTGCAGACCAGTTCCTGCTGCCTTTCTATTTTGCACTTGACAAAGGCAGATTAGGGAATGACAGCCGTTTGATTTTCATAAGTTCTTCTGCTCTCGGTAAAGTTTTGTTCATTCTTTTGGGGTGATCTGGGACAAGTTGTGGGGCATGAACTCCCAGAACTAGCTAGCACTGTATTATCATATGGTTGTTAAAAGAACTACGAAGTGAAGACATGATCCTAATGTAATCCTCAATGGTCTTACTGAAATGTAATACTACAACAGGTAGCAACCTTCTGTAATTTCTCTGTGATAGCAAACTAGCAATTTTTTTGCCAGAACTGTGGAATCTCCAGGCTTCCTTTGTGATTTTGCTAGATCAGAAGTGATAATGAAGAAGTGATCATCTGTTTGTGTTTTGTTCTCTGAACTACAGCTCATTGTAATTGAGCATTCCTTCAACAATAAGTGATCATCTGTTTGTGTTCTGTTCTCTGAACTTCAAATCGATCTTAAGTAGACATCCTTCACTCCTGCATCAACTGCAATATGGATGTGAAATTGCATCTGGTGCTTCAACTCTTTTAGCAGATATGAAACATATATCTGAACATCAGACGCTTTATTGATCAGTACATCACACTGTCAAACAAGTTACAAACCAAAGAAGATAAAATATAAAGAAATACCAAATACAAACACCTTCATAAACACATACTCACGCATTGCAAGAACCTCTACCCCCTGAACAAAACAAATCCAACTGATCAGTCAATTAGCATCCACCCAGTTACATCTTTCAGGCTTCCAGATTGCACAAGGTTAATCAATTTCAGAGGCTACATCTAAAATTTCACCCCAATGTCAAGGCCTTATCTCTGAAGATACCAAGCATCTCATTCCTCCCCTTAATCACCTCATCAAAGACTTCATCCAAAACACAATCAAACATCTCCACACCTGACCTGAGCTCACCTGACCTTGTTCTTAGAAGCTCAACATGCCTCACCATCTCATCATCTTCTTCTTGTTGTTGTTTGACATTCCTAGTCACTTCTCCTTCCATCTTGGTGTTGAGCATCATTGACTTGACCACCATGGCCACCCTCTCGTGCTCGGCGACGCTCGGCCGCCTCGGGAACCGGTCGGTGATCACGGAGAGGGACTCGCGCCATGGCTGGAGCTCCGGGACCGGGACGGCGGCGCAGCCGAGGGTGCACCGGCCGTCGGTGGCGAGGGGGATGATGGGTGAGGTGAGGGCTTGGAGCACAAACATTGACACGACGGCCATGGTGATTTTGGCGACGAGCATGACGACGACCATGCCACCGGTGTCGTCGCCGGCGCTGCTGCTGGAGCTGGACATGATCTTCCTCCCTAGCCGCTCCGTCTCGCTCACCACCGCCTTCACGTCGGGCAGCCTGCCTCGGACGGCGTCGTCGGCCGGCTCCTCCTCCAGCCACCCGCCGGCGCCGTTCTCTGCGACGAGCGGGACGCCGGCGGCGGCGCATCCAACCTGCGCGGCGAAGTCGACGACCATGCAGTACCGGTGCAGCCGCGACACGGCGGACTTAAACGCGTTGCAGAAGTCAAGCAGCGCCGCCGTCTCCTGCATGTAGTGCTCGAACCAGCATCCCCCGCCGCCGTCGTCCCCTCCGCCGCCGCGGTAAGAGATGGCGCGGCCCACCGGCACGTCGGCCTTCTTGAACATAACCAGAAGCTCCCGCTGCATCCGCTTCACCAGCCTCATGGCGTCGGCGCACCACCTCATCGAAACCGCTCCTCCACCACCACCGCCGCCGCCGTCGACATCATCCTCACAAAGCAAGGAGCTCTCCAGGTGCGCGAGCCCGTCCACCAGCGACGCGCAGAAGGCGGCTGTGTCGCCGCCGAGGAGCTGGCCTCGCCGGCGACCACCAGGCCTCATGCATCTCATCGTCAAGCATGCAAGACAAGAATCAAGGACCAAACAAGCAATGGTGAATTGGTCATCACCTTTATGTGGTGCAAATTGCACATTTGCATGGTAGCAAACCTAGGTTTCTTGGAGGAGTAGGCAAGATTTTTTCAAAGGAAAGGAGGAGATGAGTGAAGCAAGAGGATAGCTAGGTATGCATACTATTCCATGCATGCACCTAGCTTTAGCTTGCTTAGCACTTGCTCTTTTGATTTGGCATTCTTGTCAAGGAGGAAGTTGTTTTGGAGTTTGGGGACAACTCACCAACCAACCAACCTTACTTTGGGGCTTTAGCTAGCAAGGTCTTCTGACTTGGATGTAGTGGCAACTACTAATAACTTATTGATTGACTTGTAAGGATGGATGGATGCATGGGGGCCCTTTGGGGTGCCTTGTGAAGAAAAATGATGCACTTTTACTAAAAGGATAGAAAGGACCTACAAGGCTACAACATATGCATGTACTTTGTACTTTATGACAAACTGCCATTGCTCGTAATATCAACATGAATGAAACTCAAATGTTTTAGTCAAGAAAATTTGGAAAATACAATCGCAAAGATATGTGAGTTACAAAATATCATCGGACTGAGAATGACATATAGAGTCTGGACTTTATTCAACTACTAATAACTTATTGACTGACTTATAAGGTTGGATGGATGCGTGGGACCCTTTGGTGCCTTCCAGGGGAAAAAATGACACACTCTTACTATCTTAGGGAAAGTGTTTTAAGCTCTTGAGGGCATGTGTCCTTGTTTTTCTATGTGGTTCAAATAATTACGAAAAGCTTAAAATAATAAGTAGACAAACGTATATTATTATGTCATATGTGTTCTTTCACTTGCGAGATTAAATTTGATCTATGCATGTAGAAACAAAATATAACAAATCAGATAGGAAAAAAGTGTGGTTGTATTTACAATTGGATATGTTTCCTACACTCGTACGACATAATATGCATACATGTACTTTGTACTTGGTGCCAATGCATTTAGGTTTTAGTACTGGACAAAAATGAGGTGGGATGTCATGTGTAATGATTTATATTTTTGTTGTACAATGGAGTAGATTACGATCGAGTACTCCAATTAACACCCAGCTGATATGATTATGTGAGGAAGTTCATCATTCTTTGCAAAGCACATATCACCTTTAATATAATCAGATCTCTACAAACATGACTAGACCGAGTTTATCTATTTTCGGAAGGACTCGAGTCTTTATGGACACTTGTTTGGATTTTGGAACATGCTCATTGCAGCTTTGGAACAAAAGGTAGATTTTGCTCAAAGATGACAGCAGATGTTGCTCTGGGGGTAGTTAATGCCTATCCGGGAATCTATTGTGTAAGATAGGCACCGAAAATCTTTAATAAATTGAAAATCGATGATCAATACATTTGGAAATCTGTATTTTTTTTTCTCACAAAATAGCTGGCCACCCATGCCAAATTAGCTAAGAATTTAGGACGGATAGGACCAAATCATCATATTATACCAATGTGATAGCTAAGGTAGAACTTTGCATAGTATCATTTGCAAACTCAAACAAAGCAGTGTGACTGTGTGATATAAATCGTCACCCCCCGATTTACTGGGAGAATACAACACAAGTAGATTTACACAGGAGGCGTAGTTAATTTCTTGGTCCCCGAGGGTAAAATACTCCCTCTACTTCAAAATATAATAACCTAGGACTGGATTTGATATAAACTAATACTACGAATCTAAATCTGGACAGACTATGAATCTAGATAGCAGGTCAGATTCGTAATACTAGGTTGTATCAAATCCAGTTTTAGATTACTATATTTTGGAACGAAGGGAGTGCACGAGTAGATTGTGATCATTGAAGACTTGGAACTGACGCTATATATGTTGCAACAAAAAAAAGTCTCTCCTCTTTGGACACAGGCTAAAGAGTAAAAGTTTCTTTCACGCCACAGCCACTAAGCAAGCTCCACAAGAAGGGAGAAGGAAGAGGTTAAATGAAATGAAAGGTCAGAGGTTGCAGGTAATCAGAAGCAGGGTATCTTACCGCCAGGGCAGAGATACCGCACCTGGTAAGAGTGATTACCGCGAAAAATTGAACAAAAATTTTCAAAAATTTAAATTATTTTTAAAATTTATTTAAATTTGATGTGGTTACCGTCTCTACAATAAGCACGATTACCGTGAGCTACGGTGAACTAATTCTCCCTAAGCTTTGCTCTGCTCTAAGCTTATTTTATGCAAAGCGTGCATCCAAACCGTGCGGCAAGAAAACACCGAATTTTTTACTGTTTAACCTTTTTTTAAGACTAATTTTAAAAATGGACCGAGGCAAAAACTTATTTCAAAAATAAACCAGGACCTCAGCGCCATAGGGGCTGGCACTAAGGTCCTACAACTCAGCGCCAGCATGTCTGCTGGCACTGACCTCCTTGCCACCGTGGCTGATGGGGAATATGGTGATTCGACGTGGCTGGCGATGAGCTAGGGGACTTAAGCGCTTAGCCCGGCCCGAGCCGCCACCCTTTTCTTCCTTCTTCCTTCTTTCTTCTTCCTCCCAGCGGCGTTGCGCGCATTTCTCTCTTGGTCCCTCCTCAAATCTCCTCAAATCCTCGCCAATTTGAAGCTTTTTGCAGGGGATTTCGTGGGGACAAGCTCTTGCAAGGTATCCTCCCCCAAATCCTTTGTTTTCCGCCATTATATCTTCATTATTTTGGTGAATTTAGGGCAAACCCTAGTTTGTATACTTGTGCCAAAATATTGCAATGTAGTTGGTGGAATGTATTTACCTTTTGATATGGGGGAATGTAGCTTGAATATGTTTTGAATATAGTTGGATATTGCAATGTCACCAAAATTTTTGGGTGTATCTCAAACCCTAGCTTTTTTAGTTTTTTCAACTAGTTTTGGGTACCATGGGGGGATTGTATTTCCATAGCTTGATATTTTTGGGTGTATGTACCTAGTTATTTTAGTTACTCAAGTATAAAATATGTATAGTAGGTTATAGCAATATGGTGTATTTTGAGTACTATGTCCTATTTTTAAGTACTTTATATTTATTTTCAATTATGTGGTAAATGTACTAACGGGTTAGTGTCTTCAACTTTTTTTGTCGTACCCTAGAGATGGATAGAGTGGTCCGTGTGCATTATGGTGGTAGTGTAACCGAGCTAAGTAACGGTGGTAGCTATTTTGAGGGGATGACTATTAAGCCGTTGGTATTTCTCACTAGGCCTACCTTTAAAGAGCTTGTGGCCCATATAAAGGAAGTGTTGGGATGGAGAGACCAGTCATTAACTCTCCAAGGTAGATACGATGTCAGAACCGGGTCTATGTCACATAAACACATGTTAGAGTTGAACAGGAAGATGGAATGGACAACATATGTTGAGATGGTGATGGAGTCACAATTCAAGTCGCTAGAAGTAGTCACGTGTAAAGTACATGAGACGGAGTACAAGGAGCCCCTAGACCTAAACCAATCTTCGACTGTGGTTTCCCTTCTCTTATATCATGAACCGATGAACGTACCGGTTGAGGATGAAAGCGAGATGAAGAGTTTGTCTGTAAAGCCGATGGCAGCCGAGGCAAATTTCCCGGATAGTCAATCTAGGAGTGGTCCTACAGTGAATGTGGCAGATGAGGAGAATGAGGCGAAGCAAGATAACGACTGGTTTGAGCACATTGAACAAGAAGCTGAAAAAGAGCCCTTAACAGATAGTCAGGTAGCGTCCGGCATACGGCACTTACTGCGAGAGGGTGTTTATACACGGAGTGAGTATAACGAGGCGATGAAAAATCATGGGTTACCACCCTCTTTGTTGGGCGAACCATCCGCCGACGAATCGCACTATGAGGATGAATATGCCTCGGACTTAGAAGATGATCGTCCTGTCGGAGCGATGACACAGGAAGAAATAATGGTGTTTGAGAAAGTTGTTGAACACAATCCTGCAATAGTACTCTTTGAGGATCTTACCAATGCGGACAAAGCAATTGCTAATGGTGAGCCAGAGTATGACGGTGGTATTGATGCAATGGGGGAAGAGCTGAGAAAGGGGTTGGAATTCTGCTCTATGGATGAGTTGAAGATATGTCTGCAACGGTACTCCCTCCGTGTGCATCGTCCTTTTCGGGTGAAGCACTCCAATGCTGCAGTGAGGTACATGGTAGCTTGTATAGACGAGTCATGTAAATGGGAGATTCGTGCAAGGAAGACCGCTGGGGATAGGTGGAAAATCTTTGGATTGGATGAAGAGCACACGTGTTGTAGCGCCGAGGCATGTGGAAAGCACCTACAGCTCACATTGAGGTTCATTAGTAACAGGTTGCAGCCCTTTTTTGGGCTAAGCCTACTATTTCTATCAACGCTATAGTTGAGACCGTGTAGTTTATCTTCCGGTACCGTCCATCATATGGAAAAGCATGGCAAGCTAAGGAGGTGGCAATGAAGGTCATATTTGTTGAATGTGACGAGGCATACATTCGGTTGCCTACACTGCTGAACGCCATCAAGACTAAAAATCATTCCATGTACTACCGCGTGGAGGCCCACCCTGAAAAGAGTAGGGTGGTAAACGGTGTATCAAGGCCCGTCTTTGGCCGTGCTTTATGGATATTTGGGCAATGTGTCGAGGCCTTCAAGCATTTACGACCAGTTATTGCAATTGACGGGACGTTTCTAACCAGCAAGTTCAAGGGCACCATGTTAACAGCGATTGGTGTGGATGTTGGTTATCGGTTAGTTCCCTTAGCTTTTGCTCTAGTTGATAAGGAGAATACCGCAAACTGGGAGTGGTTCATTCGTACAATCAGGTGGCGTTTGATCGGACCTAACAAGGATGTTTGCATCATCCTGGACAGGCATCCTGGCATTCTCAACTCAGTTGGAAATAAAATACCCGGTCACCGTCCAATTCATCACAGATGGTGTATGCATCACTTTTGCGCTAATTTCTACTCCGTGGGAGCTACCCAGGATCAGATGAAGGAACTGGAACGTATCATACAAATAAACGAGAAGGTAGTTTTCTTGTCAGAGCTCAAGGGGCTAACAGCTGTACTAGGGAAGCATGCTAAGAAGTGGTTGGAAGATCATATGCCTAACAAGCACAAGTGAGCTAGGGCGTTCGATGTTGATGGTCACCGGTACGGGTTCATGACAAGTAACTTCGCCAAAAGCTTCAACAATGTCTTGAGGGGTATTTAGAAGTTGTCTGTCACAATTATAGTGGCTTACACATTTAGTAAGTTGAATACTTGGTTCGTTGATAGGCACCAAGAAGCATCAGAACAAGTTCAAAATGGCGTGCGTTGGCCAAAGAAGGTGAAGACTAAAATAGAAAAGCAGAAGTCCAAAACCTTGGGTCCAGCTGCCGAATGCACTAGAGTCATCATAGCCAGACCCAGCACGCCAGGCTAGGCCACGGAGGAAGATTTGCAAGGTCACCAAGTACACTCCGGAGCTAAGTCGTCAGCGGAAGAAGTGAGGAAGACATTTGCGATGTAAATAGGACTCTTTATAAAACTCTAGAGCGCTGAGGCTCGTGCTTTGTTCTGTGTTCTTACAAAATATGTACACCATGTGTAATATGTTATGTTCTGCATGTACTGTGTTCATTCCTGTGAAATCATGGGCTTAATGGTTTTGATGAGTCTGTACTGTGTTCTGTATATAAATGTGATGGCTGACTGTGAACTGAGTTCCTACAGTTAAACTGGCCTGTTAGCTATGTTATTGCAGCCAGAAAATTGGCTGTAAAGTTGTTTCTTTTGTTTTCTGTACAGTCCCAGGTCAGCGCCAATTACGATGGTGCTAAGGGTCAACAACTCAGCGCCACAACAACTAGAGCTAAGACGGCCAGAGTCCGCGCCAGCCGTATTGGCGCTGATCCTAGGGACCAAACCACCTGGAGTGCTGAGGCAGCCTAGGTCAGGGCTAGGGGAATTGGCGCTGACCTGGGCCACCCAACCCTGGCAGGCCGCCCTGCCGTTCTCCCCCCTGGGGCGCTGATGTCCCCAGGATGGGGACCAGGAATGTGGGAGGCCGCCCTGCCAGCCTCCTCCCTGGGGAGCTGATGTCCCTAGGGTCAGCGCCAGGTAAATTGGCGCTGTCTCTAGGGACCAGGAATGTGGGAGGCTGCCCTGTCGGCTTCCTTCCTAGGGCGCTGATGTCCCTAGGATTAGCGCCAGCAAATTGGTGCTAACCTTGGGTACCAGGGCACTAGGCCAAGCCCTCCTTCAAGGGGGAGGCCGACAGCGCTGGTCTACCAAAATACTAAAAACACCTGTCTGTCTGATATTTTTTTGCCTCAATATTCCACCTAATATTTCGAAACAATAGTAAACAACATTGTTTGCATTGTACAACATAATCTCAACAGACTGCATTAATTTCTAAACAAATGACATGACCTACTAGCTTCAGTTTTACATGCCATACGGAATAGATAAACGATCGCCACGACATATATTGTTCCAAACATTACACGACACATTGCTTATTTAACAATAGGCATGATACATTGAGTTTTTATATGCCGTTAAGGAAATGCAAATTTGCCTCCATCGAGCACCACCACCCTACTGGGTGCAGTGGGGATACTTCCCCTTTCTCGTAGCCTCCAGCCCGGCTTCCTTCGCACGTTGTGCCCTCTGCCGCTTCCTCTCCCTCTCGACCTCACGCTCTTCTTTCTCCTTACGTTATTTCTCTTTCCTCCTCTTCTGCTCTTCCCCGGCCCTACATTCAGACTCATAGCGTCATTTAAAATCCTCTCTTGCCCACTGCTTACACATGCGAAGATACCGTGCGTCATTAGGATGGACTTTCGTATCTATCCACTCCACAAAGTCACAGAGAGGGGTGGTGGCTTAGATACCTACACGTATGACAAAAAGGTAAGTGCCTAGGGATGAAATGATTCAACTTAGACATAAAAGACCTTTACCTCCACCGGCTTATTTGACTTTTCTTTCTTCCCTTGAGATTTGGGTTTCTCCGAGGAGTATGCGTAGTTACGGCATATCCAATACCTTTAGCGATACGTGAAATCCACCTCGCTAATCGCCATTTTGCATTCATCGCCACACCAACACATGGGGCGAGGGACGCCCGCTAGAGGTTGTCGACGAGAGATATAACCACTTGCATCCATCCTTCCAAACACAATACAAGGGAAATATAAAACATATACCAACTAACAAATCAATAATACAAAAATATATTCACAAATAACCAATTTATAATAAAAGGTCCTAATACCCCTCCTATACAATATCCCGTAAATCAAATGGAACAATATAACAATATTATTTTCAAATATTTCACCATCTCCTATTTTTAATTAGGGTTGTCTATCTATATAGTATATACTTACATACGATTCATTTCATTGCAGCATTAGGGTTGATTTTCTTCTAGGTCAATCAATAACCCAATCCCTACACCCAATCAATAATTAAGAAAAAAGGTATACACCCAACAATCCCCTCCACAAAATTGTCAAAACAAACAAATTTAATTACATCTGTCAACCCAAAATACCCCTCTTAGGGTTTGCCCTAACCCCACCAAAATCTTCATAAAAATAACAAATGGATGGAGAAATCGGAGGAGATTACCTTACACTCCGTGACACACGAACAATCCTGTCCAAAAACCGTCAATTTAGGTGCAATTTGAAGTGATTTTAAGAGAGCCATAGGAGGGGGGCGAAGGGGATAGCTCAGCGTCAGAATGGTTGGTGCTGAGATATGTGGCTCAACGCTAGTTGGTATGGTGTTGAGTGTAGATGGGCAGCTCAACGCCATATGCCTTGCTCACGGTTCATATTTGAAAATAGTTTGTCACAGTCTATTTTCAAAATTATTCTTAAAAAAGGGTTAAACAGTTAAAATTTTTAAAGAAAACAACCTATTCGGTCATGTGGCTAGTACCCAGATCAGATAAAGGCAGGCAGGCAGGCTACTTAGCAGATCCAATCCCAAGCATGAAAAATCGCAAGAGGTAACAGCCACAGTACATCACCGTACACCGTTATTAGATCGGCAAAACCAAACAAAGCAGATGTGAATATGTGATGCGACAAAAGCAGCTTTATTCAACTTATCCAGAACACCTTTTCTACCGACTATCACTTTTGCATGGGTAAATTAACTAGGTACCATGGGTTGATTGTACAGTATTTCTCAATGGGCCACAGACATGCCGAAACATCAACGATCCCCTCACTCACTCTCCCTCTCGATGTCTTCTGGCAAAATCTGGCGTTGGAGCTGTCAAACATGTTAGCGTCATCAGGTCCCGTCTCTCCCATGTCCACAGCCACAAGCATCCATGCCTCTCCTACTCACTGCAAATCAATAACAGTTTCTGATTAGTAAACATGGAATTTTGAGGTGAAAAAGATACTAAGACGATATCAATTGTACAAACCTTGTTTAGAGCTCATCCTTGACAGACTCGGCTGAGGCCGACTCTGCCTTCTCCGTTGCCTGACCGGCGGTTTCCTTGTTCTTCTTAATGAAGTCGACGATCTCATCAGCTGTCCTGCCACCTTCATAGGGAACCATCTTTCCGCTGGGAGTGATGAAGTACAGGGTGGGGTAACCTTGAACATCAAACTCGCTCGGCACGTCATTCGCCGTTGCATCCTGCATAGAAGGTTGCAAGATAGTAGTTAAGACAAATTGAACTTTTGATAATGAGTTCTAACTAATGGCACCACACAGCTAGAAAGGAAATTACCATCTTAGCAATGACAACATCCTCATCGCTTTTAAGCGTCGTGGCTGCCTCATCCAAGATAGGTGCTAGCTTCTTGCAGTGTCCACACCATGGTGCATAGAATTCAACAAGGACTGAAACAGAAGATGGTAAATCAATAAGGTATAGATCTGATTAGAGGCAATGCCACAGTTACAGATGACAAGAATAAATATGGTCAAGCTTGTTTCAAACAAGGAATCAGTCGCTTACGTACTACTACAAGAACTAAATCCTTTCACTTAAAAGATTAAAGAGGACAACAGTATATACCGTTTTTGCCAGACTTGAAGACAACATCATGGACGTTATCAGCAACCACAACCTTAACAGGCTCATCGTTGACCTCAGGAATAGGTTCAGATTTCCTGAATGGTGACAATTTGCCATCCTATAAATACAGAGGTTTTGTGAGACATTGTGCAGGTTAAACAGATATCCTAAAATTATATAAGTAGAAACAAATAGTCACAATTATTTTTGTATGTATAAAAGACTACTTACAAAGTACTCCTTCAACCAAGAAACAATCTGGTCAGGCTCAACCTGTGCCTTCAAAAATTTCTTGGAATCGCCATCCTGAATGAGGATGAGGGGTACCTGATCCTCTTTCAGCCCAAAGTACTGTACAGATTTAATGTTAGCATCAAGTACACTAATAATGGTTTGAAAAAATTATGAGAAAGCAAAGAAACAAACCTGGAAGGCACCTTGACTGGCTTCAATGTCACCAATGAGGAACTTAATTTCCTTGTCCTTGAACTCCTCTGCAGCACCATGATAAACTGACTTGAAAGACTCAAACGGTCCAGTGGAGAAGTTCAGAAATAACATAGCCTGCATATAATTTGGTGTCATGAAGTGTCAGTCAGTCATCAACAACTGCAATTCACTGGCATGATGTGATATTAAAGAATAATATTTTGAATCATTATGGTTTATAGTCAGAACTTGTAAAATATGAATGCTGAAATCAATTACTGCCAGCTGTTATTAATAGTAATCAAGCTTTTCGGGCAGCAAGCAGTGTCAAGTGCTTACTTTGGCAGCTGAGCTTTGGAAAAATTTCAGGAGGTAAGGGTGGTTGTCAGGGTTCTTGTCAAAAGTAACAACTTTAGGGGTGCTGCTCGCATCAATGAACTTCTCCAAAGCAGTAACATCAAAATCCTGAAAAAGGTATGCAAACAACTTGTTATTACCAACAATTAAACATAACACTACCAGCCAATAAAGGCAGTGCGCTTAATAAACATAGTGGCCATACACAACTAAAATAGTTAAAACAATGAAGTTTGATATTTGAAGGACCTTGCTGTCAACCACAAGCTCATCAAACGGCTTGAATAGCCTAACCAATGGCCTCTCGACTGCAGCATCACCACGTGGAAGGTGGTTAGCGTGCAAAGTGTGCCCAAAGTCATAATCAGATCTCAGCTTCTCAGCAACCTCCATGAAGTTTGTAAACTCAGGGCCGCTGAGTTCTGTGAAGATTCCAACCTATTTCGATTGTTAATTCAAGTGAGCAATCAATTTTAAAGCATGAACAGTTGAACAACTGAAAAATAGAATTTGGGGAAAAGTCATATTGAAATGAGATCTTACAATGTAGATTTTCTTATCATCAATAAGGTTGGTTGCATCTTCTGGTGACTTTATCTCCTTGGAAGCAGGACCAACCTGCTTCTTCAAGTACTCAACAATGCCCTCAGCCTCCCTTGGGCCCTTGTATTCCTGAATGTTCTTCCCCTGGTTCCTGAAAATCTTGAGGGTCGGGAAACCCTGGATCTCATACTTGGTAGCAAGCGGCCTGTTCTTATCATCGTTGGCATCAACTTTAGCAAGAACAATCAGTGGATCGTGCTTGCTTAGCTCTTGTGCAGCTTTCTCATACTGAAACATGACCACGCACAAAAATTTAATACATGAGATCAAACAATTTAGGCAAAATGTGCAAATGTGCTGATAAGGAAGTGATCCAACTATACAGAAGCATACCTCTGGAGCAAGTTTCTTGCAATGTCCACACCTGTAAATTGGGTTATTCAGTTAGACACATTTAGAATTAGCATTGGTTAATTTTGATTCAGATAACAAAATAGCACGATGCACAAGAATAAAGCATCAACGTTGAAGTGGAAGAAAAAGAAAACAATAGTAAAAAAATTGAACCAGGACTACAGAGGACCACAACAAAATTGATCTCTATTCACAGATAACTTCAAGAAAAAAGATGGATTTAAAGCCTCGGAAAGTGAAAGAATACCCGAAATTCTCAGATGCAACCATGATACGGACACCTTAAAACCAAAAGTCCAAGTCTAACCCTATACCACTTAAATCTGGCTAGGCGACCTGGCATACTAGTCTCAACACAAAGGTAAATCTACTGCAATTTACGGCATCACTACCTCCAACTAGGAACCCACAAAGAAGCAGCCCATCTGCACTCACAGCTTCACTCACGCTCGAATCTGCTAATCATATGCGAATCTAAGTCTGAATCACCAAAATAGTGAGCACAAACCCACCAATTCGCCGAACACCGACCCCCAAACACATCGCCAGCTCCGCAAATTCCCGCATCTGAACCCTCCCCCAAACCCCGCGATCTAAACCCACCCAAACCCCCGCTCGCGCGATCCACACACAACCCTAACCCAACACGCATATCCCATCAACGGGGGCGTAGCCACGTAGCATACTCACCACGGGGCGTAGAACTCGACGACCATGAACGGGTGCTTGGCGACGGCATCATCGAAGCTGTCCGCGTCGAGGGTCAGCACGGCCTCCGCCGCCCCATCGCCCCCCTCCGCCGCCTCCTCCTCCGCCGCCCTCGCCGCCGGCACCGACAGCACGACGGCGAGCGCGAGCAGCAGCGAGATCCAGGCCTTCGACTTCGAGATCGCCATGACGCGGACACGAGGGAGGCAGACGGAGAGTGGCTTTCGGAATTCTCTCTGAGACGACACGACGCTGCAGCACACTGCACACCACAGGGTTTAATAGGGCGGAGAACGCAAGGGGGTTTACTGGACCAGCTAGACCTGGTCCACATGGTCTCTGACTCTTTCACGTGGGCCCCACGCCGCGGACTCCCGCGTGGGCGCGGTGCACAGGAGTCACGAGATATTTACGAGTAACATTTACGTACAGGTCCTTGTACTTTCTCAAATATTGATCGTTCGTTGACGAGGTTGAGATGTGCAAAAACTAAATGTAATAAATTACAAGTATGCCCCTGATGAGAAATGAGATGTAATTAGGTGGAACTAAGGGGGTAATAGTGGGGGTGTTCCCGAGGGATAAATCTAATCCTGCCTTAAAAAAGCAGTGGAATTAACGACTACCAACGCCACGTCACCCCGCGCCCACATACGTACCTGTACATATCGCGCCCAATGGGAGAGCGCCATGTCACCCCTATGACATGTCCCGGAGCCCTGATTAGCTGCCCGCACGTTTCCAAAATCCGGATCCGGGTAAAATTAGGGGGCGCATTTACTGCTCTCGGATATGGTAAAAATTGTACTATTAGAATTAGAAAAATTCTAATCTTGGCCTCGTGTCGTGCATGATGCTGACGCGGCGTTGCATCGCAGCAGCTCGTTTCCGTTGCGGCACTGGTCACGTGGCGGCGGCCATGGGAAGCTCGATGGAGGCAGGAAGGAGAGGAAAAAAGAAAAGGAGAGAAATAGGAGAAGGAAACGAAATTTTGTGAGTGGGCATCACTTGTCAATAGGTGTAAGATTAGTGATGATGTCAAGTCAGCATATGTCAAATTTTTTACCAGAATGATATGTTTAGTAAGTTTAGAAGGTTTAAAGATGTATTTTGCAAGCTCATGGACTTAGATGATATATGTGTATAAGTTTAAGGGGCGCCTATGTATTTTACTATATATTTAACATTGAAAAAACTTTCTTTTTTACTTATCGATTTGCACATTTATACATTCTCCAATGCACATGTGTTTTATCCCTACATTTTCTAATATACATGTATAAAAGCTATAAAAAAACATAACTATGTGTATGTGAAAGTGTGTTTTTATGACAAATCTACCGATGCTATTTTCTTATGTTAAATACTAATATGGAGTACTATTTTTGTGTTAATTAATCATTTAAGCTTTCGAGGTTTGACTGCACGTATCCTATGACATCTATTTGATAACGGAAGTGGTAGCTGCGAGGAGTGTGGTAGCTGTGAGGAGTATTTAATATTGTGAGACATGTATATCAGAGTTCTAGTGATAGACAAGCCCATTGTCGCTAGTTGTAGATCGAGTTTATTTATATTTGAACAATACTGATAGTAAGGTTGACTGATTTGAAATGAAATTTAAACATCTATAAGCTTGTATACTACATGTTTTTTTTTCAATAATGCAGGGTTGTACATGACACCAAGATATTAATGGTGCATGTGAAATGAAAGAAAAATGATTTGATAGAGATTCTTTGAGATAGAATCGTTGCACAGAGAGTTGACCTTCATAGGCTAAGTCAATCTTTGCACGGCCGTTTGCTTTATGGAAGAAGAAGAACCTTGTGTAGTTGTGTGTAGTAGTTTTCTTACTTGAAGAAAACAAATTCTTCAAACCTATCCTGGCTTTTGACTAACGAGCGAAATATCGCATAAAAACTGTAGAAACATGAAAGCATCCTATTCTCCACTTCTAACTTCATTTCATATTTCGGTAAAAAAAAATAGCTGTATCGCATTTTCAGTACAAGAAATGAGGATATATTTATGTGCTAAGCTCATATACAGTTCAGACAGACACAAGGATGGCTCATCTAATGGGAATAATGGAGTAAATAAGAATTAAATCTTCTCTATGAATTTGTTCTCTGACCCAACGACAACAAGAGTCATGTGCTGTGGACTGTGGTAGGACAAGTACGATATTAACAAGAGACATTCTTTGCATCACTCTCTCCCCTTTTCTTTTTCAGGTTTGTCCTCGTAGAAATGTGATCTCCAGCGGACTGAAAAGGTGCTGTAACACAGAAAGTTATTTGGCACTGTTCTTGATTGGTTAGACAAAAGCACATGAATATTTGTGTGAAAGAATTTAATTCCTAGACAAGATTTATACAGCCTGACGATGGCAATGTATCTGAACAGAGTGGAGATCGGACGATCAATACATAGTCCTTGTTACGTGGAGTCTAAAGAAGTATATATCCAAGTAGTGCGACATCATGCACGGCCACTACTTATATTAGAGATAAATGAATAAAGATATGCTTCTGATGATACAACCGGCGTGAATCGATCAATCTTTCATGCAGATTTTCGCCTCCACCTACTCCCACGCACGCAATGCAGCAATCGATGGTTGCTGAGTTGCTCTGAGCTTTGACAAATTCAGTTTGGGGAGTTATTCTGACAAAAGGGATGAGAAAGACAAAAAAAGAGTTTTATATTCTTTTACAGAACGTCGGAAATGGTTCAGACAGGCGAGCTATTGCTCCAGCTACGAAGACAGTATACTTGCTGTATGTTGTTTGCAAGTTCGACAGAGCACATGACTCAACAACTATCACAATTCACACACACTCACGCGTATCAGCTGTCATATTCTTCCAATGATATCACACCTCAGGATGACAAGAACAATTGCAAGAAAGACTAGAATGAACACAAGAGGATGAGCCGAGATATCATGCTTACAGAAAACTTTCAGGAAGACAAGTACACCAATCTTAGAAGTTGGGAGATAAGCATCGCTGCAGGATTCACATGTTCTTACAAATATTAAAGAGATACACACAACAGGAAGAACTAGAGCTTCAATTACTTCATCATAAAAGGGAGAAAGCAGTAATTGCCCTGCACTGATAGTAGAATCGTTACATGCTTCTTGGAGGACGCCTGGTACATGCATCTACGATGATGAGGAAAAGACATGACACGTAGACAATAGTATATCATCATAATTGGCATCCTTGTTGCCTGCTCCAGTGCTTCAAACTCAGCGCCTATCGCTTCGCTTCCTGCTCTTCTTCCGACTGCCTTTGTCATCAGAATCACTGTCAGATGCAGATGCAGATTCAGATTCGGATTCAGACGATGCTGATGATGAGGTTTCCCTTCTGTGCCTCCTCTTCTGCTGCTTCCTTTTGGGTCGCCGCTTCTTGTCTTCCGAGTCTGAGGAACTGTAGCTTGAACTACTTCCAGAAGAATATTCAGAGCCAGTAACTGATGATTCACTGTCAGAGTCAAAGACAGAAGCCTCACTGCTATCTGAATCACTCCGTGAACGGTATTTTCTCTTGCTCTTCCGTTTGCTCTTCTCAGACTTCTCCTTCTTTAACTTTTCTTTCAACAGCTTCCTCTCCGCCTCCTTTTCCTTTTCAAGATCAGGATTCTGGAACTGATAGGACACTGAAGCAGCCATCTTCTTCAGCTTGGGGTTCTTAAGCTGCTGTGTCCTTGAGGGCCGCGACATGTAGACCCGTTCGTTCTTGCACTCGTACGTCCAATGCCCAGGCTGGAAACACTTCTGGCATTGGGTATATGCACCACCAGAAGAAGTTTGTGCAGCTTTTGGCTTCACACCCAGGATCACAGCCTTCTCTGTACTCATCAGATACATCTGTCTCTTGGCTTCCTTCCTCTCCTGCCAGCGGCTAGGCCCCTCCTCTTTCTGCCCATATGCATTGACATTGCGGGCAGCAGCTGCAGCCGCACGCTCAGCTTGAGTTCTGCTCAATCCCTTAGCAGCCGATAACGCCTGCGCTTTTATTCTCTCGGCTGCAGCCTGAGACTTATCATCATTTCCAGACATCTTGGTTCACCCAACAAGAATCAAATCATACAAAACCAGCAATATTACTATCCTGGAAGGAAATCAAAATACATTAATTAGTAATTGAGTAATTGGGGTAATAAAAAAATAATGCAAGCAACAAATAATCTTTCTGCTAGACCAAAATCCACACATTAACGCAGAAAAAAAAATCTGCCACATATTTTTTTTCTTTGCTACAAGAAGAGCATGTGATCTTATCATTCGCTTGGTCTGTGGTCAATCGTTGCTAAGCCCCCAAAAAACAAGAAAACCCTAGAGCTAAGAGGTTCTACACTACACTAGATCGCCGTAGAATTGTGAGGTACAACTCAAATCAGAAGCAAATATATCCGATGAACACACCTTTTTGCGTGCACATGAATTGAGAAATCATAGCAGAAACTACTCCCCCGGGGCGGATCCAACATGCCCCCAAATTTGTTTGGGGAACAAACAAACTGTTATTAGTACTAGGGTTAAGGCCAAGGAGAAAACCTTCCAGATCTAGAAGAGAAGTTAGGGTTTAGACAGAGGGAAAAGGTGCGGGTAGAAAGGGATGCGAGAGGATGCGCGTGCGGGTGGTGCTCACCTGCGGCGTAAGCAGCAGGACGCCGGCCACACCGCTCGGCTGCTCGCGGGATCGATGGAGATCGGCGCAGGCGACGGCGAGGCGGCGGGCGAGAAGTCGGGGGTCGAGGCCGAGGAGAAGAGAGAGGAGCGGCCGAGCGGGTGGAATCGGAAGAGGCTTACGGATCCGGATCGGATCGGGTCGGGATGGAGCGACCGCTACGTGGGCCGGTGATGGGCTGGGCTACCTATTGTCACCGAAGATGTGACCGTTGGATCCAACATTGGCGGCCGGATCGGCGATCGTATGGTCCGTATTACCCCGTGGAAATTTTAGGGCGGTTCACTTTGTTGTGAAAAAAAAAATTAATACTCACTCTGTCTCAAAACATAGTAACTTGGTACTAGCTTAGAGATCATTTATTATTATGGATCTTGACAGACCTCCAAATACATAGTACTAAGTGATGTCTAATACTATATTTTGGAACTAAAGGAGTAAAACATTTTAGCATTAACAAAGTTTGGTTTCGTAAAATAATATTTGATGGTGTTTAGTTTAAGGTGTTACCAACTTTAAATTTGGTAGAGTTTTGAGAGTGAAAAGTTTTGAAATTACTAAAATTTGGTACTCCCTCTATCCCATAATATTACTATGTTTGTTATTTAAATTTATCCTAAAATACTACTACGTCTTCACCTATCAACCAATCATAATCATCTCTCCATTAATTTTTTCACCCACTTTCTCATCTTAATCAATCACAACCCCTTCTCACCTCAACCTTAATTTTTTTCAAAAAATAGAAAAAGTCCCACTATTATAGGTATAGGACAGAGGGAGTAGGGTTGTATTAGTAATTGTATATTTTATTTATTGTCTTGTCAAGTTAAAAATGGCAACAAAATAAAAAGGCACTTGGATCCTTTATCATATATACTCCCTTTATTCCAAAATATAGCTACCTACGATATGTAAAAGGTTAATTTTAGCACAAAGTTACATATAATACCAACCAGAGTGAACCTCACTCCACTCGTTCACTCCACCCATTATAACGAGGGCATTTTAAATCTTACAACAGTCTTTAATTCCTTCAAAAGCTTCTAGGTAACTATTTTACCTATATTTTAGGACAGATAATTCCTTAAAAAGCTTCTAGGTAACTAACAGAGAGAGTATACAAATTAGAGTATAATAATTATTATTATTTGATATCATTTGATATAAGTATTTACTTGAGATCCATTGCCATGAATGGTCCAAATGCAGAACCATCTCAGTTTCTCGGAAGCATGAACCACTGGGGCGCTCTAACAAATAGGCACAAGTTAGCAGAAACCACACACTAATCCATCTCAGTTTCGTCCAAGTTTCTGGAGGTCTGTTATCTGCAGCTAGACTGAAGTCTACACGGGAAACTACTATAAATAAAACCGACTGCTTTTCGATGGCCATGTCTACAGCTTCTCCACACTGAAAACGAACAGTAAACAGACTTCAAATTGCAACCTGAACTATGAATATTGCTGTCAAATGGCGTAATATATACAGCAAAGGAAAATGGGAGCTGGACTGGAAAGAGAAAAAAAGGAACCAACATGGCAAAAGGTAAAAGGGCATCCTGCTACACAACACACATCCAGGATGATCATGACCGCGTATCTGATATCTGTGAATTTCTAACTGTCGAATGCGCAACACCTTGCACAGCCAAAACAATTCCCAAATGTAATGAGAGCCAGATTGAAACTCTTATTTGATGGTATACCTCTAAAGCCGCTAAACCTGTAAAGCCGTTGGTCAGCGAGTCCTGCGGCTGTTGGCTGGTTTAGACGGAGAAGACGGCTTATTCTTCGCAAAATCAACAAGATCCTTGAAAAGAGAATCCTCAGGTTTGGTCTGCCGTGATCCAGTCGGAACTGATGCACCTTTCTCATTCTCAGTGTTCCTTTGATTAAGAGAGAGGTTTTCTGTTTGGCTCAGCAGTCCGTTGTACCCACCTCCATTGTTACCACTAGGAACGCTGTGCTGTTGCTCAAAGTACTGCTGTCTTTGGCCATACCTTGCTGGAGGTGGCGGTAAGGAACTTGCAGCTTGTGCTTCCCATGGAGCTTTTGGAAGATCTTCACTGGAATCTCCATACTTGTTAGCATTTGAAGACGAAGGAAAACCAGGCAGAGCTGTTGGGTTTATAAAATCATCATCAGGTAGACTCTCTTGCCTATTGACAGATGCACGATTTGACTCGCTCATAGGACGAGAAGGCACAGAGAAGCTGGGTACTGCAGTTGGGTTTATGAAGTCGTCAGACACAGTTTCCGACCGGTTATCATAACTTGGTGGTGGATCCGTTTCTGTTTTCGAATGAGATGGTGCAGGTATATTGGCTGGGGCAGTTGGGTTAATAAAGTCATCTGATACTTTTTCTGTCTTGTAGGAGTCACCGCTAAGATAGTCAACATTACTTGTCTCCTTGAAAACTGGCCTCTTTGACAATGGTGGTGGAGGAAGAAGTGGGCTTTGGTATGGCCTTTCACTTTTTGGAGCAGAAGGCAGATTTCCCTGTGCTGCTGTGCCATCCCTTGCAGACCTACAAAACATATATTTGTACATCAGCTGATGAACTAAACAGACCATGAATCTTAGTAACATAACATGATCCATATCAATAAAACATCTTAAGAGCAATCAACAGCCCACAATCAGAGTAATGATGTGAGCTGCTGTTACCACAACCATCCAAAGCTTAGAATAGCAATAGCATGTATGAGAAATAATTAGTAACAGGTACTAATAGGCAAAACTAATATAGCTTGCCTGCGGGAAAGCATGGAGAACTCATCTTCTGGTTCATCGTCTTCATGGTGTACATTAAGAAGTGGGGAAAATGGAACCCCAGTAGGCCTAGGAGGGGCTGCTCCTCGGTTTACATTAGCAGCAGCAGGAACTGGTGCCCCTGCACCAGGAGGAAGTCCCTTTGCTATGTCATCATGACGCTGAAGAACACGCTGCAATTCATCATTTAAACCAAGAGCCTGAAATAGAAGGCTCTCATCACTGCAGATAGGATACAGGACAATCAGTCACACGACAATGTGAAAAAGACATGGAATAAAAATTTCAGAATAAAAGGAAAAAAAAACATACCCAGTATTGCTAACAAGGTCCATGACTCGATTTTGATAAGATCGGCACTGCCCAACAAGGTCAACAATGACCTCCTCCCTCACACCCTACAGCATGAAGCACTATTAGACCAAAATTTACAGAAAAGAGCATAGGCAAGTGGATTCAATAGTTAAATACAGAGAAGCGTAGAGACAGCACACTAGTGCAAGTTTTATTATGGTAAAAAGCAACCAATTGGTCTAAAATACACTAACTAGGCCACAGCTTTTATGAGAAGTAGATCTAGGCTAGGACAATTTCAGTTGTACGAGTCACGTGGACTGCCACAAACTGATGGCATAAAGTTCAATTGTACAAATATTTATGGGTGGTTGTTATTCTCCTATCATCCTACGTTTGGTCATAATACATTAAAACATAAGAGCATATTATGTTCACCCAAGATACCAGACCAAGTTCTAGAAAACACTAAAGCTTAGAAATCTCTATTAATTATAATGACCTCAATCTCCTATGCTGCTAAACATTATTCATTCTGCTAAAAAATTCGCACATTCCAGTAAACTCATGAGGAAACATGGATGAGTAAGCTCTAAATGTATAATATACTAGACTCCACAAATGTCACATTAGTTGGAACTTGAAAGTCTAGTAAGAAACTATTTTGTCATCCATTACACATAGATCTGATCAACGATGGCACATTCATAATATTTCCTCCTCTATGTAATTCAAGAATATGTACTATGAAATATCTCAGCTCATAACTCATTGGATGTGAAATTACAATTTCCATACAATATTATAATCATATGAAGAACAAACACATGACTTATGTTTCCCGTGAAAAACAGGTCTAGAAGATATGAAAAATCATATTAAAGCTTTTACAAGTATAAAAGAAGCTACAGAAGATATACAATGATTTTACTATAATGCACCAAATTTTAATGCTTTAGAAAGTCACCTCAGGGTGCCTGTGGTCCAATGCATTTAACATCTCATCCAGCACATCCACAATTCCTCGAGCACTCTGAATCTCACTTAGACTGTAATGCAGATTGAACAAGAAATTTAAGGTAGATTATAACTAAAGCAGTTCTGTAAACTTGCAAAGATGGTGAAATAAATTAATAAACACAATTACAAGTATTCATGTATTCATGTATTGTTTAGCATGATGATGAAATTAAATTGTCACGAGGCAATAAGTAATCTCTTTTGGCAAGATTAACACCTATGTATTTTGTTGTTAGAAATACCAATGTACGTATCAAATTCTTGGAAAGTTACCATGGCCCTAGTTCTATGAATATCTTGCCTGTGACAGTGAAACAAAATTAATATTGATGTAATGCGTCGCTGTTACTTGCTAGTACGCTTTGAGTTTGCGATGAGGGAAAACAGGGATGGCGGCAATTATAATCATCAGTAGTAGAGTTTCTAACTTTAGATCATAGATGGTCAGATGACATACTCCAAGAATGCAATTAACTAGAATCCACCGCTAAAACATGCCTAGCAATTTAATGTGGTTTTAGGCTGATTAATATTTCTGATAGATGCCATGTGTTTGATGTTTTCCACAACTGTGATTGAGAAACCTAGGTCATGCTTGTTCCAACCAAAGTAGGGTATTCTTCTTTATACAAAACAAAAGTTACATAACTGAAAAGTATAAATGTGTGTAAGTCGATCATTAATTATTTCATTTTTCAGGCTCAAGGAAGAAGGGCAAATAACAAAGTTTAGGGAAAAGGAACAAAGCAAGCATAAAGAAATGATGGATGAAGTTATCAAGATAACAGTATTGCTTGAAGTGAACAAGTTAAAAGGAACAAAATTTGCATTAAAACAAAACAATATACCTCAAGGCAGGTGCAGGAGGGGCACTAGATTGAAGAGAAGCTTGTATCGCTGCATCCTCATAGCTTTGACCTGGAGGTGGATATAGATGTGGTTGCCTCAACGGTTGAGTTTGAGGAGGTGTAAACAGCGGAACCGTGTTTTCCTCACGAGGTGGAAAATCAACACCAGCATTCTGCACGCAGGGGCATGAAGATATATTGTTCATAGTTTGGACAGAAGTAAATCAAAAGGTTATTGCAGATCTAAGTTTCCATTGAAACAAAGGGCAGAACAGATTGGAGTCAAGTGGAACAGTAGTTTGTTCTGTGATTGCACAGGATAAATAAAAGAAGAGAAAAATGGAAGAAACATAAGTAGACGGTACCCTGAGTTCTTGGTAAGCAGCATGATACTGGGGATATCTGCCAGATGGACCTCCAAAAGCCACTTGCCATGTGTCAATCAAGCTCAATATTTTCTCCCGAACATTTAAATCTGGCTGAAACCATAAATTAAATATCAAATACAGATGCATAAGAATGTAGGCAAGCAGTAGTTAGCCACTGAATGTAAGTATTCTCCTCACCTTTTTCTTTACTATCTTAACCATTTCACTTAATATGTCTCGCTCAATGATTTGCTGGTAAACAACGTCCCCACAATTTTTGCTTAGAGTCTCTAGCACCTGAAAAGCAGATAGCCAGACATAGAAAATAAGCACATTAAACAAGAGGCACAAGAAATAACATCTAAATTTTGTGTAGCTGTGAAGGCAAGTAAATTCTGAAATTTAGCAATGAATCAACCTAAAACTCACTTTATTAGAATAATAAATCAGAAGATAACATACTGAGTATCAATATAGAACGAGTCTTGAAATACTCACATAAAGTGTCAGAATTTGCACTTTCGAATTCTTGTTTGCAAGGCGTTTCTTTAGGAGCTTGAGTGCGTCCTTTGCTTGTCTGCACTTCAGCAAACATTTATCAGCATGCTAAAGTATAAAACATGACAAATTAAAAGTTGTATTGGAAACATTGCAAATAATTCCAAGGCAGTATTTAAGACCAAACAACAATGTAAAAAAAATTCAATGTACCAAACACATTTTCAATATGTATCACTCAACCATGAACCAAATTATCAACAAATTATTGCCAAATATCTTAAATTAGTAGATCATATACATAGATTTTTATATTATCAAATGTCACGAATTAGACAATAATAATCACCCCCAAGAAAGTCATAGTAACCCTCGTTGAGCCTTTAAAAATTGTTGAAGTTATGGATCGTACCAGAACACAGAAGAGTAGAGAAACAATAGCCAATAAAAAAAAAATTTCTGTGCCCTCATTGCTGATATCATCATGGCAAAAAATGATGTCACACCTAAACTACACCTCAACAACAAATGACACCAACTCATCACCAAAATCAGTGGCCTCCATGAAATTATAGCTCAACTAATCAATCACAAGCTATCATCAATTATCGAATTATCCTGCCCTCCAAGCCAACAACCGTAGAACCTAAGATTCCATATTCCTAATCAATTTGGAAGAAAGACTGAAAATAAAATTTAAAAAACAGAGCAAACATCACAGCAGAGACACAGAACAAACAAACAACTAGCAAAAATAAAATCACAGATTCAAGGCATTATAGAAGCAGCATTAAAACCTGCTAGAATTTTACAATTTTATAAACAAACGTAGGTTAAACAAGACACAACAAACAAACGCAATTACAACTGAATCACACAATTGTGCAAATATGCCATCAGAACCCTACTAAATCACCCGTGGTTGAACAACGTAGAACACTATAGCCATTCCTTCCCGCGATATGATATGATAGTAAATAATAATTCAAACAAGTAAAAGAACAACAAAAAAATCGAAGAGAGGCATCGAGAGGTCAGACCCGGGATCCATGTTGATGATGTCGCAGAGCTCGATGTTGACGGCCCAATCCGGCCCGATCAGCATGTCGCTCGTCGCCCTCTCCGCGCAAGCCACGGCCGTCGCCATTTCCCCCACACCAAAAACCCTAAATCCTGCGACAACAAACCCCCAAATCAGCCCCCAAATTCCCTCCTTTCAGGGCAACCCCGACGCCCCCAACACGATTCCACCCCCAAAAAACACATCTTTGACCCCGCAAGAACTCGAACCCCTCGCCGAATCTGAGCGGCCTCCACCCCAAGATTCGGCGCCAAGAAGCACCTAGGCGGTCTCTTTTCTCCGATCCGTAGATCCTGGCCGCGCGTGGGACGGGAGGAACGGAAGAGATGGGCGGGAGGACTCGGGTGGATTCGAGCGAACTGTAGGATTGGAGGAATTTGCTTGGGGGAGGAGGAGGACGAAGGAGAAAGGAAAGGTTGGACGCTGCTGGTAGACTAGGCAGCTGAAAGGAAGGAAACACGGCGTAGACTTTTTCTTTCTGGTGTGGAAGTGAGGACCTTCAAAATTATATTTTGTGGTGCTAGTAGTAGTTTGGAATTGTAAGAGAATTAGGGTATCATCTAGAATTCTAGTACTCTTCTTTTATTGGATTTTTTTACATAGATAAATTATGTCATAGTAAAAAATATGTTGTTAGTCTGTTATACTATGACTTTATGATTTTGTGATGCGATGAGAAGTGTAGGTGGATATATCCTAGATAAGAGGCCGGGTTAATTTCTATTATCGAAAAAAAAGCGCTCAACTATTAGCTGTTCACAATACATATGTAAAACCTTGCATTGATACTTATCAAGCAAGTAAGTTATACATTTGGTTTGGTTGTATATATGGTTGATACGAAGTTAGATACCAGTACAATGTGAAGACCACTACAAGAAATAAATTATATAATTTATCCCGTGTAAATCATTTTTCACTCATTAATATCATTTTCCTTGTAAGTCTATTTTTCTACTGTGGTTTTCACTTTTTCTCTACCATTTCTCATAAAAATTTCAGCACATTAAGCGCACACTATTTTCCACAGCACTAGGTGACTTTGTTGTCCTTACTATTTATCTTCTAGGGAGGAAGATGGGATATTTACACGAGTAAATGCGCTTATTAAAATGTCATTGAATATCATAGAAATTTGTTGCTAACATCTGTCTCTATTTGAGGGTGTGTTAGAAGCGGCATTCATAGGTATGTGAGTATGTTATGCATGTATCTTTTGTGTAATAAAAAAAAGACTTAACTTTCTGTTTCACATAGCACTATCTATTTTTTTTTCATTGTACCGAAACTACAAATTATTTGAACATTAGTTAGCATGTACTTTATGACTTGAAAATTATAGCCATTACCATGCCTAATACTAAAGTGATCGAACCCCACAAGAATTGTTCAGTGAAAACCAATCTTCAGCTTTAACTCAATAGACGATCAAATTCCAAATTGGACCAGCTTGATGGGTCCACCACCCACTAAAACGCCGTCTTCGTTGGGCAAAAAGGTTTTCCATTAGACGATCAACCGCACGGGCCCACCCTTGATGCAGAAACAAGCAAGCTTTGCTCATCTTGGCCGTTCCAAGCCAAAATAGATTGCTGTTTGCCAACCAACTTTTTATTTTTCTTTTGGTTAAGCAAGACTAGATTGGATTATATCTGACTTTGAAACATGATCCTCATATCGGCACAAAATTAACCTTGGTTCTTGGATCCCGTTAATTACCTGCAAAGCTAGCTAGTTTTTTTTTTCTTTTTCATAGCAAGGAAGAGAGACCTAGGCTGTGTTCGAAGGTGCAGTTGGGCTAAGATTTTTAACACACGTAAAATAAGATAAACCATTAGCGTATGATTAATTAAGTTTTAATTATTACAAACTTAAAAAATAGATTTATTTGGATTTTTAAAAGCAATTTATATATAAAAAGTTTTCGTACGAAACACACCGTTTAGCAGTTTGAAAAACGTGCTAGCAAAAATAGCTAAGCCAAGGTGCACTTCCGAACGCACCATACTAATCATGGTCGTATTTACATGTAGGTGCAAGCAACAGTAGAGCTGGTTGGCGTTCTTTTTTCCTCGTTTGTTATGCCTAAGCCCCAAGGTCTATATATACCTTGAAATAAATAAATAAAAATTCCGGCAAACGTCTACATATACGACTAGCAATTAAGTTATATTGGCCCATATGTGTGTTAGCAATTACTATGCGAAAAGATATCATAACTTCGCGATGGTGATCTATGCGTTCTCTCTTTAATGTAAGCAGAAATTCAACGTGTGACATCCTAAAATCTACATAAATCAACTGATGCATGGATCCAAAGATTTCTCATACTGATATTAATTAATGAGGTAACATATATATTTTGTTAGATAATGCTACTGAGGTAACATATACAAGTTTCAGACTGAAGATCCTTAACTCCAAAGCTTTCCCTGCTCCGGTCGCACGGAGTAGCGCTCTACTTAGATTCTTACTTCTAGGTAGGGTTTTCTTAGAGCTTATTGTCTCGTTTTTCATAAACACATTTTTTTTAAACGTTAAACAAGATATTTTTATAAAAGATTCTATATAGAAAATTCTTTTTAAAAGTAAATAAATTTTTTTTAAAATTTATAATAGCTAATACTTAATTAATTGTACGCTAATGATATTTTTTATTTTACGTGTGGCGTATAAACCCATCGCGCCCAGCCCAAGCGGACGCTCCCTTAGAATTCCTCGTTGGACCATTGGTAGCCGACACGGTTTTGTTGAGTCCTCAATCCTCATGCATTCCAGCCGGTAGCAGCCACACCATGCATGACTCATGAGCCATCACCAGGTTTACAAATAAGACATGTCACCAAATATCGCTCTCCGATGAAAACCGATGACATTTAAACAAAATTTACTAAAATTTCGGTAAAAATTTTGTGTCTTTGCATTGGAACTTGATCGATTTATCAAGCAGTTCTAAATGTGAACTGGTTCAATAAGGTCAGTAACCACCGTAAGTCGATAACCGAGCAGTTATTGTTGTATTTTAGAAGACTCATCATTACCCCCATTCTTTCAAGGCTATATATAATTATTTCCTCAACCAAACAGATAGATCCATTTAATAGAGAATTATACCCATTTTAAAATAATTTTACATGAGTTCGGTAGCAATTTTGCATAGAGCAATCAATACTTTGAAGAACACGGAGGATTATCCAGTATTCTACCCTTTCGAAAGAAAAAAAATCTCTAAGCTGGGCCTTACATGCATCACTGTGTTAGAAAAGGCTCTAAGCTTTTGTAATCTGGGCGCAGAATTAGTTGGTTTAAAAGCAAGCCCACAAGCCTAATTTTACTTAGGCCATCACACAGTCACACTGCACTGAGCAGGCTGCCGACTATAATTGGGAACTATCTTTGTCTCAAAAAGAGTCTATTTCGAGCTATAAACCCAAATAATATAAGATTGTTTTTTTTCAAAAATAGTCTATTTCGAGCTATAAATCCAAACAACGTAAGATTGTTTTTTTGAAAAAAATAACTAATGGTAGTTGTGATTACCAACACAAGATGTACTGCAAATGGGTCACATTTAAACCTGATCTTGCAGTTAAATATTTACCCAATGGAGAAGTGATTAGTTCCTCTTGCGCATTGCATGATCACCTCAACTACAGCTGGGAACTTTTTGTTTGAGAGGTACAATTAGAAACCTAAACGGCTAGAATCCACCCTTTTTTTCCTCCCCTTTTTGCAAGAGGCTAGATTCCACTTAGCTCCACACACTGCATTAACAAACATTAATTCACATGAAAAGCAACTCCACCGGTTCAACTAATCTGTTCTTTCCGTTCCATTACATTTGAACTAGTGATGAAGTCTAAAAAAATAGCTATTTTTTATCCAACATTGTCTTGTAGTAGGTACCATGCGAAGCATAACTATAGTACATATATTCATGGGACGCTAGGATCGCACATTTGACCTCAAAGATATTAGGCCTGAGTTTCTGCTAAGATCTCAATTATCATTGTTTACTTGGCCATTTGGTTGAACACAACTTTGTCAAGAAAGACAAATTCACAAAAGCAAAAGTAAACAAGTGAACTGGTGTGTCATCATCCACAAACTCTGTTTTAATTAGCGACTAACCAAAGATTACATTAGGACATGTACAGACAGAGGATAGTACAAGAGATGTGGGACTTTCAGAAAGTACATGAAATTCGGCAAATATAAGACTTGAGCAGTGCCAATGCAGGATGTGATTTGTTCTATGCATTCCTCTCTCTATAATATCTCTGTGTGAGAGCCAGTGATAAATGTGCACATTATACTTTCACTGGTGTCATATCGTTTCATGCATCTTGCACTGATTTATGTATGCAAAGTTGATGTTTGCATCATTGCATGAGCTCCTTTTAGATGCTGATGCTGGTATATGCAGATCACTAGAGAAGCTTTGTATCCTCTTTGGATGTAGCCCACTGAATCTGCATGATGTTCTAATCTTCATTACCTCCATTTTTGCTTTTGTTCGACTTGAAGAAACCATAGCATCCAATTCTCTTTCTGCGCCAAACAAAATAATGGGTTCATTAGACTGCGCGAGTTTGAATGGGTTTGTTAGATCATTCGCTGAATTTGATATGTTCTAGTCCCTAGTGGGAAGATGATGATTAGAATTACAATTGCTGAATAGCACTATAGGTCGTCAAAGGACATAAAGCATTCATGCAATGATTGGGATTCAGGTGACAAGAAGCCGGCCTTAATTAAGCTTTTCGAAAAGAAACAAAACCCTCTCAGGGAAAAAAAAGAAACAAAAGGAAAGTAGCCAACATGAAGAAAGATCCTACAAAAATTTTGTTTGATCAGAAGTTGGATGTATGATTGGAGTCCATGTAGCATCCAACTGTGACCAAATCTATTCAAATCACCCTACAAAGATATCACACTAGTCTGAAATAGTCTATCTGATGACCAATTTTCAAGTATAACTAGCGCAACGCACAACATTGATTACTAATGTGATGATAGAATACAAAATACAACTAACAAGCTTGAACATATATTCCCTTAAACAAGCACAAACTGTCGGCAAACAACAGCCATATGTAGAATTTTCTGAACCTCAGAAACCAAGCATTTTCTCAAACTTTGAAACTCAGAAGCCAAACTAGGAATGAACAACCGACTATGTCAAGTCTTGCCCCCTTTGCCAAGAGGACTTGCAGGTAGAATAGATTGACTACTAAGTTAGGTTGTGATGAAACAAGATGGACCTGAAGCTATGACTCTCCAGCCGTGTTGACCAGTATGCCTCCAAACTTGATAGCTTCACACTAACTTCCTCAAGGGGGCAGTGTAAATTGTGGTTTGTCTTGAGCAGCCTAAGCTGAACAATTTTTTCACACTTGACGTACTTACTGACAAAATTATACTTTGATCCAGTCTATTACCATCTCCAGACTTTGAATTTTGTATGTGGTTATGTGTGAGCTCTTGACCTTAGGATTTAGTATTTTTCAAAAAGTTATCTTCTAGAACTACTATTTGTCTCCTTCGTCTGTTGGAAAACAAAGGTTTTTGGGATAGAGCTGCTATCTGGCAGGAAAAGGTTTAATGGTAGAAAATCTTCAGCACATAGTGGAAATATATTCATACTATTATTTTTTTTCATTTAATGTTAAATTCACTTTTCTTATTTGTGAGGGAAAACTCTACAAAAGTGGAGTTTTAAGTGTACTGAACTGCCGATTGCTTCCTAAGTTCCAATATTTTCAATTGTAATTTTGATCGCAAACAATTCACTAGGAACCCCACAAAACGTTAACTACAAAGTGTGAAATTCCAAATTACAATAAATAAGTCCCATCAACCTTAGGCTGCACCCAACTCAAGCACACAAAACACTGCTAAATCCCCAGACAAACTCTAATCTACTCCTTTTTTTAAAAAAAATTCCATTTGAAATAAAAATAATGTTCCAAAAAAGATACTCTAGCTAAAAACCGATCAAATTCCCATTTCAGAAAAAGAGAAGAGATGAAAAAAAGATCCGATGAAATTAAACTTACATCTAAACTGAAATAAATGCCAAATTAGCGAGTTTAATTACCTGTTCCTACTCCTAGTTGTTGTCACAGCCTTTGGGTTGCCGCCGCCATGGCCATTCCCACTGCCGCCGCCGCTGCTGCTCCCATGGCCATGGCCGCCGCCGCTGCTACTGCTGTTGGTGCTATTCGTGCTGCTCGTCCTGCTGCTGCTGCCGGCCTCGCTGAACTCGCCCTTGTTCCACCACTCCTCCTCCTGCTGCGCCTCCTGCTTCTTCCCCTGCTTCTTCTTCGTCTTCTTCTTCTTGCCGTCCTTGGGTGGCTTGGGCGACACCTTCTTCTTCCCGCCGCCGACGGAGAGCGGCAGGAAGAGCTTGATGAGCAGGCCGGTGTTGAGGCTCACGCTGCGGTCAAGGCTCCGGCTCCGCGTCCTCCCCATCGTCCTCTGCTTCCTCGCCTTGGCGGTGGAGGACTTCCCCTGCATCTTGCTCTGCTTCCTGCTCGCCTCCTCGTCCATGGCGCCCGCCGCTGCGGCGGTCTTGCCTTCGGTGATGGATCGTTCTTGTTGGTGGGAAGCGGCGGCGGCGGTGGTCGGAGGCGGAGTAGGAGGAGGAGGAGGGAGAGGCTGCGGTGGAGGAGGGGGAGCGGGCGGGGACTCGACGATGTCGCGGAGGGAGAGCTCGTAGGCGGACTCGGGGAGGCCGCGGACGAGATCGAGCATCTCGCGGCGGTACCCGGAGATGGCCTGCGCCCGCGACGGCGAGCTCCCGGACGACGCCGGGTAGAGCCGGTGGAGGTGGTGGTACTGCTGCTGCCCCCAGAACTGCGGCGACGGCGTGCCCGACCCGGACTCCGGCGAGGCGACCCTCGACGCCTGCAGCCACCTCGACTCCTCCTCCCCTTCCCTCGGCGCCATCGCGTTCGCTACCGCCGCCGCCGACGACGACGACCCCTGGAAGCTGAACTCCTGCCGCCGCTGCCCCGACGGCATCGCCATCAGAGAAAGAGAAGAGATCAAGAGGGAGAGGAGGAGGAGGCGGTGAGGTAATAATGGGGGGGGGGGGGGGGGGGTGCGGGGCGAAGAAGAGGAGGAGGTGGAGGGAAAGCGATGGCGCGCGGAGGGTGGGGTGCAGCAAGTCGTTGGTGGGAGGCGAGAGATTTAAAGGCGGATTTAAATTTGGAGGGAGTACAGCTTTAAATAATAAACAAACTTAGTCTACGGCGTGGCGCCAAAGTGCAGATCACGGCGGTCGCTGTACATTTCCGTCAGGTCAGGTCAGGTCCATACCGTGGAACTACACCATCCTAAACTCGACACAGTGGCCGCCGTTCACATTTCATGTTTGGTGTGAGATGTCTAGAGGTGTAACTGTGTGTGACGTGTTCGCTGCCACGTATTGCCACGTCTAAGTTGGACGACGTAGCTTTTGTGGTGTATTTGTGATGTGCTAACATTCTAAAATTGTATCCTACCTGTTATTTATTAGGGGTGGTAATTTTTCTGCTAAGGCTGAGTCCTTAGCGGAGACCTGAATTCCTACTTGAGAGTGAGCGAAGAAAGGGCTACGGAAATTTGTGGGGATGGGGTAGGGTAGAAAAGTGATTTGAAGGATTTGGGGTATGTGTTATTGCTCCAAAGATAGTTCATTTTAAGGCTTAATTGGTCTATTTGGTGGAGGAATTGAGACAATCATATATAATTATGTACTTGGTGCTTCACTTAGGCCCTGTTCGGCACTCCAGTAGCCCCAGCAGCTTATTACTCGTTCCTCGCGCGCACGCTTCCCAAAACGATTAACGGTGCGTTTTTTGCAAAAATTTTCTATATGAAAGTAGCTTAAAAAAGCAAATAGATCCATTTTTCAACTTTTTAATAGTAAATACTTAATTAATCACGTACTAATAACGTTTATCGTTTTACGTGCGACTTATTTAAGCCACCCAATAAACACTTAAGAACACACCTTTACTTGCTTGAATGGCTTAATGGATAATTGGACGATAGTTGTGATCGTGAACTTGTGATTTATTTTCTGTTAGGATTGTAAGTCAATTAAAAGACTAAGAGTGAGCTAAGAGTGTTTTTGCTCTCTCTCGCTTGTGCTATGTGCGGGATGGAAGAAGAAGATAGAAGGCTCTTACAGTAGTATAGATTTGGCAAACTGGTTACTGTTACGTGGTGAATAGATAGCTGTGTTGGTGATTGGCAATTAATGTGAGTGCGAAAAACCAAGATTACACTTGAATTTAATGATTGTGGAAATGTTTGCTCGCTTGTTGCAACGTGTTTAATCGGCATGATGCTTTATTTTGTTTTAAACGTGTGGTAGTATAAAATGTGGCATTTTCGTGACAAAGAAACTATACCTATTCAGTTCGTGCAATCCCTAATTTACGCCAAAATTTTCAGAGGCTTTATTTCATTCTAAACGTGATATATTATATAGCGTGTAAATATGACATTTTCATGACACTGAAACTGTACCGATCAAATTCCATCGAGCCCCCAATTAACACCGTGCAACAGCTCGATGAAAGCGACGCAGTGTGTACAAATTTGCAGCATAATTCAGTAGCCATCCAGATGGTTGGTCGCATGCTTGGACTGATGGAAAGTCTGACATGACGGTTGCTACATGTCTTGAGCTGTTACATCTCACAACCACAAAATGATCCGTGGTTAATCCAGATACTACTACTACTAATACTATCTCCAGTGAAACAAAAATATCAACTAAACTATTACTAATTTGTAACTTGTAGTATCAGGCTTCTCTTCAGTTTCTAGAACATAATCTCAAAGATTATGCGTCTAATTTTTTGAGATGATTAGAATATTTTGTACCACAGTATTCCCTCCCTTGTTTTTATTGTCGGACATTTTGATTTTTTTTTAAGTCAAACTTTATAAAGTTTAGCTAAGTTATATAAAAATGTAGCAACATCTATAACACTAAATTACTTTTATTAAATCCATCATTGAATATATTTTAATAGCATATATATTATATGTTGAAAATGTTAATATATTTTCTATAAATTTAATTAAACTTAAAAATTTTGACTAGAAAAATATTTAAAACGTCTTACCATCTAAAATGGAACGAGGAATCAATTTTCTTGTTCTTTTTGTCGTCACTGCAAGCACAAGGGAACAAATATATGTACATGAGTGAGAGAGATAGGAGACTTTGCAGGGGTTCAGGAAGTCATGGGTTTCTAGATGTTGGTGGATTATCTTGCAGCTTGTTGAGGGGCCACTGGGTATCTAGAATGAAACGACTTTTGAAAAACGAGTACAAATTTCCCGTGGGGGACGACAAGGTTTCTCTTTCGATGGGATTCTACCTTTTCTTTGGTTTCAATTCACAGCGATTGTAGTGTTTTTTTGATGAAAAAGGGGAAAGTGAAAGGTTTTATTATTTATTCGGATGGGATGTCTTTTTTTGTTTTTTCACTGACATATGGACCGATGCGAATCTATGTTGAATTTTGGGTCAATGTTTTCGTTTTCGAAGGATGTTAGGTGAATCTTTTTTTTAAAAAAAACAATCTATCGACAAAACCGTTCATACATGCTTGGAGTAGAACTTGTTCAGTTCTCTAATTGTGATTTAATTGTAATTATTTGCAGTCTCCCAAATTTCTCTCGTCTTCTCACCACTACTCATCATATAGAATAACCATGCGCATGCATGCGTGCAATACAATATAAGGGAAATTAATACCAGTTCAACTTTGTTCAGAAGAAGAAGAGCGAAAAAATGCTACTTCAAGTACTATAATGATCTCAATGTGCCACAAAAGACAAATAAATCTATGTCGTTTTCAGATATGGTTATTCGGCAGCACGAAACTTTGAAATAATCAGATACATGTACAATTAAAAACTGAACGCTGATGGTATATATCTCAAGTGACTTTGTCCACGAACAAATCATCAGATATTCATTAGATACAGGCACAGGTCTTCAGAAGATCTCAAAGTGAAATATTGTATTATGCAAGGTCAGTGTGGGGTTATTATATTGTATAATTAAGGGTGCGTTCTAAACAGTTTTTTGGTGTAGCTACTCTCTTAATTTTTATTAGCACGTTTTTCAAACTGCTAAACGGTACATTTCGTACGAAAACTTTCTATGTAGAGGTTGTTTTAAAAAAGTCAAATAAATCTATTTTTTAAGTTTATAATAATTAAAACTTAATTAATAATATACTAATGACTTGTCTCGTTTTACGTGTCGTTAAGTTAAGCCGAATGAGCCGTTTCGAACAAAGCCTAATTTACTTCTATTAGTGGGCATTAACATAATTTGTTCTTAATTTAATTAGTTTGCGATCACGATAGGCTCGATCGCGCTGCTGTGGCGTAGCATTCAGTTTTTGTGTGAATATAATTAATTGTTTCTCCTATCCGTCATGATAGATATACGCCTACTAGTTAATAAGTAGGCACTTTTATGAAGTATATATACCATGATCAATCGATTTGACTTAAGTGTGTGTGAATACAGTTATTTCCAGACGTTTGCCATGATGGTGCTGTCTAGTACTATGTGATGGTAAAAGTGCAGACAATGGCTAATGCATAGCAAAAACATGATGCTTTGTTTCTGACCAGACCAAGAGCAGAGCCAAATTTAAGTTGGAGTGGCTATGTTTGAGTGCCTTGATTTCACCGCCAAATCGGCTTAAATTTGGCATAGCCAGCGTCAATTTTTCATTTTGGCATGACCAAATTTCAGCTTTAAACGAAATGAGATTATGACCAAATGAGAGCATCAAGCAATGCAACCCCCAAATGTTCATGCCGTTTTCCTCATCCAAATTACCACATGTTGCCCTATGCATGCTTGGATCTCTCAACACCAAACGGCAAAAATCATGTCTTTTAGGGTTTCAGAGTGCCGCTCTCTCTATCTTAAAATACATACAGTAACTTCTAGCATTAAAAAATTATCTTGAAATATAGTTTTTTTCACATACCTTTTCATATCAACTAATTATAATCATTTTCTATTTAATTTTTTCACTAATTTCTCTTTTCAACTAATCATAAACATCCCGTTTAATTCCATCTACTTACTTAATACTTGTGCCCACCGCAAAAGTACTCTTTTTATTCTAAAATATGAGTAATTCTAGATTGTTTAGTATAGATTAAGATTAAAGAGAAAAGATTTTAGTGTCCCTCAATAAATGTGGAATAAATAAAGGTAGAAGAGTAGGTGGAGGTAAGATGAAAAAATTTAAATATAAAATGATTGATGAAACAAATAGTATTATACAGTGGTAAAAATACTTATATTATAGAACGTGATCTAAATTCTAAAAATTGGATAGAGTACTTATGTTCTAGGAATGGGGAAGTAGAAGACATGCTTTCGATGGCGGTAGTGGGTTCAGATCCATCGGAGTCGAACCCATCACAATTTTCGTACGTGATACGCATGTCTATCCATGGATCAAATCCTGGCCGTTGATGCTCGATCGTGTGGACATACGCCCATCAGCCTACGTGTGATCGGCGCTCCCTAGCAAATTAGTCCTCGGAATTGGTCACGCATTCACAACCAGGACGGGGACACACGCACGGCCACTGCGTACACGTATGCATTCAGCGTGGAATCTTACAGATAGGACCTTATACATTGAGCTATATCACAATACAAGGTTCACTGACCTCATTTTTCTCAGTTGCGTTATTTTCTTTTTTTTTTCCGTTGTTCAGTACACGAGCGAACGTATGTAGCACGTGCACAAGACTATGGCACACGCACGTGCTCTCTCTGTCGCACGTGCATACATACGTATACACACTTCTGGTACACTGTATCTTGCACGCTCATTGCCGACGATGACCGAGCCTGCTGATCGATGTCATATTTAGGTTTGCAAATCGCAATGACGTCACGATGAGTCGCGAGCGTACGCGAAAAAAAGGATGAAATATTTGGTGTGGGATTGTCTCTAAATTCTGGCGTTTCAAACTCGCCGTTCCGTTAAAAATAGAGTTGTTTTACTCCCTTCGGTCATAAATACCGATCATAATTGATGTTAGATAAGGTTTTCGGTCAAAGTTTATGTTAGAATAAATTTATAAAATTAATAAATTTATGCTATTACGATAGTATTTTTAAAGAAAAATCTATACATGCTATTTCTCTTATTTTTTTAGCTAAGCATTTGAGAAGTTATTAACGGCAAAGTTTTAAAATTTTGAATGATGGATCTAGGCTTCATCGGGGGATCATCAGGGGCGGGAAACATATCCACGCTTGAAAAAGAAAACTGGATCTGGCGACGACGACGGCGACAACCCGCGCGTCAACGAAGGCGACCCGTGCACCGACGGTGACGTGCCCATGGCGAGACCTAAGCCCTCCTGTGAGTACTCTCCCAAACATCCCTCCTGTCTCGCGTGTGGATTTTGAGATGAATAGTAGTGGGTTGTCTCCTTGGGCCTCCAATGGCGGAATATTCACGACGGCCCAGAAATGATACGAGCTCGAGGATATCTTCCCCTCTCCTAGCGTCGCTAGGGTTTCTCCACGAAGTTGGCTATGGGTGCGAAGAGACAAAGTGTTTGATCCCGATCTAGGGTTTCCGGCATCCTCCTCTGGTTTGGTCCTTGATATTTTTGATGGAGGTATTATTCATCTACAGTATGCTGATGATACCGTCATGTTTATCCCTTTTGACACTAATGAGATTATTATTACAAAATTGTTACTCTATTATTTTGAAAAGATGTCTGGAATGAAAATAAATTATCACAAAAGTGAAGTTTTCTCTTGTGGACTGGAAACTGATGAACAACTTAGAGTTGCCAACATCTTAAACTAACCCCTAGGATCTTTTTCTATGAAATATCTTGGCCTTCCCATCAGCCCTAGCAAACTAACTAGCTCTGACTTAGAGTATATCCCTTAGAAAATTGAGAAGAGATTAGAAACCTGGGAAGCCAAAAATCTTTCCTATGGTGGTAGAGCTACTAGACTAGAATCCTGCCTATCTTCTATTCCTATTTACAACATGGGGTTTTATTATTCACCAAAGAGGATCCATCAAAAGATAGACAGTATTATAGCTCAATACTATTGGGAAGGAATAGGTAATAAGAAGACATATCACATGGTTAGATGGGAGAATTTGGCATTTCCAAAGGACTTTGGAGGGCTGGGTTTCAAAACCAAAACTATAAATAGAGCTTTATTATCTAAATGGGTGTTTAAGTTGACTAAAAGTACTGATAAGAATCTTTGTATTAACTTATTAAGGAAAAAAATGAATTAAGATATTTGTTCAAAATTCTGGTGTTAGAGGCTCTCAGTTTTGGAATGGTTTGCTTACTATTAAACCTTGGTGTAAAATGGGAGCTGAATAGAAACTTGGTAATGGAGCTTGGATTTCTTTCTAGGAGGATACTTGGGTTATAGGATGCCCTCTGAAAACAATCTTTCCATCTCTTTTTAACATGTGCAATCAGCAAAACATTTTAGTTAAAGAGGTGTTACAAATGGATGTGAATTGTCTCTCTTTTAGAAGATCCTTTAGCACTCAAGAGTTAGATGTTTAGAATGCTCTTAAAGAGTTGATTAGCAGTATCTGTCTTAAACCAGACCATGATGGGTTTATTTGGGTTTTGGATAGTAAGAGAATTTTTACTTCTAGATCTATGTACAGGGTTTTATCTTTTAGGAGTGTCATAGATAAAAATATTAGAGATATTTAGTCTGCATCTATTCCCCTTAAAATCAAATACTTTCTCTGGCTAGCCTATAGAGACAAAATTCAATCAGCTACCTAGCTAAAAAAGATGAGTTGAGAAGGCAATATCTAGTGCAAGTTCTGTGGCAATAATGAGGATGCTAATCACATTCTTTTCAACTGTCCTATAGCAATCTTTGTTTGGTGCATGTGTAGGGATGCTATGAACTAATCTAAAAGATCTCTAGACTTCAATGATTTTTTTGAGTTAGCTAAGATGCAAAGAGATCCTAAGTCTTATAGGGTTAAGATAATGATGTTAGGAGCTGTTTGCTCCAGTTGTGGCTTATTAGAAATGATCTGGTTTTCAATGATAGAGTTATTTTCTCCCCTCTTTTTCTAATCCATCACGTTATTGCTTTTATTATGCAGTGGAAACCCTGGGGAGAATAACTGATGGTACTGAAGCTGAATCATATCTAACGAGGATCCACGAAGGTGTTTGCAAGCTGAGAGCAGAGAGAGATCGTGTGGGTTAATTTGTTAGAACTATGTAATAGTCTTGCAGTTCGTTATGTCTCTTGCTTTAGTGCTCAGTACTTTTGTGGTCGTGTGCAAATTGTTTAGTAGCTGTTCCTAGTTCTATGTGTTGTCGAAACTTTAAATTTGCTCAATCCGTAAGCTGGTGTCCCCAGTATAAACTCCTGTAATCTCTATGGCTTTTTAAAAAGCAGGGCATTTCTGCCTTTCCTTAAAAAAAGTTTTTAAAATTTAAGCAAATCTTATACTAAACACTAAATATTTATGACCGGAGAGAGTGCTGTATTCGCATAGTCTCTCTACTCTACTGTTATTTACAGCGTTAAAAAGTAGAGGGGTTTTAGTATACCTAGACGAATGCCATGTTGGTTTTTGCACATGACATGTGTAGCAAAATATTATGAAACGGAGGGGATCAGAGTAACTATACTAAACACCACGTTGGTAGCATTGCTATTGTTTGGTTCAGATGGGAGATCACATCAAGACTTGGAGAAACCAGGCCATGGTCAAAATTTAGCAGAGTCTATGGTCCATGCATACATCCAAAGATTATTAACTTGTGGTACACGGTTTTGAACTTGGAGAATTATGCATGCTAATAGCCAGCAAGGGCTTCTAGTGTCCAAGCCAGCTAGCTAGCTAGAGAATTTTTTGTCACATTGGAGTTTAATTAGGTCTAAATTGAAGGGCCTCATGGAACATTCCGTTAAAAGTGCCTTCTTTACGCCGACTTGGTTCACTCCATTTTTACAAATTAATTACAATGGCTAAACTGGTTGATCCATTGTTATCTTTTATCTCAAGAAAAAGGAACTTTTGATAGTATTACAAGCTAATTGGACATTGCTATACTCCGTCTTTTTAAGCGTGTGCCAGGGAATGCATTCGTTGAAACGAAGATGGAGATTATTACTCTATTCCAAACGTAGGTCTCACTCTCACATCATTCTCAGCCTTTTCTAAATGTAAGTCGTACTGTACTTGATTTCTTCGCAGTTTTAACTCTTTATGTTCATGTTTTTACCTTTCCATAGTTGCATCACTAAATGGGCTCTTTTTCTTCCATTTGATGCTAACTTAATGTGTTCACGTACGATTTCTACTCTCTGTTTGATCCATAGCTAGTACAGACAGGGGACAAGAAAAGGTTGAATAATCCCTTTTTGATGAAATGGGTGAAAAGTTAGCTGACGTTGTCGATGAAATGCCAAACGCAGCCGCTCATTTTCATAAAGATTTCTCGACTGGCGATCACAAGTACACACCAGGACTATCTTGCGAGTGAGATCAGCAGTCGAGAGAAAACTTAACTTTATGATACTGAAAGAGAGAAGTACTTTGAATTCTAAATCTCTGAACATGGCATGAAACTTCAGAACAGTTTCGTGTTCTCTTCAAGTTTGGAAGACTTAATTACACAAGTACACACAGTTCAAACTTTTCTGAAATGAAAAAAAGAACTTATATTATGGTGTTCCTGAGATTGAACGGCAAGCACGGCACAAGCGTGTATCATCATGCGAAGATGAGTGATTAGTAATCACGCTTAATTACCAAGTGGTCCTGTCAGAGTCGGTTAGAAAAGCAACATAATAAGTACAGAGCTACTTCTCACAACTTTCATTTCTGAACATGCACAACTCATGCTAGAGAACATTGGATGCTTGGAGTAGAGCTGGAACTTCAGTTGAACTTGCCTATAAAATGGCAACTGAAAGTCTGAAACAGATGATTTACAGGTTTAGCTGTGAAGGTAAAGGGTTGCAGGAAAATGAACTCTTTCTTGTCGGTGACAGTTCAAGGAGTTCAGTTTTTTGAAACATCTTATCTTTTTCGCCTCCTCAACCTGTAGTGACTGCAGTTTGCAAATACGAGGAGATTTAGCTTGGCTAGACATCGAATCCAAAATCTTTGGCAGTTGAATTTGAGATCTGGATGGGGCCAAATCTTATTGCAGGGTGAGACACAAGATTTGGTTCTCTCCAGTATCTCATGTTCACTTTTCAGAAAATAGATACTGCAAGCAGTGATTTTTGACCCTGATGAACTTCTCTGAAGAACCTAGCTTGGAAGCTGGATGTGAGAATTGGATGGGACCAAAATCTTCAGCTCCAAATCCTGCAGCGGCACAAGATTTGGTTTCCTCCAATGTCTCATCTTCAACTGTCCCAGATGCAATCATGCAACATCACATCTAAAGATCAGTTTCAGTTAAGCAATTAGTTGGTCTTCTTCTCGACAGGGTTAAGAATTACATAGTGAAATATTGTAGACATTTTTCAGCAGGTAGGATGTTTGATTCCAACTGGATGGAACAAATCAGTGGACGGAAATCTCCTCCATGTCGTCGGCACGCATCAAGCACCAGCTCCGGCCGGCGGCGCGGCCCGCGACGTCGCTGGGATACGACGGCGGCGGTGGCGGCATTCTTCCCAAGAGACCCCTTCGAAAATAATGTGTACTTATAGTACATAATAGTATAAGGACCTAAATATAATTATGCCATGAAATCTCTCCCAGAACCCTAGTTTCAATCCCATCCGCACAATGTTGATCGGACGTTCCGGGGGTAGCGATCCAATCACGGAGGGTGTAAACCAACAATATAGGAAAGTACAAGGACCAAAATACAAAATATGCCTGCACCTAGCAGTAATTCTCCCCCTTGATCTGATCCGCACAATATACATCGAACGGCCTAGGGTAGCGATCCAATCCACGAGGGCCAAACGGATAATACAGAATATTACGAGGGTTTAAATGGAAAAAGTGCTCCACCCCCCTCCCCAAGATTTGCACGGATCCTCTCCTTCCCCAGCTTGCTCTTCTTGTTTCGTACTTTCGTCCAGCTTCTAGAAATTTCTAGAACCCAAGGAACTTCCCGTAGGCAATAGTACAAGACACCGCCGCCTAAAGTTGCTTGCCAGCCGCCGCATTGGCTGAATGAGCCGATGCGGCTGGCGCGCGCGGCCGTCGGGCCGGTGAGAGAACAGGGAACTAGGGAAGACTCACCGCGGGTGGCTTGCTAGGTTGCTCCATCACCGCGGGATAACTCTCCAGCGATGTGCTAGTGATTTTCAGAGGGGAATTCATGTAATTTTGATATATCTGTTCCCTTCCGTAGTCTCCAGGATCAGCGCTCACCACCTGTTCGACGAAATGCGGCTAGAGGGGACAAGTGTGCACGGTAGTCACGAGAACAAGAAGGCTGGTTGTGTAAGGCGGGTATGACCGGCTCAGCGCCCTCCCGGGCGAGGTTTTGCAGCACGTGATGCCATTCCTGCCAGTGAGGGAGGCCGTCCAAACCTCCGTGCTCGCCAGGCACTGGCGGCACCTGTGGAAATCCATGCCTACTTTGCGTATCATCGATCCATGGCTGCTCAACTGGTACTGTCTCAAGATGATGAAGAGGTTTGTGAATTATTTGGTTCTCTTCCGGGACCGCATCGTACCAGTGGATACATGTGAGATCAAATTCGGTGCGTTTGTTGAGAACACCAATTATGAACCACAGGTCGACCTACTAATCAGATATGCCTTGTCATGCCAAGCTCGGATCCTCAAGGTTGAATTAGATGAAGAGAACAATAGCTTTGGTCTAGACGAGCTGCCTCTCATCTCCCAGCACTTGATGAGGTTGGAGCTCAGTTATGTGGCATTAATTGGTAATTTTCTTGATTTTTCGAGCTGCCCAGCACTGGAGGTCCTATGGATAAAGCACTGCCATATTCACGGTCAGAAGATATCGTCTCAGTCGCTTAAAGAGCTGACCATCATTGACTGTATATTTTTTTGACCATGTCCAAGTTCGGATTTCTGTGCCAAGTCTTGTGAGGCTGGAAATAACTGATTCTGGGGGTAAAACTCCTGTTCTTGAAAGCATGCCATCATTAGTAAAAGCATTTATCAGGCTCCGCGACTCTGAAGATCTTTGTGACAAAGAAGAATTTGGGGGTGTTTGTACTAAAGCTAGCTGTGATAATTGTGGTGCTAATGGTGTTGATGGGGGAGATTGTGTGCTTCTGAAGGGTATTTCAAAGGCAAAAATCTTGGAGTTGGTAGCTGAACCTGGTGCGGTATGTTTCTGCCTACTTTGTGCTTAATTCTATTCTCATGTATCATCCATTATTTGTGTTTTACTATCTGTATCATTATTTATTTGTTTAGCATATGTATTCTGTAAATTAGCACCTACAATGTGGTTTATGTGAGTGGCCAACAATAAGATGTCTTCACTATCGTGTTACATCAAGTGGTTCATTTATGATTACTAGCATAATGTCCATGTGTTGCAACAGATGCCAACTAAAAGTCTGAAATATAAAATACAATAAATAAATAACTATCCTCAATCTAAAACTTATATGTGTCCTTGTAAGAGACCAACTGACTACCTATGTATACTTATATGCAAAGGTGCAATAATTTTCTACAAAAATCTTACAAATAACAGAGACATGCCTACATATTTAGTATTTACAACCACAAAAAATTTGGAGTTGGGGTGGGTGTAGAACATGTCATCGCTCCAACTCCCTCTTCTAACTTCAGAACTTGTATACAAACTCTATCTCTAGGGAACAACATCTGCTGTGCAATCATGCCAAGGTGCCATCAAACGAAAAATTTCATAGAAAATTATGAAAACATCTATATGTACTTTATGGTTTACTCTGCATATATATAAAGTATTGAGTTGTAACCCACCTATGTATAAAAATGTTGAGTTCTACTACATTCTATTTTCATAGTAGTAAGGGAAAATATTTGGACAAATGTTAAAGGGCTTAAACCTGCCTCTTTTTTTCTTTTTTGTTACTCTTAACATAGAATGAGTCTGAATGTGAGATTTTATCTTTGATGGCCTTGTTTGCGGAGATAGGGAGGCAACAAGAAGGATGCTGGTGTCACAACAAACATGGTGATAGAGTAGAAGCGAGGTGTGAGCTGAGAAAGCTAGAGAGATAGTTTGTGGCATGATTTACAAAGTCGCATGTTAGCAGTGGTGTATGGGAAAAACCAGAAAAGATGGACTTGGGAAGGCGAAGGAGAGCTAGCTAGGAGAGTGAAGTGGTCTGACCATGGGTGGAAGGTTTCAGGGAATGGCCTTACATGTTGCCATGTTGGTGTTGTAGATTTTGTGAGTTGGAACAGGGTAGATTGCAAATGCGACCATTAACACCAATAGTTCTTCTTTTAAAAGGGTGAGATGATGTGGATTTGGGATATCCATATATTTGTTTTATCATTGTGCTCTAATAAGTTCTGAATTTTCAAAATTTGTGGTATGCTTCTATTCTTTCTTGTAAAGAAAAACTTGAGCTATCCCTAATCCTTTGGGCTATGCAGTTTATTTTCAAAAGGGATTTGATGCGGTGCCCTACATTTAGCAATCTAAAGTCTTTGTTACTTAATGAGTGGTGTCTGGCGATTGATTTTCATGCACTTATACGCTTTCTCCAACTTACACCAGTTCTAGAGATGCTCACTCTTCAACTTAACCAGGTATGTGTTTTATGAATCTGATGGATGCTGTCTAAATAAACGTATCTAGCACATTGATTTATATTTAACATTATGCTTGATACAGGCACACAATAACTGGGTGGAAACAGGATGGAACTACAATCCTTCGAAACAACCATTTGCATCTAGGAAATTTAAGTTGGTTGAAATTAAGTGCGAAGAGTTTGATAAGAGAGTTAACATAATTTTTAGGATCTTCAGCACCTATGGAAAACATATTGAGCAAAACAATGTCCAGCAGACTGGGAGATGTTCTGAATGTAAGTTGGGTATTGATGTTGTTTTATTTGTTTTCTTGATTAGACTGGTTTGAATGTATGGAAGCAGCTGCTATTTTTGTGTCAGAATGTTATTTGAATCTGTTTAATTTCTCCACCTACGGCCCATTTATTGTCATAAGGAGGCTAAGGCACCCTTGATGTTGCAGTAAGATGGGAAATAGGGAAACTTCACTCACTGAATTCTATGTTTGTGGAATAAGAAAAGTTTGTATCAATTTGCGCTAGTTGTCTAGAACTCAGCATGTAGTCATATTCTGGCAAACATTGGATCAGCTTTAGGATAACAGAACATACATCCATTCTCTAAAAACAAACACCCAGCTCTGCCTCCCTCAATCACATCAAATTGCTTGGTGGTCCAAAGCTTGGTTCCTATGAATATATGATTGGGCTCTATCCTAATAATGGCTTACTCTTTGTAGATTTTTCTTTCGTATTGGAGGCTCCTAAGGAAAGGACTTACAGAGGCTTTTTGTGTTTGTGCAGGGTTATAGTTTCCAGACAAATGCTGATTTATCGTGGTTACAGGACTAGTGAATATTCAGAACTATAATGGGACTTCTTTTTGGAAAAAAAATTGAAAATATTAAAAAAAATTTCGCGTTTTGCAAATATATACACTCAAACGGGAGAGTAGCAAAAATATTCCTCCTCCACGGTGTAGGGACGCGCACCGACGGGATCCGTGGCGTGGGGTGCAGCATCGCTCGGTCCCGTGGCACCGCTTGGTGCCGCGTCTTGGACACGTGGTATCGCTCGGTGCCGCACGGCCACAGCGCGGCACCTTGTTTCAACTGCTCGGTGCCACGCTGCCACTGTACGGCACCGCTCTAGCGCTGTGTGATTCCAATCTCTAACTCAGTAGTACATATACAAAGACACATATAATCGTGCATTGACTGTGATAATTAAATTTTCTTTTTTAATTTGTGTTTCACATATGAAAAAGCAATATAATGATCTTAACCAATACCCTTAATGAATCATATGTTTGTAACCGTTGATCACAGGTAGGTACATAGTTCTACAGGCCCAACGCACCTTGGTGGCCTTGTTGCAAGGAATGATTTGAAAATAGTGCACTGTCAGGATCTTCAATGGTTGTTTGAATTGGACAAGAGAGGATATCGTCTGGGTGATTCAGAGGAAGAATTTTTACTGTTACTAATTTATTTATTTTTTTAATTTACAAAACTAATTTTGATTTCGTTTATTTGCAGAAGTAACCTCTTGCCGCCGTGGGGCAGGGCAGTATTTAAAAACCGCCGTAGCCCAGGACGGCAAATGGCCTGGGGCCACGGCGCCGTGACGGCGGCCCACGGCGGCGAATGGCCCCGGGCCGCCCGTGCCTCTTCCTCCCCGCGCACCCGCGCCCGTGCCGGCGCCCGTCCCCGTCCCCGTGCCCGCGCCCGTCCCGTCCCCGTGCCCGCCGTCCGGCCTGCAGCGGGAGGCGCTCTGACGCGCGGGCCCCAAGCCAGGGAGAGAGAGAGCGGCGAGACGAGCGCGGGCGCGGGCGGACGCGGGACGGGCGCGGGCACGGGCACGGGCACGGGCGCGCGGGGAGGAAGAGGCACGGGCACCCCGGCCGACTGACGCCGTGGGCCGTCGTCATGGCCTGGTGGCGCCGAGGTGGGCCTAGGCCATTCGCCGCCCTGGGCCACGGCGGTTTTTAAATACCGCCCTGGCCCACGGCGGCAAGAGGTTACTTCTGCAAATAAACGAAATCAAAAATTAGTTTTGTAAATTAAAAAAAAATTAAATTAGTAACAATAAAAACTCTTCAGAGGAATAGCCATGCCGCTACCGGTGCCGTGCAAGGGAAGCGCGGTGTTGCGCCCCCACGCCGTGGGTCCTGTCCCCACGCCGTGGGTCCTATCGGTGCCGCGTCCCAATTCCACGGAGGAATATTTTTGCTACTCCTTCGTTCGAGTGTATATATTTACAAAACACGAAAAAAAATTAATATTTTCAATTTTTTTTCCTTCTTTTTGCAGCCATGAGTTTTCTCCTTTGCACTAAGATTACGCTTGCCTGAGTCCGTGTGCCAGGAACATATATTTCTGCACGATGACTATGGATCATATATCATATTAGTACCTGCTATCTTCTTCTACAGTGGGCTATCATTCAGGCCATCGACGATTTCACGTCGCACTGCCATAACTGGGCTAATTTTTGCAATATAACTGGCCCGGCCCAACGAAGGCCACACCCAGGTCGTCGCACGTGGGCCTAAATATACATACCCCTTGGGGCAAAAAACCTGAAACTAAAAAACCAGCGCACGTAGGCCGAAATTGCTAGCACCTATAGCCATAATTTACAAGCTCCCGTGGGCCTAAATTACCACCTAGTGTGGACCAAAATTACCAGCACATATGGGCCGAAATTTCCAGCTCCCAAGGGCCGAAAATACAATCGCCTAGAAAACGAAAAAAATATAATCGCATGTGGCCCAAAATTACCAGGGCTGAAATTACCGGCGCGTTTGGGCCGAAATTACAAGCATTGATGGGCCGAAAATTACAATGGGCTGGGCTTCTTTACCATTCGCTGAAATGGGCCTGCTCAACGTGCGCTGTAATTGGGCTGCAAATGCTGCGGTTTGCCAAAGGGTCCCGTGCTCGGTGAAGGTTTTTTACTGTTACTAATTAATTTTTTTAATTTACAAAACTAATTTTAATTTTCTTTTTTTTTAGAAATACCCTCTTGCCGCCGTGGGCCAGAGCGTTATTTAAAAGCCGCCGTGGCCCAGGGCGGCAAATGGCCGGGGCCCACGGCGGCGTCACCAGGCCGTGATGGCGTCACCAGGCCTAGCCGTCAGGGGGGCTAACGGCGTGGGCCGCCGTTAGCCGGGGGGCCACGTGGGCTTGCCGCCGTGGCCCAGGACGGCGAATGCCTCACAGGCCCCCCATGAGGCTGGCAAAATTGCAGGGGCAGAATGCAAATTTGCATTCGCCGCCTCTGGGGAGGGCGGTTTTTAGCCTTCCCCTATAAAATCCCTCGCGCACTCACCCTGCGCGTCATTCCCTCGTTCCGCCTCCAGCTTCGTCCAAATAGAGCTGAGGCACAGATGAGGAGAGTACACGTGCGAAGCCCTCGGCATTTTTAAGCCGAACCCAGGTATTTTTGCTTCTCCCTCCGTCATGTTAATTCAATTTTTAGACAAGTGTTAATTAGTACTAGACGCCGTAGTGTAATACCCGACCATCATATGAAAAATATTATCGGTTTGGCATAACCATCGTTGTTAAATTTATTTTGGACCGCTACTAGAAGAACATAGCGGACAGGGTAGTAAATTGTAGATATTTTAGAAATAATATACTCCGCCATGGCCATCGTTGGTATACGTTCATTTCGAACGTTAGATAAACCTAGCGTATAACGTTTATTAGCGCCGCTGGGTTAGTTGTTAAAATGTAGAAATGGAATGGTTTGACTCATACCATAACCTTTTATGGAAACAAATATTGATAGTACAGATTAATAACTGTTAGTGAAAATCTTTTTTGTTAACAAGAAATGGCAAATAGAGTTGCATTTGCGATATATCACGGTGAAGAAATGCTCGAGAAAGGACAATTGCGTGGTATTTATCGGATTTCAACTAGCACAAAAGGAATAAGCTCCAGCTAGAGAGAAGTTTTTCTGTAGTTTACAATTGGTTAATGTGAGGGGGATTCAGAGTAGATCCTCAAGTAAATGCAATTACCGATGTACGCACTAGTTAGCGGGCTGCTGGAAGGTTTTTTTGGAAAATTGTGCCCAATAGATTCGCGGCCAGCTGGGTATTTTTGAAGCTGCATGTAGGTATATTGAGAATTGCTACGCATTGCAGCGCGGTAGGGCTATCCTGGCATTCCTACAGCTATCACTTCGTTAACCAAGGGGAAAAATGGAGGCAGTGCTAGATAGTGACAGGGTCAAGCATTGATCGGGCTGCTCCAAGTACAGCATGGAGAGAGGGCCACCGATATGTAAACCAAGGGGAGCAAAATGAGCAGAAGATGGGGCTGCCGCGAGAGGAAGGAGGCCAAGAAAACATGGACCGGGGAGGCGGGTGTGGCAGATTGAAGGGGAGAGATACCCAGGTCTAGTACAGGAGATGGAATTTGAAGACCAGAACCTGAGCATGTGGAGGATGATGATTCTTCGGAGTTATGATGTATACCCGGCAGAATGGCGACAACGAGGGGCACTTCTTCCGGACTCGGTTGTTCTCAGAGGGGCACACCGTTTGCCATGGAGTATCGCAAAATGAAGTGGTGCAAGCGCTAGGATACGCGAAAAAAGTACCAGTTGACAGAGGCTGTGAAGTGTGGGTAACCAAGTGCTCCAGTGTCATCATTAGGGTTAGATTCTAGTCGGTCTGAGTCAAAGTCCACACTATCATCAAGTAGTACTCGACGCTGAATAGTGAGTTGCCTACAGTCTCACAGACGTCTTTATAGGTATGGTTCTCAACGGGAGGATGTACGCATCCAGGGAAAGAAAATATTGTCCCGACGCTACTAATTATAGGTCCGTGTCAATGTTGTGGACGCATCGAAGCACACAATCTGGCCATCTTCCGGAGCTGTGTTTAGAAATGCGAGGTACTTCCCCACAATGGAACAGTATCTATAGCCATTTCAGTCGGTCTATCACGGCAGCAGCTGATTATCACTGTTGTTGGGAGAAATCCCGGTTGCTGAGCCCATAAAAGCATACGTGCAATCAGTGCGCTCTGACCAGTCGCAGGAAGAAAGTTACAAAGTACCCACACAATATATCAAAGGAAGTTCATTGCCACAAGCACAATAAATGGAGATGGCCAAACAGAAGATTAAATTGAAAGGAGAAATTTACGTATGCTTTTCTGAATGCTGTGCGTACAATCAAGAGTGCCCGCCTACTGGTAAACTCATGATGTAGTCCGGAAGATATCCTGGAGCAGATTATTAATCCGAAATCCATTAAACTTTCCCCCAATCGAATAGTGCAAAATTCCTCGTGCGCAGTTCCAGAGCGTCCTGTCAATCGTGTGAAAACCGTTCATAAGCCACGATAGCCCCCCCTCCTATCATCTCTCTTGCAGGCTGCCGCGATGTTTTGCATTTTCTTCATTGCCAGAGCTCATTCTCGAATGCATCAAGACAGGCACGTTTCCGCTAATCATGAACATCACAGAGGCCGCAAATGTTGGACCGCAATTCAGAGTTTCTATTAATGGAGCAAACAACCAAGTGTCTTGCACCGTTTTGCACTAGCCATTCGCCTTTGGATAGCCTGGAAGAACAACAAGGATAGGTGTGAGACGCCGGTTTACCTGTGGTTCTCTCTCTCTGAAGCCCTGCGCTTACAATGGGAAAAGGGTATCAAAAGTAGTGAGGGATAGAGTGTACCACAATAGCTATGTCTAGGAATTTAAATATACTCCCACACTCCCACATTGACCGTTCATGCAAAGGAACTGCTAGTAAGTGGTTAAAATTGAGGAGTTGTGAAACAAGGGGCGCGCAGACAAGGTTGCTACTGCACCTCAAGGATGTGGAGAAGATGTAAAAGAGCAGATTGAATGCAATGCGTCATATGGGCATCAACACTATTTGACCTTTTACAAGTCAATTAAAGAACTAAGGTAGCTGCTGGTCCAAGTTCGAGAATGGCATCTTGTAGGCGACCCAAAATCCAACAGATAGAAGAATAGTATCTAATTGAGCGCGGAGAGGGAACTTGTTTACTGACGGGCTGACGGTACAAACATTAGACGGTGCCGGAGGAGTTTTTCTGCTACCAAGACCAGCGCACTGCCTATGAAGGGTTGACGGACGGCTCATCGTAAGCATCATAGGTGCACTTCCCACCGATGAGACGGTTAGTCATAAATCCTGTCAATAAAATAGAACATGTCAGAAG
>RYFJ01004566.1:0-43899 GCA_003991445.1 Oryza meyeriana var. granulata
AAGAGAGAGGATAAACTTATGACCCCTTTCCATCGATGACGAAAAATGTGGTGGTCAATGTCTTTGTTCCCTACTGTCAGCTCACGTTTAATACGCCTTCGCCTCTGATGATTCCCACCGAAGTCTTTAGCCACCTATTTCTTGATCAGTATTCGCAGTCTTCCCAATTCGTGAACGTAGCATGAGGCATGAGATAACCGCGCTCTCCATCAACCAACATCTTTGTTCATCGCTTCCCATTTACGTAACATTCGATGTATAACGGCTTTAAGTGCCGATGATTCTCAGGTTTATCAAATATAGCTTGATCAGATTGTAACGTTAGTTGAGCGAAAACCTCCTCATCTCCTTCTTCATTGATGAAAAAGGCTTTATACTCCCGAGGCAAAAAGAACACCATATTTACACAGGCTGATGCGTCCTCATCGTCCTTCTTCTCACTGCCAACTTTGCCTATCTTTTGGGACGATGATCAACCCTCCCTGATCTTCGACTCTGTTCTGCCTTGTTCTCTCGGATGCCGTAACCGCTGTCTCCCTTGCTCTTCCTGATTTTCGTGAATATCCCACTGAGGGCACCAGATTGAGGAGTTCTGGACTTGCTCTCACGTACATTCCTCTTCATTTCTTCAAAGAACTCTTCATGGATCGGCCCGAATTCGGCTATGAACTGATTTCTTTCCCAGGCGACCAATCCGCGAACACTCCTGCTGGCGACCATGCCGATTCCTGTACCGCTGCACTCGGGGGCAATTTTCAGCTGATGGAGTCTCAGATCTTGATCCAGCAAAACGAAAAAACGGCAGTCCCAGATGCGGATTATATTGCGTTCCGGTCCATCCCCCTGTTCATCGTAATCCTTGAGTACTTCTCTATCATACCTGATTGAAGTAATCCTCGATTACTCTGACGTTTCCTTCATCGGCTTGAGTCCTGGACGATGACCCCGCATGAGACCATGTTACGGGGAGACGGGTGCCCATCTATTCTTCATTGGCTTTTATCTTCAAACTTGATTCGTCTTGCTCAACACGCCACGAATTTGTTGCCGAAAAACCTTACCTCGTAGTATGGTGCGATATCGCGTTGTGCCATTTGCAATACTTCTTCTTCCTTAGTTCTTGCGGCTGATGGATCACGTGGTTTGGCGGCAATTGTATTTGCTTTTTCCTGCAACAACAAATCAAAGGATCTTATCGCTTTTGCTTACATCGAATCATACTTTTCCTCTTGCCGATATCTTTGACCCATGGGCAGATATACTGACTTCTTGTTTCCTGGCCCACTCGCCAGTCCAACTCAGCGTCAGATCCTCATCATCTGAGTCCGTTAATAGTACTGAACCTGAGCAACTCTCCTCTGGTACTGTCCTTTTCGCCTCTTGAAAATCGGCTTTCATGAGCCGATACCTTCTGTACCGCGTGCGACAAAGATTCGAACTCTTGAGACGAAACCTTTCTCTGATTGGCGCGAAGAGTCCCTGAAAAGCTAGATCGGCCAGATGCCATCGCTCAGTTTTAAAACTATAACACCAGGCTTCTGATATCCCGAAATCGCTGAATGTATTCCGGTACTGTCTCATCTGGTCGTTGCTTAACCGATGTCAAATCTGACAGTCTCAGCTCGTGAATCCCAGCGAAGAAATATTTGTGAAACTGGTTTCTCCAGATCGGCCACCCCCGAACAGAATTCGGCGGTAACGAGGAGAACCATGTAAAAGCCGATCCAGATAGTGATAAGGGGAGAAACTAACCCTTAGGCCTCTTCAGCCAATGCCTCCCCGCACTGCGCCAGAATCGCTGACATGTTCTAACTGTAGACGTGTTGTCCTGCCCTGAAAACTTAGAGAAATCGGGACCCGTATCGGTGTGGCAACGGAACCCTGTCAAACCACTCAGGATATGGTGCCGATACATGAACGCTTGTTCCTTGGCTTGATCCCGAACTGCTCCCTTACTATTTCCTCAACCCGTGCGACAAATCTCCTCTCTTGCATTCTCCTGTTGATACTGCTGATACTGCATCGGCGAGGTTGGTTGCCGATTCTGTCTGTGATACTCCTCTGGTAAGTACCTGGATCGCTCCTCCTCCCGGATAGTTCTGCTGGTATCCCCCATAATAAATAGATCGGTATATCCAGGAGGGATATCCTGTTGCCCCCCAGCCTAGTTTTGCGCGAACAAGTGTTCTGGTATATCCTTGCTAATGTTGTAATTAACTTGGCCTGGCTCTATCTTCGTGGGAAAAACAGGACCCCGAGTTGGCTCTTGGGCAATCGATCCATAACAGTCTTCTTGATAAGGTTATGCAATGTATTTACTAAGACCCCTGACTGATTGATGAGTGCGTGGTGCACAGCCTCGTTGACCATCTCCTGTAAAGGCTTGATTGGTGGACTCTCAGGTTGTGTGCGGCTCGATTCTCCTACCAGTACTGGTTTTGGAAACTGAGACTTCTGAATCGGCCCTTGCCTTGTCATACTGAAGGATTCTAACACAGCTTCTGGAAATTTGTCATGTCTGTTCAACTTGCTGTTTTTGTTCTTCAGTTAGATCTTCCATGGTGACCGGAATTACGTTGTCCGTCTTGACTTCTTTTCCAGCCATGTTGAAATCTTGATTGAAACAATGTTTGTTGGAATTCTGGCTTGAAACTTCGTGTCCCACCAGGCGTGCCAAAAGCGTGTTGACGCCGAAAATCGCCGGGTCCCGGCTCGGCGTCTGGGTGACACGCGAAGGCCTGGGAGATTTGCTTCACTCCAGTGCAGGTCCTAAAGTTTGAGGTTCGTAGGCGTGCCAGTCAATTTGACCCTGTAATTGACAAGGAGGAAAATGTTAGATCAATGAGCCAATCAGCTGAAAGCCGATCTAGACTCGTTTCATCAGCCGATGGCCGATGCACACCGTAGCACTTACACATCGGCTTAAGTCCGATGACGGCAAGGACAATAATGTAATAATAAACAAATATCATGCTAGCCGATCATCGAAGGGATATTCGAAAACCGGCTATGAGCTAGATAAAATAAGCAAGTATAATACATAAATAAATCAAATTGATCCTAGCTGATCGTGATCTAGTGTTACTGGTGTTGTTATGAAGGTGTGCCTGCACCTGGGCCCTTGCTCCCAAGATCTTCGTCCGCTGTCCGGGCCCATATACTGGTCCTTACCCGAGCTCATGCCCGGGCCCTTACCTCGGGTCGTGCCCGGGAACCTGCTTATACTTGTGCTTGGATCGGCAGAATAAACCCATCGGCTAGCCCTTAGCCGATTGTGACAATAATACAGGCAAGAACATATAATAAAATATGCAATAACGCAAATCACAAATAATTGATAAGCTAGCCGACTACTTAACAAAGCGAACACAGGATAAAACAATGAATGAATGTAGTCGGCTTTAACAGGTAACTTACCAGCTAAGCGCTCCGATAACACCATCGCACAACACCATCGGCTTATTAAGAGTAAAGCTATTATCGTCAGTCTAGTAGATCGGACCTAACCGTTGCAGCACAGACCGACAACGATAACAATGCCTCAATGAGCCGATAGATATAATGCGATCGTGATGAAAATAACTTACCGGCTATGCGCTCCGATAAAACGTCTGCACACAACGCATCGGCCTAGCAGGATCGACTTATCACTAGCAGTTTAGTAGGTCGGACCTAATCGATGCAGCACGAACTGATGATAAGTCGCTCCCAGTAAGTCGATACAGCCTGTGCACACGTGATGTGATATACCTAATCAATCTATGAGATCAAACCGAACTGATGCAGCCATAGATAAAGTAAATATATCGTGGTAAGCCGACTACCATAAACCAACTAGAATATCGGACCTAACCGAGGAAGTCCTAGCCGATTGGTAGTCGGTGTGACGAGACTTACCCTCTCGCAGGAGTTCGGACCTAACCGATGCAGCCCGGCTCGAGAAGCAGGATCCCGTCGAAGGGGTGGCGATGCGCCGAGTTTGTATTGATCGTTGTGATGATTTACAAGGTCCCCGGGCATACGTATATATACCCCGAGTTACATGAGTCCTTATAGGACACGTATATGGTTTCCTATCTATAAAAAAACGCTAACAAGGCCTGACCGGACACGAGGTCAGGTTTCCTAAAAGAGATAAACCTTTTTCTAATAACTATAGTAATTAACTGCCACGCGCGGTCTTCACGGCTCCTTCTCAGACTCGGTCTGCTTCTTGGATCAATTTCCATTATCCGACTGCAACCGTCCTCTTGACCGAATCTAACACAGGTCCTTACCAATTTTTGGCGTTAACAATTGTTCGACTACATGGAGTGCCCAATACCATTGTTTCAGATCGAGATGCGAAGTTTTTGAGTCACTTTTGGCGCACGTTGTGGGCGAAATTGGGCACCAAGCTACTGTTTTCTACTACTTGTCATCCCCAAACAGATGGACAAATTGACATTGTCAACCGCATGCTATCAACTATGTTGAGGGCTATCTTGAAGAAAGACTTGAAGATGTGGGAAGAATATCTACCACATGTAGAATTTGCTTACAATCGATCGCTGCACTCTACCACAAAGATGAGCCCTTTTTAGGTCGTATATGGCTTTACTCCTCGTGCTCCTATTGATTTATTGCCTATCCCTATTTCTAAAAAAGTGAATTTAGATGCTAAGAAGCGTGCTGAATTTGTCCTTAAATTGCATGAAACAACTAAAGAAAACATAGAGCGCATGAATGCTAAGTATAAGATTGCTGGTAGTCAGGGTAGAAAGAGTTTAACTTTTGAACTGGGTGATCTTGTATGTTTGCATTTGCGTAAAGACAGATTTCCTGATTTGCAAAAGTCTAAGTTGATGCCTAGAGCTGATAGTCCATTCAAGGTGTTAGCTAAGATTAATGATAATGCATATAAGTTTGATCTGCCTACAGAATTCGGGGTTAGCCCCACATTTAATATTGCAGATTTAAAGTCATATTTGGGAGAAGAAGATGAACTTGAGTCGAGGACGACTCAAATGCAAGAAGGGGAGGATGATGAGGACATCCCTTCCATGGATACAACTCATTCACGACAACAACAAGGACCACTTACTCAAGCTCGTGCTCGTCAACTTAATTACCAGGTGAATTCATTCCTAGGTTCATATGTTATTGAGAATAGTTTGCTACCTAATACAAATGATTTAATTGTGATTAGGAATCTGGGAAAGGATGAAGGAAAGGGACCAAGTCAAGTAAGAATTCGAGATGGTCTCATTTTAGAATCAGATTCGGACTGCTGCGATGGTACCAAGTTCAAACGGGCATAATTTCCTCATACGGACTCCGTTTGGGATTCTCTTGTACTTCATGAAAAGCTTATGAAGTCTACTTTCCAACGGATCCAACCTCATCTTCAAATTCCATCCGAGCCGGCCGCAATCATCAAAATAATCCACGTTGGTTTCTGAATTCGAGTCAAACGGGTGCTGCGCCATCCCCACTTGGGCCCATGGGCCTTGTAATCCTAGGCGTTCACATGGGATGTCCCTCCCTGGTCGTCGCCCTATTTAAGAGTCGCCGTATCCCTTGTTACGACTTGGATTTCGTTGAGTTTAGGTTTAGCCCTTATGCAAACTTCTGTTCTTCAATTGTGTCGGACGACCACCTGTCAAGACAGTTTCGAGATCCCAATTTTGTGTCCGCAATGCAATTTGTGCTTCATTCATATTTCAATGTCAAATTGCCTACGTCCTATTCTTGCTAGTTCTTCGATTGCTTGCAGGAATTGAACTTCGTGTTCAGGTTGATCTCGCCACCGGCGGGGTCAGTAACATCTTGGAGTTGGTTCAGCGATTGCTAAGGCGCAAGCGATGTTGTGCGTTTGTAGTCAGACTGCCAAGGTCATCTCCACCCACCAATCAATAGTTATCAATCTCATCGAAAGATCGGGCACCACGTCTCCCATCAGTGCAGCACCCGTTTGATTTGGATCAGGAATCAATATAGATTGTTTTAATGATTGTGGCCGGCTCGGATGAAATTTGAAGATGAGGTTGGATCCGTTGGAAAGTAGACTTCATAAGCTTTCCATGAAGTACAAGAATGTCCCAAACAGAGTCCGTTGAGGAAGTTATGCCCGTTTGAACTTGGTACCATCGCAGCAGTCCGAATCTAATTCCAGAACGAGTCCATCTCGAATTCTTGCTTGACTTGGTCCCTTTCCTTCATCCTTTCCCAGATTCCTAATCACAATTAAATCATTTGCATTAGGTAGCAGACTATTCTCAATAATATATGAACCTAGGAATGAATTCACCCGGTAATTCTTGCTTGACTTGGTCCCTTTCCTTCATCCTTTTATTTTGTTTTTTGAGATACTAGTTATTTATAGGTTTAAGTTCGATATTTTCACTCCGTGGGCCGGATAATTAATGAAAGTAATTCCTGGAGGGGAATCAATCGAAGAGATTGCCTGCCCATGCTACAATTCCTTACACAAAAGGACTAGAATTCTAAGCTGCCTTCCCGGCACCACCACTATAATGAATGGCTCAAACAAATAGGAGATGAGAGAGCCCTTGATCCTTTCTAGAATAGAATATAAAGAGATATATTCTGCCCATCTATCTAGAAAATGAAAAGGAACTAATGCCACTGATAGGAGGAAATACATAGACCGTATGCCCGCTTACCACTTCAATTCAATGACGGACTTCACCGATACCGATACCAAACCTAGCTTGAGAGAGATCGATCACAAGCATGTGGTGAACCATACCGGGAGAAAGAGCACTGAAATTCACCATGTCGAGCACAGGTCTCACTCCACAAGTAAAGTTCGATGAGCTCTTAGCGGACCTGTGCCTACTATCTACTAAGTGTGTGCTAGGGAAAGAAAGCAAGCTGAGCAGTTCTCACTCTGTCCGGTGACCAAGAAAGCTTAAAGAATACCGTAAAGTGATCACATACCGATTCACCACGTGAAAGCGGGGTTAAGGTAAGGCAAGAAAGACTGGCGCCGAAAGATATGTTTTGAAGAGAGAGATCGCGCAGGGCTAAAATCTTGAAGGAAGGACTGACTGAAGGAAGGAACAGACCATAGCAAAAGCCGAAGAAGATGCGAGGCCACCCTACTCTAACTTGATTAGCTACTAGTAACTAGGATTGATCAAGCAGTCAGTCAGCAATGCGTACTTCTTTCCTAGTTGAGTGGATCTGCATAGCAGAGCCCAATCTTCTACCACAAGCTCTGACATACTTGATTCACCCACGTAAATAGACAACTTGGATAAGGGCTTTCATCCCATAAAAGAGAAGTGAGTCCACATGTTGGCAAATGATTTGGAATTGGAACTGGCCACAGAGGAAACCTAAGCCCTAACTCCCCATTCTTTCTATCTTACATTGCCAATGAACCCTGGCTGTAGAGTCACAGGTTTCTAATTGCAATGGATTTATGTTTTCTTTGGCTTTTCCATTCGCTTCGTTCAACCCTGATCTGGATAGATAGCTCGGCTTCTATTAGCTGAGAATGGTTTTGTCAAGGAAAGGTTTCGCTATACAACAACAATGAACTCACTTCTGATCAAATTGGATGAGTCGGTAATCGATCGAGCAATTCGTTAAACGATATCTATATTATGAGTACCTCTTCTGAACCATACTGCTCTTTTGGTAAACGGTTAGAATCAATAAACCTTCTTCAAATCCATCAGTCACATCCGCCCTGCTGTCTCAATCGGTTGAACTGTATTTGGTCAACTATAAGAAACTGGTTGGTAAAGGTCAACGGTCCTGTTCAAGCATTGGCGCATAACGGGAGGCTATCTCAGTAGAATTAGTTCTTTAGTTTAGGAGTGAATGCATCTCCAACTAGCAACTGAATAAACACTCCATCTTTTTCATAGATAGTCTGAGTTCAAGTTACTGGACTAGCTTCGGCTTCTTCCTTCGAGTTAGAGTGCCCAATGCTAATATTCTCAAATGCCTTAACCATAATGGGAGTGGCACATTCGTTTATACTTCATCCTTTATACGCTTATGGACAGGCAGAAATGAACGGATACCATTCTCCAGAGATAGTAGCTTAATTAGCTTAGGTTTCAATCCTAACCCACGAGAAGAAAAACGAAAAGCATGGGACTTCTAGTATGATAGGGCTGGACCTCAATGGTCCTTTATGTCTGAAGCGGATGTGGGCGTGGTCAACCGAATCTGAGCCGTGTGCACTGCCAAGCGTCGAAACGCTAATCGGAGCACATAGAGTGGGCGGTGGCAAAGCAGTCATCACACGTGTGTGTATCTCCCCCCGAGAAGAGGTTTTGGGGTAGCGAGGCAAATCCTGTTTCATCAAATGTGACATGTCTTGAGATGAGTTTTTCGCGTGCGGGGATCATAACAGCAGTATCCCTTGTGCTAATCACTATAGCCAACGAAAATACATGACTTTTTTCACAAAGGATTGACTTTGGCCACACCGTCTTGATCAAAGAGCTCGGGTTACACAAATCTCCCTTCTTTGTGTACTGGAACAGCTACCACTTCCTTAGAACAGCACTAACTTACCGCTCTATACTAAAAAAAAAAAGGAAGAGAATAGCTGATGAGGACATCAACACCATCGATACGTCCACACCTACGCCGCCGTTTACTCGTGCTCGTGCACGTCAGCTTAATTATTAGGTGAGTTTATTTCTAAGTTTGTCTCCAACTTGTGTAGACCATGGAGATCCGCGCATGTTGTTGTTGCTCAGGAATGATGGAGGAGATCAACAAGGAAAGGGATTCGCGCAGTCTAGATTCAGACTGTACAACAGCACCAACTTGTGACAGCCGCCACGACTTCATATGAACTCCGATTTGGGAGTTCTAGTACTTCACGGAAAGTTTACCAAGTCTACTTTCCAACGGATCTGAATTCATGTTCATATCTGCTTGGAATCGTCCGCAATCGTTGTTTTAGTAACGAGAGGTTTCCTATTTAAGTTGCTGCGTCACTGTTTTTGGGCCAAAGGCCCATGTATCAAGCCGGGTCCATTAGGGACACGTTCTAGGGTTGGAGAATGACCCCAACACCCCTGTGGTCGTCCTCCCATCCTATTAATACTTTTAGAGCAGCCACAAACAGATTGGGTTTTGTTAGATTAAAGTTAGCGTCGCTACTTTACCGTGTAATCCAATGATCGGTTAGATCGCTGGTTTGCTCGTCTTCGGAACCCCATCATTTGTTCTCTTTGAGTTAAACCTTCATCTTTATTCGTAAATTGAGTTGCTTGTTTATCTTGTTCTTACTAGTTCTCGTTTGCTTACAAAAACAATTACCCTCGTGGTTGGGCTGTCGTGCATCCGTCGAGATTGCGAACAGCCTCTGGAGTTGGTGTAACGATTGCTAAGGCGCAACGTCTCTGGACGGTTGTAGTCGGATCGCCAACATTGCTCCATCCAATCAACTTACCCTTTCATCAAAAGATCGGGACACCCACGTCCACATCAATAGCTCCATAACAAGCAAAATAGTGAACTGCCATGAATTACACACACGCTAGTACCTGCTTGGCTAGAGGACTACAGTAGCCGAAGCCATGATTTGTATGGTATGTCTTGCCCTCAATGTCTGGTTGGTTGGTAAGTCACTAAATCCCTATCCCCCGGAGGCCGAGTACCCCCGACGCGTCGAATGGGTTATTTAGTCTGACTTCTTGTGCTGGCCCGACATCATTCTGTCTCCCGCATTCTCTCCTTTCATCGGTTTGTTTTTTTTTTACTTCGCTTCGCGATTAGAGTTGTACGCATCATGCATGGGAATCCTTCCGTCCTTGATGTTAACTCTCTCGTGCTGACTTTATGTCCTGGGTCAAAGGGATCTCGAAGGAAGCTGCTCCGCATATGCGATCACCACACCTCCAGTACCTACAGATGAGGGCTCCAATGCCTACTGTACAATCATGTGGGAAGTGCATCCTGCACACCTGAAAGTCAGTGGCGTACGCCACACCCCCTCCCCCTGTATCTACAGCCATTGAAACGTTTATTGTCTGACAATCTCTCTTTTGCTTAGGCTTGAAACACTTATTTTCTTATTCTCTTTATTATTAGCCTTCCCCCCCCCCCCCCCGACCAACCAATCTCACGACGATGAGTCACCCACATACTTAACAAAAAATGCAAATAGAAGAGCAAGTAAATCAAGCTCAATTACAACTCACTCTGATCAAATAGCACTCAGGTATAGGATTTCTAGGGGAAAGGTAGCCTTGCTCGGTTCTTTATCCTTGTACGCACAAAATCTAGCTCATAGTAGCACTTTAGAGTTTGGTTACTTAAATACAGAGATTGGAACAACTTAGCGCGGGAAGTCCCATATCTTGTCTTAGCCTCACCGATTTCCTCATAACGAGATCAGAATGAAATAGAATGGAATCTAAAGTCTTAGCTAGATCAGGGCTACCACGTTCCCTCAGACGAAAAATAAAAGAATACTAGACCTGTCAGACTCGCAAAGTAGTATCAGGCTTAGGCTACTAGAAGCAGAGGAGAGCGAAAACTAAATCAAAGGGGGGGAAAGGGGCTTAGGATTGAGGACACAAATCAGTCTAAAGGCAAAGGTTACTCTTCTTCTTCTTCTATATGAAAAATAAGGCTGTAAGTTCAAGCTTATTCTTCTTTTTTCCCATTCATTCAACCTTATATATTTGATCCCCTTCCCCTAGGTGCGAGTCTATTATTGAGGAACTGCGAGCTCCTTTTCTAGAGCTTCCTTCCCATTTAGGCGGGGTGTTCAAAGGTGTTCCACCGAGACCAAAGCCAGTCTGGCCTAAAGGTAACATGCTTTCTTTTCTTTAATAGGCAACCCAAAGCAATCGCACAACGAGCTGCCAAAGAGCTTGCTTGAGCTTTGACCGTGAAAATAGCTGAAATAAGTTTACTAGTATACGGGAAGGCTTTACATCAAATTACCATGGATGCCAACCTACAGGCCACATTGGCTGTTGCTTGCCATATTGGACTTACGAAAGGTAAGCCTTATTCCCAGCTATTTAACTAAAAAAAACTCTTCACAATGCTTAACGCCCATATGTTCATTCTTTCTTTGCTTCTCATGTTTCCATGCTCCTTTCTAGTGGCAGGAGGAGATAATGATGGTTCAAATCCAACCATTCCTTGGGCAGTTATAGGTAGATAAGCAGTAGAACACAAAAGCGACTTGAATTCTATCCAATACGATAGATAAAAGCGAACAAATGGCAGTCATAGGTAGAATGCGTCTTTCTAGATTCGATTTATTTCTTTCCATCACGAGTAACCACTCCGCGCCTTTTACTTCACTTATTATTCCTAAGCGCTTAGGTAGGTTCCTACTATAATAGAGCCTCTTGTAGTTCTGCCGTTGTCTTGATTTCTAGTTTCATTGCAGATCTTGGGAGTGCCCCTACATTCGATACAACCCCTCCAATTGCAGGCTAGTTTTCTTTTGATGATAACGTGCTAGACAAGCATTGAGTTTTCTATGTAGGTCTTTTCCATGGAGATTTGGGCTAACAATAAGATTACATTGTAGAGCGAAGATAGATGGATTTATTTCAAGGTTGCCCCCTCTAGGCTTGCGTTTTCTTTTCTCGTAAACATTTATTAGATGAGATGCCATTCCCGATAATCCCACAGTCCTTCTTATTGCTTTATTTTGACTCCAGTCAGTGACACTTCATGCCTTGAATCGCAGCGCGCCCTTTTTTATATACGCTTTATTATCTTGATAGTGACCTAAGCCATTGAAATGCTATCTTTTGATAGCTCTGTTGATAAGTTATTTGAGTTCTAGATGTCTACAACTTACCACGCTCGTTTTCCCTTTGTATCTGCCGTAGAGCAGACTTCTTTTGTCTAAAGCTAAAACCTCTTTCTTCAATGAGAAAAAAGGTTGTTCTTTGGAGGGACATCCCTGGCTAAACAAGTTCTTCAGGTTTTTGCTCTGGTGAATGTGAGGGCGAGACCCGGTGCCTTATATTTCATCACATTTATTACTATACACGGTATGGTCATGTGTACTTTATATCCAATAAATAAGAAGCTCTTCAATTGGATAAGCTTACCTTTGATTTTGAAATAGTGGCACTTACAATTTCTTTGGCGGGAGCTGCTGTCGGTATTAGAAACATCCTCAGTTCTTCGATTCATTCCGTGGCACAAAATCCTTTATTGGCAAAACAATTATTTGGTTATGCTATTTTGGGCTTTGCTCTCACCAAAGCTATTGCATTGTTTGCCCTAATGATGGCCTTTCTGATTTCATTTGTTTTCCGATCACATAAAATAACGGAGGGCCGCATTAAACAAATCAAATCGAGCTCACCACACCAGAATACTTCTGTGCTGGAGTGAAGAAGCCACTTCAGTTCAGTATCAGCGCTGAATGAACTCTGCACTGAAAGGAAATGGTCTAACGGGCTACACTAGGTCCGATACCTACTTCCTTGAAAAGAGGGGTAGGTTATGCGGATCAGCCCCCCCCCACCCCCGGATGTAGCCATTTGAGTAGTGGTGACCAAAGTAGAAAAAAAGGACTTCTTTGCTTCAAGCGCTAGTTCGATTCCCTTTATACGCGATGTGGCGAAAAAGACTGATTCAACAAAATATGCCGTGCCTGCATTAAGATTTAAAATGTGTTGTCTACTTCCAGGAAATGTTCAGAACAGAGAACTTTCTCTAATCCAACGCCGCATTCTCCGAAGATTGAGGAACAAGAGGGGATCCTTAAAAGAAATCATTCTCAGAGAGAACATCTAAACAGAAACATCAAATCACAAACTACATGAAAGTTGTCCCTTTATTATGGGGATTTACCCATAAGGGAGATGCACAGAGGAAGAAAACGAACTTCATATATCCCTTTTTTTCTCAATCAAGAAACAAGATCGGACGTGATTCTGGTTCGTCTCCATTTTTGTGACACTCTTCCTCAAGCAAGGCAGCCGACAAGTCATCGAAGGGTTTGTTTGAATAATGGACTGATAACTGATGAGGACATCAACACCATCGATACGTCCACACCTACGCCGCCGCTTACTCGCGCTCGTGCACGTCAACTTAATTATCAGGTGAGTTCGTTTCTAAGTTTGTCTCCAATTTATGTAGACCATGGAGATCCATGCGTGTTGTTGTTGCTCAGAAATGATGGAGAAGGTGATATGCACACGCCTATGCAACACGTGTGGCAAGTTGTTGTGGCCCGATCTTCTCGAAGGATCCGCGAACTTGATAACTTGTCGCTGCGTGACCTGGTGAAGAGGCAATCCACAGCGAGGCTGCCCACGTGATGAACTACCGAGACAATCACCCTTCCACGTACCGACGAAACAGCCACGCAATCAGCCGTATAGACGTGAAGGCACAAACTGGGTGAACCGCAGTTCGGCGTTCTACAACTCCCTCAGGAATCGAAAGAACAAGTTTGCAAGTCTCTCAAGACTCACGCTGGAACAAGAACTCAAAGAGTTGGTGTTTCTGAAATTGCAATCTCCAAGTTACTGTTCACATCACCCATTACAGGGATATATAATACTAGTGGAGTTTCAGTTTGGAAGAAATAAATGAAAACATGTAGTGGGAAATTGTAACACTACTTTTATTAATAGCCAGGCCTAGTGGGACGCATGGATGGTTGGCATTCTTCTGCATGCATGCTGGAACGTGTGTGGATAGCAACCTGGTTGTTGGCTGCATGCATTCCTAACTTCCGAAATATTTGCTTGCACTCCAACGGCTGTTATTCATGGTAGCTGAATGTTCTTGATTCTCTCTCTTGCACGTCCAGGTTCCTTGCTTATATTTGGCGGGCAGAATCATCATCATCCCATGCTTGTTCGTGGTACTCCATCATTCTGAGAACATTGAAACAAGTACTCAAAGTATAGGCCCATTCACATAATCTGATTATTAAGCATAAGGTTAGCGTTCACCTGAGAATGAATTTCCTTCTCCAATTGTTTAGCTCTACTCCTTGTAATTGGACCAGCTATATTCAAGTGTAGTTTCATTTGGAGATGAGTGAATGCTAGGAATGTCCATTAGCCTCCCCTCATGAGAAGGAGTCGTCCTCGACTCAGGCTCACCAACAAATGGAAGCAAGTCTTTGACATTGAATGTTGTACTCACATTGGAATATTCAGGTGGCAGCTCAATTTTGTAAGCATTATCATTTATCTTGTGTAGAACTTGAACGGACCATCACCCCTAGGACGATAACTTACTCTGCGCTGTTGGGAAATCGATCCTTTGCGTAGATGCAACCACACGAGGTCTCCGGGCTGGAATGTATCCTCTTCTTACCTTTGTTGCTTGCTTTGCATATTGTGCTGATTTCTTCTCGATATTCTTCTTGTCTCATCATGTAGCTTCTTGATAAAGTCTGATCTCTTTGCTGCATCCAAGTTAACTTGTTCCTGTAATGGTAAAGGCAGAAGATCCATGGGAGTATGCGGCTTAAAACCATAAATAATTTCAAATGGACAAAATTTTGTTGTGGAATGGACTGCCCGGTTATAAGCAAATTCAACATGTGGAAGGCAGTCTTCCCACAGCTTCAATTCTTTTTCAGCACGGCACGCAGCATGGTGGACAGGGTACGGTTGACAACTTCAGTTTGCCCATCCGTTTGTGGGTGACAAGTGGTGGAAAATAACAATTCGTGCCAAGTTTAGCCATAAGGTCTTCCAAAAATAGCTTAGAAATTTTGTATCTCGGCTGAAACAATAGTCTTTGGCACTCCATGTAAACGAACGATCTCCCTGAAAAACAAATCAGCAACGTGTGAAGCATCATCGCTCTTATGACATGGAATAAATGTGCCATTTTAGAGAAGCGATCAACAACAACAAAGATAGAATCCTCCCCTCTGAGACCTAGGTAACCAGAATAAAATCCATGGATATATCTTCCCAAGGTACAGTTGGAATTGGTAATGGAAGTATAAGACCATGGGGATTAAGGCGGGACTTAGCTTTCAACAGATTATGCAGCGCTCAACATGCCGCTGGATACATCACATCGCATATGTGCCAAAAGAAATGATCAGAGAGCATGTCCAATGTCTTTTTGACGCCAAAATGACCAGCTAAGCCACCAGCATGTGCTTCCTGCAAAAGAACTTGACGAATCGAGCATGCTAGAATGCATAGTTTGTTAGTCCGAAATAAGAAACCATCATGCACATAATACTTGTCCCAGCCTTTTCCAGCAATGCAATGAGAGAAAGATTCTTTAAAATCAAAGTCATCAGCATAAAGTGTTTTAATGGATTCCAAACCAAGCACTTTTGTATCTAATTGTGTAACCAAACCACATCTTCTTGACAAAGCATCTGCAACAATGTTATCTTTGCCACGCTTATGTTTTACAACATAGGGAAATGTTTCAATGAACTCAATCCATTTCGCATGTCGACGGTTCAGTTTGCCTTGGCTTTTAAGATATTTCAAAGCTTCGTGATCAGAATGTATTACAAATTCTTTAGGTAATAAATAATGTTGCCAAACTTCCAAAACTCGAACTAAGGCATAAAGCTGTTTGTCATAGACAGAATAGTTCAGATGTGGACCATTTAACTTTTCAGAAAAGTAAGCAACAGGTTTACCTTCTTGAAGTAGTACACCTCCTATGCCAATACCACTTGCATCACATTCGATCTCAAAGGTCTTACCAAAATCTGGTAGTTGTAGCAGCGGTGCTTCACATAGCTTTTGTTTCAGCGCGTTGAAGGCTTGGTCTTGTTCATCCCCCCCACTTGAATGGAACATCCTTCTTTGTTAAATTGTTAAGGGGTGCAGCGATGGTGCTGAAATCTTTAACAAATCGCCAGTAGAAACCTGCAAGACCATGGAAACTTCGAACTTGGCTCACATTTGCAGGTGTAGGCCATACTTATCGCTGTAATCTTCTCTTCATCACCTGAATGCCATCTGCAGTCACAACAAAAACCAAGAAAACAACACGATCTGTGCAAAATGTGCACTTAGCAATATTTCCATACAATTTCTCTGCTCTCAAAACAGCAAGAACTTCACGGATATGATGAAGATGTTCATCGGAATGATTTGCTATAGATCAGGATATCATCAAAATAAACAACGACAAATTTGCCAATGAAAGCTCTTAAACATGATTCATTAAGCGCATAAAGTTGAAGGAGCATTCGTCAAACCAAAGGGCATCACAAGCATTCATAGAGACCAAATTTAGTTTTAAATGCTGTTTCCATTCATCACCAACTTTCATGCGAATCTGATGATAACCACTACGTAAATCAATCTTGGTGAAAATAATGGAACCACTCAATTCATCTAACATGTCATCAGCGTGGAATGGGATGGCGATATCTAACAGTTATAGCATTGATAGCACGACAATCACACACATGCGCCAAGAACCATCTTTCTTTGGGACTAAAAGAATGGGAACAGACATGGTGATAAGGATTCACGAACATACCTTTGTCAAAAGCTCTTTTACCTGTCGCTGATTTCCTTTGTCTCTTCGGGATTTGTGTGGTAGGCTGGACGATTGGAAGAGAAGTACCTGGTACAAATAATTTGATGCTCAATTCGCGGAGTGGAGGAAGTCCAGCCAGTACCTCACGGAAAAACATCTTCGAAGTCCTGTAAGAGATCAAGAACAGCACTAGGCAGCGATGAAGGTAAATTGTTAGTTGAAAGTAGGACCTCCTTGTGCAAGAGCACAACGAATGGGGCTGTGGTGTTCCTCACTTCTCTCAAATCACTCTGCTCAAAATAAGCACTCATTTTGGCGTGGCTGTTTTTGAAGTGGAATGAGGCTTTATGTGGCTGGATGGGTTAGGAGTCTCTTCCTTACTAGTGTTGGGGCCTCACTCAATTTTCTTTTCTCAGATTCTTCTCTTTTCATGCGAGCCACATCTGAAGCATAGATCTCTTCTGGAGATAATGGAACAAGAACCACCTTCTTGTCTTTGTGAATGAAAGTATATTTGTTAGACCGTCAAGTGCACCGAATCCACATCAAATTGCCATGGACGACCCAGCAGTAAATGGCATGCTTGCATGGGTACATATCACAATCAACCTCTCCATGATAGTCACCAATGGAGAATGACAGGCGGACATAGCTAACCTTCACTGTCCAGAATTATTCAGCATTGCATGTGATATGGATGTGGATGGCGACGTGTCTGCAAACCAAGCTTCTCAACAAGCAAAGCACTAACAATATTTGTTGTAGCTTCCACCATCAATGATGAAGGGCACACCTGTCCTTTCACTTTGCATCGTGATTGAAACAAATTGTGGCGTTGCCCTTGCTCAGCAACAAATTGTGTTGAAAGAACTGCCGAACCACCAAAGAAGGAGCTGGTGTATTCAGAGTAGAAGCGCCAAATCAGGAAAATCAGCAAGCAACTCGTCAATTCAGCACAAGTAGCCTCGGCTGGATGCTGAGGAACATCATCTTGGGATAAAATCATCTTGAGCAAAATCTGGAAGAGATTGAATGGCTAAACAATTCAGACTAGCTCAAAAGTACCATCTTCTACTGAATACTCACAAGTGGCAAGAGAAAGATCTGCTAGTGCTTGTTGTAATAGGCTCATCCTCCTCTTCACTTTGAGAATCATAAAAACCATCTGTAAGTGCAATAATAGTACGTCTATTGGACATTCAGCTTGCTTATGCCATGACCACCACACTTAAAACACTCAATCTTGCTTGTCTTGCGTTGGGTGGCTCAGAAGAAGAATTGGGCTGATTTGAACTCATAGTTTTACCTTTCACATCAATTGTTTTTTGAAGAAGTTGGAGCATTTCTAGTAGCTCCCCGAAATGAAGATTTGGGCGTTGCACCCCTTGCTGTTGTGAATGAGACCATGAGTAGAGTTGTGAGGATATGAAAAACATTATGTTGTAAGACATAGCAATTTGCCGTTCAGCCCTCTTGCAAAATGAACCAATTCTGTGAGATTTGTGTAATTTGTCATATCCACTTTATCAGCAGTTTTTATTGAGACCAACCAAAAACCGAGCCATTGTGGATTCCTCATCCTCAGTTATCCTCGTACGAAGTAGGCACATTTCTAGTTCTTGAAAATATTCATCAACGTTGCGAGTACTTGCACAAGACGTTTCAGCCTCAAATGTAAGTCACGGGAATAATATGCAGGGACAAACGACGTCTCATTTCCTCTTCAAGTCATCCCAAGTGATATGATCATGTCCATCTCAATGATATTCGGTACGAACTTGATTCCACAAGTTATGGCATACCTTTGAATTCAATGGCAGCAAGCTTTGCCTTCTTTCAGCAGGGTAGTCATACAAATCAAATATTTGTTCCACCTTGGTCTCCCATTCAAATAAGCATCAGCATTCTCCTTGCCGCTGAAAGGTGGAATGGAGATTTTAACCTTACCCAAACCATCATCATTTTGGCGGTGTTCAGGATTACGGCGATGTGATCATGGTACCTGCCAAACTGTTATCACCATAATTTTCAAAGCGACGAAAAATTATCGCACCATGATCAGCAAAACCACCAGGGTGACCACGGGAATCTCTTCCATGTTCTCAATATAATCAAATGATCATCAACATCAAAATCTGCAGCACCACCAATAGGAACACGTCGTGCACGACCAAAGAATTGTGGTCTCCTATGAATGCCACCAAAATTACCAATTCCAGCAGCAAATCTCTGCACGCCATGGCCACGCCACCGCCGCCGCACACCTGCAAGAGCATGGCGTGCAGTCTCAGTCTGAAGACGTGCAGCTTCGTCTTCCAATGCTTCAGGATCATCATGTTCAACATTGTCATTATCACGAGGTGGAGGCTCCCTGCGCTGTTGCTGAAGGGATTGTTGAAGTGTTTGCATCTCTTGCATCAATTGACGCATTTGTGCACGCACCTCCTGAATTTCTTGAATAGAAACAGTGTTTGACGAAGATTCTTCGTCACCTGCCTGGTTAGTAAAGAAGGGAAAAATAATAGGACCCTATATATGTGGAATCACTCCCTCACCACTTACTCAACAAGTTCTTTCTCTTCCTGAAAGGGCGAGAACCGGGGCTGCAATCTGTAGTGGAAGAGTGATGTACCAGAGACGACGGTGTAACAGCTCACGGTGCTTTTTAGTGGAGCTTGGTGGGGATAAAATGGAAAAGTAGTGCGCTGAAATGTAGTGATGCAAAACCGAATAATAATCCAAAAGAGAAACACAAGTCTAAGTTGCTGAATAAAAAGAAAAAGATGCAAAAGAAAGGAACTAGATGGAAGAAGTGGAAACAACTAGCACCAACCAAAGTGCTGCTCAAGCCCCTTTTGGCGTGCTGATCACAAGTCTCTTTTGTTTCTTCTTCTTCGTTTTTTTTCTTATATACTCTTTTTTTTATATCTTATGAGACAAACACAGCACAACTTTCAACTAAGGGGGCGCAGCAAAGACAACATAGAGGGGTGGCGCATCACAAAGAACAAGAAAACTCAGGTGGAAAGGGTGGAAATTTGTGGCGGGTAAAAAGCAAGCAAGGGTGGGATGGGTGGGTTTTTTTTTAATATATATTCAGCAAGCAATTGGCGATCAGATCAAGGGTGAAAGTTAGAACGATGTGGAAAAGAAAATTTTCAGCAACTAAACAAGTCTCAAAGGATTGAAAACTCGATAATGCAAACTACAAATCAGGCACAAATGAGAGATTGTAGGTTTTCTATTTGGCTATATGTGGACTGTAGGTATATAAAAATCTATCCTACCAAAAGCAAGAAAGATCCTACAGAGTCAACGGAAGCTCTGATACCAGATGATATGCACACGCCTATGCAACACGTGTGGCAAGTTGTTGTGGCCCGATCTTCTCGAAGGATCCACGAACTTGATAACTTCTCGCTGAGTGACCTGGTGAAGAGGCAATCCACAGCGAGGCTACCCACGCGACGAACTACCGAGACAATCACCCTTCCACATACCGACGAAACAGCCCACGCAATCACGCCGTATAGACGTGAAGGCACAAACTGGGTGAACCGCAGTTCGGCGTTCTACAACTCCCTCAGGAATCGAAAGAACAAGTTTGCAAGTCTCTCAAGACTCACGCTGGAACAAGAACTCAAAGAGTTGGTGTTTCTGAAATTGCAATCTCCAAGTTACTGTTCACATCACCCATTACAGGGATATATAATACTAGTGGAGTTTCAGTTTGGAAGAAATAAATGAGAACATGTAGTGGGAAATTGTAACACTACTTTTATTAATAGCCAGGCCTAGTGGGACGCATGGATGGTTGGCATTCTTCTGCATGCATGCTGGAACGTGTGTGGATAGCAACCTGGTTGTTGGCTGCATGCATTCCTAACATCCGAAATATTTGCTTGCACTCCAACGGCTGTTATTCATGGTAGCTGAATGTTCTTTTCTCTCTCTTGCACGTCCAGGTTCCTTGCTTATATTTGGCGGGCAGAATCCATCATCATCCCATGCTTGTTCGTGTACTCCATCATTCCTGAGAACATTGAAACAAGTACTCAAAAGTATAGGCCCATTCAACATAATCTGATTATTAAGCATAAGGTTAGCGTTCACCTGAGAATGAATTTCCTTCTCCAATTGTTTAGCTCTACTCCTTGTAATCAGACCAGCTATATCAAGTGTAGTTTCATTTGGAGATGAGTGAATGCTAGGAATGTCCTCATTAGAAGGTCAACAAGGAAAGGAAGGAGATCAACAAGGAAAAGGATTCGCGCAGGCTGGAATCGGACTATACGACAGCGCCAACTTGTGACGGCCGCCACGACTTCATACGAGCTCTGATTTGGGAGTTCTAATACTTCACGGAAAGCTTATCAAGTCTATTTTCCAACGGATCTAGATTCATACTCATATCTGCTCGGAATCGTCTGCAATTGTCATTTTAGTGACGAGAGGTTTCCTATTTAAGGTGCTGCGACACCGTTGTTGGGTCGAAGGCCCATGTATCCCTATGGTCGTCCTCCCATCCTATTAATACCTTTAGAGCCACCGCAAACAGATTGGGTTTTGTTAGATTAAATTTAGCATCGCTACTTTACCGTGTACTCCCGTGATCGGTTAGATCGCCGGTTCGCTCGTCTTCGGAACCCCACTGTTTGTTCTCTGAGTTAAACCTTCATTTTTTATTCGCAAATTAAGTTGCTTGTTCATCTTGTTCTTGCTAGTTCTTGATTGCTTACAGGAACAATTACCCTCGTGGTTGGGCTGATCATGCATCCGTCGAGATTACGAACAGCCTCTAGAGCTGGTGTAACGATTGCTAAGGTGCAACGTCCCTGGACGGTTGTAGTCGGATCGCCAACGTCGCTCCATCCAATCGACTTATCCTCTCATCGAAAGATCGGGACACCCACGTTCACATCAATAACCATTACACATTTGAAAGTTTCCCACGGTGATCTAATATCACTTCAAGAAAATGACGCGAGAACCCGCGGTGAAGAAATAAGGAGATCTTTCTATATCGACATATCAGTTGGAAAAATCATAGGCAAATTACTACCGGTCAGAATCTGGAGAAGAACAAAAACAGAATGGTTTCGCTTACTCACAACTCAGAGGGGATGCCGCTTACTACTCAAATCCTAGTTTTTGCAAGAGTTGCATTCTTATATGCAAGAAGAAGACTTCGAAAGAACAAAGAAGTTTGGATCCGCAAAAGTATGCTTAGGCAGTTCCTTCGCTGAGCACAACAGAATGAAGAGGAATTTGTTTCATTTCAAATACTTCTTATTATTGAAAATAGCGAAGGAGAAAACCAAAATCTTCCTACTCGAACAAAAAGTCCTTTTGTTTACAAGTCTTCTTTATATAGTAATTCGACCTATTTCTCTAGATCCCCGTTTACTAGGAAGATAAGAATCAAAAGGATCGAACTACCTACTCATTATTCGGAGGTGAATCATTGATGTGAACGTGGGTGCCCCTATCTTTCGATGAGAGGATAAGTCGATTGGATGGACCGACGTTGGTGATCCGACTACAACCGTCCAGAGACGTTGCGCTTTAGCAATCGTTACACCAACTCCAGAGGCTGTTCGCAATCTCGACGGATGCACGATCAGCCTAACCACAAGGGTAATTGTTCCTGTAAGCAATCAGGAACTAGCAAGAACAAGATGAACAAGCAACTCAATTTGCGAATAAAGATGAAGGTTTAATTCAAGAGAACAAACGGTGGGTTCCGAAGACGAGCAAACTGGCGATCTAACCGATCACGGAATTACACAGTAAAGTAGCAACGCTAACTTTAATCTAACAAAACCCAATCTGTTTGTGGCGGCTCTAAAGGTATATTAATAGGATGGGAGGACGACCACAGGGGTGTTGGGGACGTTCTCCAACCCTAGGACACGACCCTAATGGACCCAACTTGATACATGGGCCTTCGGCCCAAAAACAGTGACGCAGCACCTTAAACAGAAAACCTCTCATCTCTAAAATGATGATTGTGGACGATTCCAAGAAGATATGACCATGAATCTGGATCCGTTAGAAAGTAGACTTGATAAGCTTTCCGTGAAGTACTAGAACTCCCAAATCGGAGTTCGTATGAAGTCGTGGCAGCTGTCACAAGTTGGTGTTGTCGTACAGTCCGAATCCTGCCTGCACGAATCCCTTTCCTTGTTGATCTCCTCCATGCGTAAGTGTGGACGTATCGATGGTGTTGATGTCGTGTTGATGTCCTCATCCATCATAGAACACTAAAAACTATGGTATCTTATGGACCTAACATAGGTCACATCCCTCACGACATAAGATTGAAAGATCCAAACCTTCCTCTTCGGAGCGGAAACGGACGTGGCCAAAATATATAAAAAAAGATCGGCCTAGTCGCTCATAGGGGCATATCTACCCGGGTAGAGGATAGTCTAGATCCATTTTTAGATAAATCTCTCTCTATATAGATAGGTATCTTTGTGGATAGAGATAAAGATAGGGGTCCCTATAAAACGAAATATATGGAAAACGTGCATTTTTTTACTACTACTACTTAGACTTTTTCAAGGAAACATCGTTTTTTCTATTTTTACTGAATTGGTTGGAGCATAGACGAGCAAGCAGAGCCCAGGAAAGAGGTCAGATCGTCATACAGTAGTTGACTATAAGTATCAGACTGCTGGCCTGAGAGAAAGGCAGTCTCTCTCAGGAAACATGGCCTAATTTCTCTTCTTTCTTTTCACACGGGCAACAATTGGGAATAAAACAAACCATGAACATGAGTTTCAAATGTAAAAAAAAAGGTATGAAAGACTTATTCTTTTGAAAAAGGAGGATAAGAGAATGAAAAGATTATTTTTTGATGTTATTATGTGTTATTTACTACCTTTGGCTTTGGCAAAAGTTTTCTACTTTTGAAGTTCTTGACAAGTCCCAAGTGGAGGAGATTAAGAGGTCATTAAAGAATTCTTCCTTTTAGTTCTCTTCGATGTATCGATTATGCATTCCTAAACCACATAAGCCAGGGGAGATACGCCCATAATAAGTATATTGATTCCTTATATTCTTATATATACCCATAAGTTTCAATAAGATTCCGTTATTACCATAATCCAAAGATTGAGTACATTTGTTGTTTAGCAAGCTAATACTAATAGGATGTGTGTTATCATGAGGAGCAGTTATATATTTACAATCATCGTTGTTGTTGGAACTGTGCGATTTACCGTCAAATTGTTTTACAACCATATTTAACATTTTCTTTCTTTCTATACTGTCATATATGTTAGTTGAGATTTTTCTTGTATGGTTATCACTACCCGTTGGTAATAACCATGCTCTAGCTGTCTGACTAGAGAGCGACAACGTTAATATGAAGAGTCTATCTCTTCACTCTAGATTTTCACATCTAATGCAAATCGTTGCACACACGAAGGGAATAATATAATGAAGAGAGTGAGAATAGTTGTGAATCAATGAGTTGATCACTAAAAAGAAGAAAAGGGAATAATATAATGAAGATAAGAAGAATTACCGGAATGAGACTAATCTAGTAAAGGGAGAGGAAGGACTGTCCTCTCTGGGAGGATTCTCGGAAGTTAATAAGGTGGTAGCAGAGAAGAAAAGGCCAAGCTATCATATTAGGCAAGCAATGTATCGGGCATGTGAAACAGTGGTAAGAAAGTTAAGTAGGATCAGTATCAACTGATATCTTTACCTTTGGTGAACAAGCATAGCGCTGTCTCATCTTTCTTTCTTTTGTTGCTGTACTTGGTAGGCTCCTTGTCCCCTTGATTTTGATTCCGTACTTTCCCTATTCGGTATTCCGAGAGGCTGGCCGGATTGGGTTACAGCCTTGTCTGTATAGGAGTATCAGAATGCTTTACTGCCTTAGTGAAATTTGCTGCCTGTCTGGTTTGTCTGGGACAGGGTGCCTTTTGCCTATATGATTATCAGGCTTCCTTACTTATACTACTCTTCTAAACCACGTAGGGCGAGGGTAGGGAAATTCATCCCAACCAATAGCAGTGAGTTAGCTATAACTACTAGGCCTAGAGTAAAGTAGTAGGGCTTTCTGAGGAGTAAGCCTAATTCTGTTAATGCAGAAAGATCTTTCCCAGATAGAAGAGTACCAACCAAAGAAGCAGAAGCAAGACCTCACTAGCCATGGAGCACGAAGGTCCCAAAAACGCATAGTTTCCCCTCCAAAAAAAACCTCTCCAGAAGTTTTTACCGGTTCTCCAGGAAAGTATGTTGGTCTTTCAGAAACAATTAGGGGATTTCAACTAATCCTTTCCAGAGAATTAGACGGCCTATCCGAACAGGCTTTTTATTTGGTGGGTAACATCGATGAAGCTAGCACGAAAGCTATAAACATAGAAGAGGAAAACAAATTGAAAAAATGAAACTAAATCTTTATGTACTAACTCCTAAGTGAATTATTTGGGATTGTGAAGTGAAAGAAACCATTTTATCTACTAACAGTTGCCAAATTGGCGTATTACCAAACCACGCCCCCATTAACACAGCTGTAGATATGGGTCCCTTGAGAATACGCCTCCTCAACGATCAATGGTTAATGGTGGTTCTGTGGAGCGGTTTTGCCAGAATAGTTAATAATGAGATCATCATTTTACGAAATGATGCAGAACTAGGTAGTGACATTGATCCAGAAGAAGCTCAACAGGCACTTGAAATAGCCGAAGCTAACATGAGTAGAGCTAAGGGTACGAAAGAATTGGTTAAAGCAAAGCTAGCTCTCAGACGGGCTAGAATACGAGTCGAGGCTATTAATTGGATTCCCCCATCTAATTGAAGACAACCCAACGGATTCGAGAAAACAGGAGAACAGTTGGTTCAATCCGATTCAGGAACCAACCCAGGTGCCTAATCAAATAGAACCTTTATTGATTTGCTAGTTGATATGGTAAATATCCAGCCCACTAAATGCTAGGCGTAATGAGGATAAGGGCCTCCAAAAAAATTCTTTTCATTCTATGAACTTGAAGGTGTATGAAGTCTCATAGTCAACTCTTGTAGCGGAACGATAGAGACTCTATTTCACTTAGGTTGATTTAATTTATGCCGGAGGCAGACCTAAGTCAAGGTAATCCTCCTTTGAAACACTTTGGTATTGCTCCTATGATGAGGATCAGCCTAACTCCTCACATTCTTCATCTACTGCTGCTGCTCCAAATCCAAGTGTCGCCAATGCATATAGAGGACCTATCACACGAGCACGTGCATCGGAAATTCAAAACAAGGTGAATCTGTTCCTAAGTACTTTTAATTATGATATTGTTCGCACCAAAAACCGCCGGGTGTGCCAAAAGGCTTGCTGATGATCTGGTTTGATGCGATTGAACATACGAAGGCCTGGGAGATCTGCTTAGCTCCAGTGCAGGTCCTAAAATATTTGAGGTTCGTAGGCGTGCCAGTCAATTTGACCCAGCAATTGACAAGGAGATGAAGAAATTTGATTACTGATCCAATCGGCCAGTAAGCCGATACGGATTCCTTCCAGCCGATCACCGGTATGCTCGTGCCCGGGCCCTCGCCTGTACTCGCGCCCGGGTCTCGTGCTCGGGTTCTCGCTCCCGGGTCCTTGTTGGTCCTCGTGCCCGGATCGGCAGCAATTGCGCAATCGGCTATCGGCCGATACGGGCTGATATAGACTCCTCGTAGCCGATAGCCGATGGCACCTGTGTATCGGCTAGGAAACCGATAGTGCTATGAGCAAATAGACAAGATGTCAGTATAACATGTGCATCGGCTAGGAGCCGATTATCAATAGATAAGCAAAATAGTAAGCCAGCCGACTGCCGAGGAAACACATATGCATCGGCTAGAAAACCGATGATAATATAGATGACCAAAACAATATGGATAATACAGTCGGCTTTATAAAAAGATAACCTATCGGCTAAGCACTCCGATAGAACGTCGCATATACACCGATCAGCCCGACAAGGATAAATCTATTATTATAGATCTAGTAGTTCAAACCTAACTGATGCAGCACAGATCGATAATAGTAAAGGAACCTCAACGAGCCGATAGACCTAATGCAACTGTGATGAAAATAACTTACCGGCTATACATTCCGGTAAGACGCTTGCGCAAAAACCATCAGCCTAGCAGGAACGATTTATCGCTGGCAGTTCAGTAGGTCGGACCCAACCGATGCAGCACGAACTGATGATAAATCGCCCCCAGTAAACTGATAAGATCTACGCACGCGTGATATGGTATACCTGATCGGCCTAAGAGGTCGGACCGAACCGATGCAGCCGTAGACAGGGCAGATACACCTGGGTAAGGGGTGACGAGTCTTACCCTCTCGCAGGAGTTCGGACTTAACCGATGCAGCCCCGCTCGAGAAGCAAGAACCCGTCGAAAGGTTGGCGATGCGCCGAAGTTTAATTGATCGATTGATAGTTTACAAGGTACCCGGGCATACGTATATATACCCCGAGTTGGTACAGTCCTAATAGGACACGAAACAGAAGTTTCCTAATTATAAAAGGAAAAACTAACAAACCCCGATCAGATACGAGATCAGGTTTCCTAAAAATTATCAAAACTACCTAATTAGTAGATAAGGTAATTGACTACCATGTCGTGGTCCTCACGATTCCTTCCTGAATCTGGCTTCTTCTGATTAGCTTCCAACGGTTGATATATCGTCTTTCCTTAACCAAATCCAATGTGAACCGTGCCAAATTTTGGCGTTAACAGATATCAGTGAGAATAGTTTGTTACCTATAGTTGTACCTTGCTTGTGCTTAGGTTTGAGGGAGTTGCATCATTGGAGGTTGGAAGACGAGAGGAGGAGCTTGCTGGCCCAACGCTATGTTTAGTGGCGGCGTCTAGATCGATGCATGGAAAGCATGGTGAAGTCTGCATCAACATTGACAGCAGGCCTAACTATTTCCGGGAGTTGAGCAAGATCTATTTGTATTGGTCCAATTGCTTAATGGGGAAGATGGGTTCCTATTACAAGTGGAGGAGGACTTTACCTGAAAGGCCTACACAAATTCAACCCTTCCCTCACAAGGAAATAGAAGCAAATTCGGATTTGGCCCAACTCGGACTCGGATTGGCTGTTGGAGCAGTCCAAATTAATTAGGCCCAAACGCCCTCAATACGGACTCCAATTTGGACGTTTGAGAACTTGTTGGAAAGCTGACATCGAGCCTGGTCCAGATTGTACTCAGGGGCCACCAGATTCGCTGTGCTTACGCCGCAATGACCGAAACAATCAGCCGCATGTAATCTGAAGTCATCAGATTGAGTCCTAGTTTGTTTCCAAGTGTTAGGGATGTATATATATGTCCATGTACTCGACCAAACCAGGTCAGACCACATTTATTCAGATGCAAACATTGCTCTTGTTCTTCTCCTAGGGTTTGTGCCGCCGCCGCCAATCTAGAGAGGGGCATTGGGAGTTCTGCCAAATATTGTTCTTGCTTTTCCTTCCGGGGAATCAAGGGTTCAATAGGTTCACTCTTGCATGGTCCAGTGGATCAATTTATCAAAGCGTGTGGTTGTGCAAATTCGAGGTGAAAGGTGCGTTGCATGGGCAGCGTGTTGTTCATCCAATTCGTGAGGTTGCACGGTGTATCCAGATTCTACGTCGAGAAGGTCAGGCGCTCCCCATTTCATCCTAGATAGATCATAATACAAATAATCAATCAGAGCGCAGGGAGCCATCTCATTATCTTTCTGTAAAGAAAAACTATGGTGGACTAACTGATCTTTCTATCAGTTGATAAAAGAGCCCAATGCAAAAAAATGCATGTTGGGTCTTTGAAACAGTTCGAATCATTTCGATAATAATCCGTTTGATCTGTTTTACCGAGAAGGTCTACGGTTCAAATCCATATAGCCCTAATATATACATCTTTTTTTTCCATTTGTGGATGGATATCTTATGTTTCCTCTAGTATAGTTTGCTTTTCCTTATTAGTAGACTCGACGGCCTATTCCAACATAGAATAGAGATAAAAGCATTACCATAGGCTCATTCATAGAAAATCATAGGGAAGAAAAAATAATTTTGATCAAATCAATAGAAGTGAGTATAAACTCCCTTACCTGATTTGCCTCCTTCAAATAGGATATGCTCTAAGTCCCTAGACTTTCCTATAATGACTGCAACGATTTTCTCCATTTTGCAAATTCCTATTTTGGTATTTTGGATTTCAGGACTTTTAGCCCCGGTTAATGAAGGAAGGACCAAAAAAGCTTTTTTGTTATGAATCGGGTATAGAACCCATGGGGGGGCTTGGTTACAATTCCGAATAAACTATTACATGGTTGCGCTAGTTTTTGTTGTTTCTGATGTGGGAACGGTCTTTCTCTACCCTTGGGCAATGAGTTTCGACGTATTGGGTGTATCCGTTTTTATCGAAGCTTTCATTTTTGTGCTTATCCTAGTTGTTGGTTTAGTTTATGCATGGCCAAAAGGAGCCTTGGAATGGTCTTAAGTGAATATAAAAAAAAGAAGGAAAAGATTCCATTGACATATTCTCTATTCTAAGACAAGAAAAAAGAGTAACTAAAGAATAGTACTCTTTCTATTGTTCATTTCCTATGAATCTTTCTTCATTCACTTCATTGAAAAGATATTGTGCATTTACTGAATTTCCTGTCATAGATAGTCTAGTGAAGCTAGCTTACTAATGCCAAGAACTACTACTCACCAAAACCTATCCTTACTAATACACGGCTCTATGATATTCTTATTATTCTATTTCTATATTTACTCATATTCGAGTTTCGTAAAGCTATACTTTAGAGAAGGAAAGAGAGATTCTAGGACCACTTGCCCATAAGAATAAGACCGAACTTAACTACCTGTAACTGTCCCAACTGCCCATGTGTACTAACGCCCCGAAATCACTTTCCCTACTGCTACGTTGAAATGAAAATGCCCGCCTCCAACCCACTTAGTTCGACCAAACTCTCAGACATATATGATTATTGAGTTAGCCAAGTGAGGGGATTGTTCAGCCCGTCAATAAAGCTATTCTCGGTTATTGATGAGGATCAGCCTAACTCCTCACATTCTTCATCTACTGCTGCTGCTCCAGATCCAAGTGTCGACAATGCATATAGAGGACCTATCACACGAGCACGTGCACGGGAAATTCAAAACAAGGTGACTCTGTTCCTAAGTACTTTTAATTATGATATCTGTGAGAATAGTTTGCTTCCTAATAGTTGTACCTTGCTTGTGCTTAGGTTTGAGGGAGTTGCATCATTGGAGATTGGAAAACGAGAGGAGGAGCTTGCTGGCCCAACGCTATGTTTAGTGGCGGCGTCCAGATCGATGCATGGAAAGCACGGTGAAGTCTGCATCAACCTTGACGGCAAGCCTGACTATTTGCAGGAGTTGAGCAAGATCTATTCGTATTGGTCCAATTGCTTAATGGGGAAGATGGGTTCCTATTACAAGTGGAGGAGGACATTACCTGAAAGGCCTACACAAATTCAACCCTTCCCTCACAAGCAAATAGAAGCAAATTCAGATTTGGCCCAACTCGGACTCGGATTGGCTGTTGGAGCAGTCCAAATTAATTCGGCCCAAACGCCCTCATACGGACTCTAATTTGGACGTTTGAGTACTTGTTGGAAAGATGATGTCGAGCCCGATCCAGATTGTACTCAGGGGCCACCAGATTAGCTATGGTTAAGCCGCAATGACCGAAACAATCAGCCGCATGTAATCTGTAGTTATTAGATTGAGTCCTAGTTTGTTTCCAAGTGTTAGGGATGTATATATGTCCATGTACTCGACCAAACCAAGAGAGACCACGTTTATTCAGATGCAAACATTGCTCTTGTTCTTCTCCTAGGGTTTGTGCCGCCGCCACCAATCTACAGAGGGGAATTGGGAGTTCTGCCAAAGATTGTTCTTGCTTTTCCTTCCAGGGAATTGAGGGTTCAATAGGTCCACCCTTGCGTGGTCCAGTGGATCAATCTATCAAAGCGTGTGGTTGTGCGAATTCGATGTGAAAGGTGCGTTGCACGGGTAGCGTGTTGTTCATCCAATTCGTGAGATTGCACGGTGTATCCAGATTCTACGTTGAGAAGGTCGGGCGCTCCCCGTATCAAGTATGCTGAGTTGGCGTGCTTTCTTTTGAGCGGGGAAGACTCCTGGGAATTCTGTGCTGTTAGCAAATGTATACACAGAAGCTCAGATGCCAGAAGAAGTTTACCGAGTCAAGAAGCTTATAGAAAAGCGTGCATTGCCTAAACTTGCAAGCTGTAGCTAGATCGAGGTTTGCAAGAAAGCCTGCGGCCTTTGTATAAGCTTACAATACTGACATCAATTGAATAGAAATCTAAATAGCACATCCAACTAAAAAAACCAATCTTATCCCTTATTTAGAAGCCATCCCAAGGTCCCAGCGATCGTTGGCTAGCACTACATTCCATAAATTTCATCCTTTTTCTTTTTCTGCTTTTTTTCTCCAAGGTTTCTGACGACTGCGCGCCTAGCTCAGTAACCAAGTAATACAACTTTCGGGAGTGCTCTTAAGGCTTTGGGGAGGAAAGATACAAAAGCTCATTTTATTCTATTTTATGCCGCAGACCTGGATCAGCACATTTTATTACAACTTCTTTAGGAGTATGACATAGGGGGAGCTAACGAACTTCTTCGCGAAGGTTAAAGGAATATGGGTATTTCTGGGTTTTCTATACAAAACTAGTTGCAGTATAGTTCCTAAGCCCGAGGCCTAGGTGATAGGAGCAGGGGTGGCCTGATCTTTCGGTGAGTTGAAGATAACTACGATTTGCGAGAAACGTTGACAACCCGACTACAACCGTACGAGACGTTGTGTTGTTGCGCCTTAGCGATTGATACACCTCTCTGAGGGTTGTTGATCGTGCTGGTGCAGATCAACCTTATTCCTGCAAGCAAATCAAAGAAACGAGCAAGAACAAGATAAAACCAATCTAATATTGCAAATAAGATTTGAATACAAACGATAAGGTGGGGTTCTGTAACAGGAAAATGGTGATCTAACCGATCACGGCTTTACCCGGAAAAATAGCAATGGCTAAACTTTAATCTAAACAAAACCCAATCTGTTTGTGGCGGCTCTAAAGGTATTAATAGGATGGGAGGATGACCACAGGGGTGTTGGGGTCATTCTCCAACCCTAGGACACGTCCCTAATGGACCCAACTTGATACATGGGCCTACGGCCCAAAAGCGGTGATGCAGCACCTTAAACATGAGACCTCTCGTCACTAAAATGACAATTACAGATGATTTTGAGCAGATATGAGCATGAATCTAGATCCGCTGGAAAGTAGACTTGATAAGCTTTCCATGAAGTACTAGAACTCCCAAATCGGAGTTCGTATGAAGTCATGGCGGCCAGCACAAGTTGGTGCTGTCCTGCAGTCCAAACCCAGCCTACGCGAATCCCTTTCCTTGTTGATCTCCACCCTTTCCTTGTTGATATATGATGTGAGCAATGGTTATATATGCCTCTTCCTGTACCTAGCGTGCCTTGGGAGGATATTTCAATGGACTTTGTTTTAGGATTACCTCGAACGAAGAAGGGGAGAGATAGTGTTTTTGTTGTAGTCGATAGATATTCTAAAATGGCACATTTTATACCTTGTCATAAGATCGATAATGGTACAAATGTTGCTGATCTATTTTTCAGAGAGATTGTTCGACTACATGGAGTGCCCAATACCATTGTTTCAGATCGAGATGCGAAGTTTTTGAGTCACTTTTGGTGCACGTTGTGGGCGAAATTGGGCACCAAGCTGCTGTTTTCTACTACTTGTCATCCCCAAACAGATGGACAAACTGAGGTTGTCAACCACACGCTATCAACTATGTTGAGGGCTATCTTGAAGAAAAACTTGAAGATGTGGGAAGAATGTCTACCACATGTAGAATTTGCTTACAATCGATCGCTGCACTCTACCACAAATATGAACCCTTTTTAGGTCGTATATGGCTTTACTCCTCGTGCTCCTATTGATTTATTGCCTATCCCTATTTCTGAAAAAGTGAATTTAGATGCTAAGAAGCGTGCTGAATTTGTCCTTAAATTGCATGAAACAACTAAAGAAACATAGAGCGCATGAATGCTAAGTATAAGATTGCTGGTAGTCAGGGTAGAAAGAGTTTAACTTTTGAACCGGGTGATCTTGTATGGTTGCATTTGCGTAAAGACAGATTTCCTGATTTGCGAAAGTCTAAGTTGATGCCTAGAGCTGATAGTCCATTCAAGGTGTTAGCTAAGATTAATGATAATGCATATAAGCTTGATCTGCCTGCAGAATTCGGGGTTAGCCCCACATTTAATATTGCAGATTTGAAGCCATATTTGGGAGAAGAAGATGAACTTGAGTCGAGGACGACTCAAATGCAAGAAGGAGGATGAAGGACATCCCTTCCATGGATACAACTCATTCACGACAACAACAAGGACCACTTACTCGAGCTTGTGCTCGTCAACTTAATTATCAGGTGAATTTATTCCTAGGTTCATATGTTATTGAGAATAGTTTGCTACCTAATGCAAATGATTTAATTGTGATTAGGAATCTGGGAAAGGATGAAGGAAAGGGACCAAGTCAAGCAAGAATTCGAAATGGTCTTGTTTTAGAATCAGATTCGGGCTGCTGCGATGGTACCAAGTTCAAACGGGCATAATTTCCTAATACAGACTCTGTTTGGGATGCTCTTGTACTTCATGGAAAGCTTATGAAGTCTACTTTCCAACGGATCCAACCTCATCTTCAAATTTCATCTGGGCCGGCCGCAATCATCAAAACAATCCATGTTGGTTCCTAAATCTGAGTCAAACGGGTGCTGCGCCATCCCCACTTGGGCCCATGGGCCTTGTAATCCTAGGCGTGCACGTGGGACGTCCCTCCCTGGTCGTCGCCCTATTTAAGTGCCGCCACCTCCCTTGTTACAACTTGGATTTCATTGAGTTTAGGTTTAGCCCTTGTGCAAACTTCTGTTCTTCAGTTGTGTCGGACGACCACCTGTCAAGACAGTTTCGGGATCCCAACTTTGTGTCCGCAATACAATTTATGCTTCATTCATATTTCAATGCAGATTACCTACGTCCTATTCTTGCTAGTTCTTCGATTGCTTGCAGGAATTGAACTTCGTATTCAGGTTGATCTCGCCGCCAGCGGGACAAAGTCAATAAACATCTTGGAGTTGGTTCAGCGATTGCTAAGGCGCAAGCGATGTCGTGCGTTTGTAGTTGAATTGCCAGGGTCATCTCCACCCACCCATCAATAGTTATCAATCTCATCGAAAGATCGAGCACCACGTCTCCCATCAGTGCAGCACTCGTTTGACTTGGACTCAGGAACCAACGTAGATTGTTTTAATGATTGCAGCCGGCTCGGATGAAATTTGAAGATAAGGTTGGATCTGTTGGAAAGTAGACTTCATAAGCTTTCCATGAAGTACAACAACGTCCCAAACGAAGTCCGTATGAGGAAGTTATGCCCGTTTGAGCTTGGTACCATCGCAGCAGTCCGAATCTGATTCCAGAACGAGTCCATCTCGAATTCTTGCTTGACTTGGTCCCTTTCCTTCATCATTTCCTAGATTCCTAATCACAATTAAATCATTTGCATTAGGTAGTGTACTATTCTCAATAATGTATGAACCTAAGGAATAAATTCACCTGGTAATTAAGTTGACGAGCATGAGCTCGAGTAAGTGGTCCCTATTGTGTGAATGAGTTATATCCATGGAAGGATGTCCTCATCAGATATTGAGCATGAATCTAGATCCTTGAAAGTAGACTGATAAGCTTTCCTGAAGTACTAGAACTCCCAAATCAGAGTTCGTATGAAGTCGTGGCGCCGTCACAAGTTGGTGCTGTCCTGCAGTCCAAATCCAGCCTGCACGAATCCCTTTCCTTGTTGATCTCCACCCTTTCCTTGTTGATATATAATGTGAGCAATGGTTATATCCATACGTGTCATGGTCACATCACTAGGCATAGTTTTGGCTCGTTGGGAAGGCGTGCAGCGAGGCTTAAATGTTCTAAATAGGTAAGGTATCCTGGGTGTATCACCGTGGCCCGAACTAAGTTGATAGTAATGCCCTGCCAATCCCCATTCCTATTTCCCAAGAAGGTAAAAAATCTTAACGAATAACCAACTTCAGTATGTAGCCCGTCTATTCTCTTCGCTTTGCCGTAATCATATAAAAGATCGTTATTCCCATTCTCCTAATGCAAACTTTTGTAGTAACTATCTCGCTAGCAAGAAAACGAAGGGCTACTGATGATAAGGCTCAGGTCGGCCAGAAGCAGGAGGAAGGATGGGACTATTTCAAACTGTAGGACCTAACCTATGACTGTTAGCTTGTTTGCCTTTACCCTAGAAATAAACTTGCTATCCCAAAAGCTTGATAACTTCTTTTGCTTATGCCCTTTAGATCCGAGGTCAAACTCGACTTGAAAGGAGAGGGAATAGATGAATACGATAAAGGACTTGAATTTATCCAATATGGTAGATAAAAGCGAAACAAATGGCAGTCATAGGTAGAACGTGTCTTCTCAGATTTCGATTTATTTCTTTCCATCCGAGTAACCGCTCGCTTCGCGCCTTTTACTTCACTTATTATTCCTAAATGCTTAATGATGGGGACGAGCACCTGCCCGATCTTTCAATGAGACTGATAGCTATCGATTTTTGGTGGAGATGACCCTGGCAATCCGACTACAACGCACGACGTCGCTTGCGCCCTTAGTAATCGCTGAACCAACTCCGAGATTTTATTTGACCCTTGCTGGCGGCGAGATCAACCTGAACACGAAGTTCAATTCCTGCAGCAATAGAAGAATAGCAAGAATAGGACTAGGCAATCTGATATTGAAATTTGAATGAAGCATAAATTGTATTTGAACACAAAGTTGGGATCACAAGCTGTCTTGACAGAGTTGTCGTCCGACACCAACTGAAGAACAGAAGTTTGCACAGGGGCTAAACCTAAAATCAAACGAAAATCCCAGTCCTAGCAAGGGAGGCGGCGAATCCTAAGTAGGGAGATGACCAGGGGCGCCCACGCGCACGCCTAGGTTACAAGGCCCATGGTCCAAAGTGGGGATGGTGCAAACCGTTTTGACTCAGACTCAGGAACCAACATGATTATTTTGATTATTACGGTCGGCTCGGATGGAATTTGAAGATGAGGTTGGATCCGTTGGAAAATAGACTTCATGAAGCTTTCCACGAAGGCAAGAACATCCCAAATGGAGTCGTATGAGGAATTATGCCCGTTGAACTTGTACCATCGCAGCAGTTCGAATCTGATTCTAGAACGAGTCCATCTCGAATTCTTCTTGACTTGGTCCCTTCCTTCATCCTTTCCTAGGTTCCTAAGCACAATTAAATTCATTTGCATTAGGTAGCGGACTATTCTCAATAATATATGAACCTAGGAATGAATTTCACCTGGTAATTAAGTTGACGAGCACGAGCTCGAGTAAGTGGTCCTTAGTGTGAAATGAGTTGTATCCATGGAAGGATATCCTCATCACTTAGGTAGGTTCCTACTAATAATAGAGCCTCTTGTAGTTCACTGCCATTGTCTTGATTTCAGTTTCATTGCATCTCTTGGGAGTGCCCCTGTTCGCAACCAAAACCACCGGGTGTGCCAAGAAGCTTGTGATGATCTGGTTTCATGCGATTGAACATACGAAGGCCTGGGAGATCTGCTTAGCTCCAGTGCAGGTCTAAAATCTTGAGGTTCGTAGGCGTGCCAGTCAATTGACCCTGCAAATTGGACAAGGAGATGAAGAAATCTGATTCTGATCCAATCGCCAGTAAGCCGATACGGACTCCTTCCAGCCGATCGCCGCTATGCTCGTGCCCAAAGCCCTCGCCTGTACTCGCGCCCGGTCTCGTGGCTCGGGTTCTCGCTCCTGGGTTCCTCGCTTGTGCTCGCTCCCGGATCCTCGGCTTGTACTCGGTGCCCGGGTCCAGTGAAGCAGCACTGCACATCGGCTATCGGCCGATACCGGACTGATGTAGGCTCCTCGTAGCCATGGCCGATGGCACCTGTGTATCGGCTAGGAAACCGATAGCGCTATAAACAAATAGATAACGCTGTTAGTACAATGTGTGCATCGGCTAGAAGCCGATGAAAATAGATATACAGATAGTAAGCCAGCCGACTGCTGAGAAAGGACATGCCATCGCTAGAAAAAACCGATGATAACATAGATGACCAAAACAAAGTATAAGGATAATACAGCCAGCTTTATAAAAGATAACCTATCGCTAAGAACACTCCGATTTTTAGAACGTCGCATATACACCGATCGGCTCAGCAAGGATAAATTCTATTATTATCGATCTAGTAGTTCAGACCTAACGTGATGCAGCACAGATCGATAATAGTAAAGGAACCTCAACAAGCCGATAGACCTTAATGCAACTGTGATGTAATGAGATAACTTACCGGCTATACATTCCGATAAGACGCTTGCACAAAGGCTATCAGCCTAACAGGAATAATTTATCGCTAGCAGTTTAGTAGGTCGACCCAACCGATGAAGCACAAACTGATTGATAAACTACCCCCGATAAACTGATAAAAACTATGACGCGTGATGTGATATTACCTGACCAGCCTAAGAGGTCGGACACGAACCGATCAGCCGTAGACAGATCCGATACACCGGGTAAGCCGACTACCATAGACCGACTAGAATATCGACCCTAAGCCGAGAAAGTCCTAGCCGATTGGAGTCGGGGCCTGGGTTGGGGAGGTAACGAGACTTACCCTCTCGCAGGAGTCGGACCTAACCGACTGCAGCCCGCTCGAGAGCAAGAACCCTGTTGGTAAAGGGTGGCGATTGCGCCGAATTTTTGATTGATCGAGAGATGATTTACAAGGTACCGGCATACGTATATATATACCCCGAGTTATTACAGTCCTTATAGGACACGGAACAGGACTTTACTAACGAGAAAAGGAAAACTAACAAGCCCCGATCAGATACGAGATCAGGTTGCCTAAAAATTATCAAAACTACCTAATTAATAGATAAGGTAATTAACTGCCATAATGTGGTCTTCACGATTCCTTCCCAAGCTCGAACTCTTCTGGATTAGTTTCCAACGGCTGATATCGCTTCTTTCCTTAACCGAACATGGTAACGAACCGTACCAAATTTTGGCGTTAACAGCCCCTACATTCGATCCAACCCCTCAATTGCAGGCTAGTTTTTCTTCTCCTGAGTAGCGTGCCAGACAAGCGTTGAGTTTCTACGTAGGTCTTTCCTTATGGAGTTTGGCAACAATAAGATTACCATGTTTAGAGCGAAGATAGATGGATTATTTTCAAGGTTGCCCCCTCAGGCTTTTTTCTTTCTCGTAAACGCTTATTAGATGAGATGTTCTGCGAGTATTTTTCTCGATGGAGGCCTAGAGAAAATCCTTGGTCCGAGTGGATGAAGTGCTGGAGAATAAAGTTGCTAGTGCTATATTTATCGGATTAGTTGGATTCTTATATGTATGGCTGCTTCAAAAACACTCTTATCTGGGGATTCGAAAGTCCTGGGTTTGTTCTTTTGTGGTATTAGACTGATCTGCATCACGATAATTAGAAATAATTCTAACACAGCTCGCTCCTCCATCATTGCCATAAAGTCCGTATGTGTCTTGTCTCTTTGAAACCGGAAAGTAAGAGGGATTTCCGCAATTGTTCTTTCCCCTAATCTTATTAACCCCTGTTTTACCCGCCTGTAGGCAGGTCTACCAACCAAATCAAGTGAAAGAAGCCTCTGACCGTATCTCTCTTCTTTCCCCTCCCCAAACCCAGTCGAATACTATAGGTTGTGGAGGGGCCTCGTATCCTCTATTTGCTAATTGCAGAATAACACTACAAATCAATCATCTTAAGAATTTGTATCTCCCCTACCCCTTCCTTCCTCAATTCAAAGTGAACGAGCTTGGCTTGATTATCTCATCCAATTTGCGATTAGCCTATTAGAATGATTATCAAGTTCTAAGCGAGCCAAATCTGAATTAGGATATTGGTATTGGTATAATGCACTCTCTCATTTAAGAATTTAGAAAAAAATATGGACTTGATCCTGTCCCCGTTAGCATTCCTATCTGAGAGTTAGGGATAACTCCGTTAGTTTCGGTCGGGAGCCAAACGGTAATGGACCTACAACCTTGCTTGGACTAGCTGATAGGCCTAACCTTTGATCTATGTTTGGTGGTTGATACGAGAAAATGCGAAGAAAATCAACTTACAGAACGATGGGGGCTACAAGCCTTTGAAAATACCTCGATCTTCTGACTCTGGTGCATTGAACTCTTTCTTGGCAGTTTGGACAACTTATAACGATGTTTGTCCACATATCAGATAGAAGATCGGGTTAAAAAATTCTAAAGCTTTCGGTCTCAATTCATATTAGGCCGCGAGCAATCTACGTTTGTGATCTCGTATATAAGGTTGCTTCTCTCAGCATCCTTACTTAGTTCACCCCTCATCTTTAGCCAAAAAGCCACTCCCAAATAGTAAGAGTCTCATCTTTTGTATTGGCTGCAAGTGACAATAGTCACATTGAAACCCTTGAATATGCTCGAAGATCTCAAAATGATTCTTCCAGTACAGTGATATGAGGACATCAACACCATACGAATAAAATCGGATCGCAACAACCTACGCATGGAGAAGGTCACCAAGGGAAGGGGGGGGAGGAGCATCAACAAAAAATAGGATTCGCGCAGGCTGGAATCGAACTGTACACAACGCCAACTGAGTGACGGCCGCCACGACTTCATACGAACTCCGTTCGGGATTCTAGTACTTCACAGAAAGACTTATCAAGTGTTACTTCTCCACGGATCCAATACTTAAGTTTATATCTATTCCGAATCGTCCGCAATCATTATTTTAGTGACGAGAGACGTTCCTGTTGTAAGTGCAGCATCACCGTTTTGGCTGAGGCATGTATCAGTCGGGTCCAGTAGCCCCATCCTGTAGGTTGGAGAAACGACCCCCGAAACACCCCTGTGCCGTCCTCCAACTCCTATTAATACCCTTAGAGCCGCCCACAAAACAGATTGAGTTTGTATAGATTATTAAAGTTAGCGTCCTGCTACTTACGTGTAATCCCGGTGATCGTTTAGATCGTCAGTTTGCTCGTCGTCGGAACCCCACCTTTGTTCTCTTGAATTAAAACCGCAGCTTTATTCGCAATAAGTTGCTTGTTTATTTGTTCTTGCTAGTTCTCGATTGCTACAGGAACAAACTACCCTCGTGGTGGCTGATCGTGCCATCCTCAGATCGAACAGGCCTTGAGTTGTGTAACGATTGCTAAGGATGCAACGTCCTGACGGTTGTAGTCGGATCGCAATGTCGCTCCATCCAATCGACTACCCTCTCATCGAAAGATCGGCGACACCCACGTTCACTCACGCTGTCACCAGTTTTTTAGCTTCCATCAACCCTGAGAAAGAAATGAGAATGTCTAATTCAAACACTATTTTTTCCCTCTGCTCATTGTCTTCAACAACCAAATCATATATAGGTGAATCGGAAGCAGTCTATGTTCCTACCTACACATACAAGATATTCTGCCTGTGTGTCAAAAGAATTCAGACGATATTTTATGCAGTTTTTATATTGTCACTGAAAGTGGGTCCATATCGGTCGGTTTGGCGTTGTGGCCCCACTTGTCATTGGGTTTTATTGATTTTGGTGAATGTTGTGGACTAGCTGTTCTTTTTTGTGGTATAAAGAATACAGAGAACAAAAAGGTCAGGTACCTAACATGCCTTTGTTTGATCATCTGTTGATAATTAATCAGTTGCATTTTCTAAATAATATTCAGCCAATTGAACTGTTGGTCAGCACTCAAAAGTAATGGGGGTTCTAGAGTTACCTCGAAATACAAAAAACCAATTGTGCCTGTAGCATTATATAGTACTAGCACAAATGCGACGAATGCAACATAGAGGTTCGAATTGAGAGTCAATTGATCATTGATCCAATCTGAGTTGCTAAATACTATACGCCAAAATCATTAACAAGAGCCTTCAAATATTCCATTCAACGATCTTACATTATTTCCTTAAACTTTAGAGCATGTAAAACAAACAGCATTATTAAGCAGCAGAGAAATTAAGTACATCAGCGGGCGCATAAGAGATGGGTAATCCCTGTTATCTTGTATTCTGCTGAATTTGTCCTCTTGGTTGGTTTGTTTACCAATGTGAACCCCACATAATGCTTTCTTTATCTGACATGTTGGAAAAATGAGATTTAGAATCAGTACTGTCAGATTTTGTGAATTCCGATTAGTGATGAATTTACCTTCACACATCCCAATCAGACAAAGTCTGAGGTTGTCACGTATGGTTTCAGAACTCCTCCACAATTGTTACGTCAGAGGCTTAAAAAAGTATGTTGCAAAAAATCTGAATGAAGATTCCGAGAGTAGCTTAGTATCTGTAAATAATCACTTCTATTTCAGCGAAAACTGATAGCAATAACTGAGGAGAAGTCATGTTCCAGCAAGAAGGCCCATCTGTGCACCACTGCTGTAACTTTCTGATTTATTTTTCATACATAAAGTTCTGAGAGACGTCTGAATTTGATGAGCGTAAACCTCTGAATTATTCATTGTTCAGTGTAGTTATTAGATAGTATATATATAGCTGTGCACAATCTATACCAAGCTCAATATGTGAGCTATTAATTATCTCTCGTTTCTCCTTAGGAACGTTCTCAGGCTGATTGCATTTAATCTTTAGAGAATCTATGCCATTTTCAGGTCTTTTCTATTCCTTAAAAAATATAATTTACTTATGTGTTTCATGGGAGTCGACGTAAATTTTTTATTTAACAGTAGATTGTGTGTACTCCAAACATCAAAAAAGTGTGTTTCACTGCTATAGTATATGGTAGGATCTGTCTATTTTTCCATATAATCTTCTATACTAAATCTCTCCTCACATTCTGACATTACTTTGTTCTGCCAGCATTTTCTACGGGTTCTCCTTTCGTTATTAAGCTTACCGTTGCATCTCTCAGATTTAGCATAAAGGCATTTCCCACTTTTTAGTTGCTGGTTCCACATATAATTAGAAATAGACTTATAGCCTATTGATTCGTACTCTTATACCCCAAGCAAACACTATGGCTATACTTGCCAAGACTAGACCTATGCATCCAGCTTAACTACAGATTCCCTCTCTATGATAATCTTCATCTATTTTTCATACAGATTCCATCAGGAGGTTCGTCAAGGAGATCATATATATATATATCCTCATAAGACCTTTTAAGGTAATGTATTTTATGCTTAAGATTTTGAGATTGTGGTTCGGGTTTCTACATGACGTTTTGTTTTTTTTTCTTGGTTAGATGTGAAGTAATATTCAGGGTTATATATATTTAAGACATGTTCAATTTACAATCTGAGGCCTGCCCCCATATTAGGCGCTTCGGTTACCTATTTCGCACTTCTTGTTTTTTCATCTTACTGAAGTCTAGTGTACAAGATCTGGCCCTTTGTGATGTATGCACTTTACAGTAGGGTGTAGCACTAAGCTGTCTTAACATTTTGATTTGCCAAAAAAATATTGCATACTGTTTACCTATGTAATTGTTGCAAGATCTTTTTAAGTTACAGAATGATGATCATTTATTTGCATTCATAATATGTCGTAGCGTTACACGGATTATATTACTATTACATGTTAAATGATAGACAAATTATTTTCTCATCCTAAAAAAAGGATTTCACAAAAAACCACGTATTGGTTCATCCTTCTTATAATACAAAAAACAAATGAAGATTTCTATAGATACACATATATATCTCACATATCTAACATTTTGTATATAGAGGCCCGATGAACTTGTGCTGGACTTCAAGAATTTGAAATTTAACCATTCGGCCTTTTATCACAAAACTCTATGAAAGATTAAGCAAAGGGACAATAAGAGAATGTGTATCCTACAGAAATCAATCTTAGCTGTCGATCTCGAGATCCAACGCCCACAATCACATGTCTTCCAGCGTAGAGTCACTGCCATCACGACATCTTTTTAGCTACTATAGTTACTGTAAAGTGGAAATCAGCAATAATGTGCATAGAATGCGTGTTTATGTTTACCCACGTCCAGCCGCAAGCCCGAGGTAGAGGTGTCACTGCCAACTCTTCGCCTACTTTCTGCTTGTCAACCCAGCTCTCTGCCCATACCAAGACCTCGTCATGGCTCCCTTTGATTCTTGCTCCTCAGGTTGGCACGTAGCGCGTATTCACGCGACCAGTTACTGCTGGCAACTGGGCAGCGCATGATCGAACAGTGTTCCATGAGCATGAACTCCCATGTCCGGGGAGCACAGCTAAGAAAGAACGGTCGCCGCACCTGCACAGCCTTGTTTTGCCGCAGCCCGCAGAACTGCCGCTTGTCCCCTCCCCTGCTCGTCGCTCGGAAGCCAGCGAGGCAGCTTGCAACATTGAAGCCTTCATCATAGCTGCTATCACAGTAGCAGTATGGGCTGCGTAGCCTAGCGGTCTAGTCGCCATGTCGCACTCGACCGAGCAGTGCCCACGCGACGAGCTCTTGAGTAATGGGATTAATTTTCAATCTTAGTGGTACACATATTCAAAATTTTAATAAAAGATATCAAAAAAATTCTCACATTCGTTTGTTCTAGCTCCTTTGCATGGATCTCTTCAAGTTTTGTCTTGATTAGAATTGAAAGTTAAGTCAGCACTACCTGGTCAGCATAAAGGAAAAAAGAATGCAAGATGAACAATTATGGAGCACAATGCCTTGGGTGTTATAAGACCTCCTCCTTCTTTCCAGCAGCTCCTGCATCTAAAAGCTAAAACCACGCAGCACACTCTTGTTGTTGACCCGTGCTCGGGGATATTTACTCCTGCAAGAACAAATAGCATGTGTTCATCGGTTAATTAAATAACAACACATGAAAGCATGTGGTTATCTCGTTTATCTGATATAAACATCAGCCATTTAGGACTAAGAACACCAAACAATCTACTATAACTATTAGTGGACTAAAGTGCAGTATCATTCTTTTTCACAACTTGATATGCCACATAATTGCAAGGTGCTAACTAAAGAACAACTGAAATTGCGATCTAGAAGGAAGAAAAGGATGGCCTAATGTTGGTTAGGTGACAGAACTGACACTTACTCTTGGGCTCTAGAAAAACATCATTTGGTTTGTACACTGAGCAGATTTCAACAGGCTATGTCAAAGAAAACGTAGTTATTTTTATGCATGCAAACTAAATTGACAAGTTGGGATTAGCAGAAGATCCACTCAAGAAATGGCTTTACAAGACGTGTGAGCAGGAGCATCCAACTTGAATTCCCATTTATTTCCATAGCCTGCCCTTTATCCATCCAAAATTAAGGAATCTCCTCTC